>PVLA01001982.1:0-234433 GCA_004027455.1 Hydrochoerus hydrochaeris
AAAAATATAGTACTCCCAAAGGACACACATATCACCTTGTATTAAAGAAGGTGTCACCACCTCCATAAAGTGCAGAGCATTCTTTCAAACATTTCAGAAATGTCAGGTAGAACATTAGTATTTTTTAAATTCTTGGATTTTTTTTGGTTTTGTTTTGTATTTTTTACTGTTGAACAACTGTGAATATATCTAAAAACTAAAACATGAAAAGTCACACAGCTCAAACTCTGGGTAAAAAATAACTATTCACTAAGAATCATGGCATCTGCTGCTACTGATCATTGCTACTAAGGCTGGAAACTAAATACCCCGGAGGTCTGCATGGAGGGAGAAGCCTGAGATGCAGCAAGCCCTGGATTTTATAGCTTTCTGCAAGGGACAAAGGTCTCAGCTCTGCCAACCATGGCCAGAGGGCGGCAACCACTTTCCTCCCCTGTAGGATTACAGCATCCAGCATCCCGTTAAAGTTTAACATTATTATCTAAACAAGAGGGAGTGGCGGCCACAAGTCCAGCCAAAAATTCTCAGGGAACTACATCTTCCAGATCACTCCCATGCTATTTCCCTCGCATGCTAAAATTTTATTTTATTTTAACTTCAATACAATAGTAGGAATGAGGAATAATTAGGAATGAATTTGTATAACACAGAATTAGCCAGTTTCAATCCACTCGAAATTTTCCTCCATTTCTTAAAAGACCATGCAAAAATGTGTAAGAAAATTAGACAAATTATATCATCCCCCTTTGAATCCCGACCTCCTCTTATGAAAAGGCCGAAGATGGAAAAACTCTTCCTACTTGTTTATGAGTTTGTCTCCCGAGTGGAAATTGCACCATCTTACTTCGTCATGTCTGTATCTCTAGACAGGATTTTTAAGCACAGTGAGCTCCTGAAGTCAAAAGGCTTGTTCCCTACACTTTCCTTTCTCCCCTACACTGCAAATGAATGAAGAAGACGCTGAAACCCTCTGATAACCCGAAGATGAAAGTGACCAGGTTAAGCCAGTTCCTTGGAGCAGACTCTGCTGTAGTGACATGTGCGACCTTCAAAAGGGACACCTCTTACCCAGGTGTTAGTTATCTGCAACTTCCTGTTCTAGAATACCTCCGACTTTCCCAGCATGTGGAATCTCGCAGAGAACAATTTTTCTACATACACCCCAGGCGCAAGAGAAAGCAGGACAAGAATTACAGCATTGTGACTTTAAATTGGTTCTTCCCTGACTAGTTTGTTCTTTTATCATTCACTGCTGGGAACAGAACCCTGGATCTCAGGCGTGCTAAGCAGCCATACACTGTGCTACTAAGCCGGTAACGTGAACCTTTGAAAGCTTCCACTGACACAAACAGCCCTCTGCCGCTCGCATGCCGTGGGTTCACCACCTTGTGTACTCCAGGCCACCCCAGCCCCTCTGGGGTCCCCTATTTCAGTGCCCCTAGCCTGGCTACTACTAAAGGCAAAGAAAGTGCAGATTTTTGGAGCGCGGAGTTTTGTTCTGGACATTGCTTCTTTCTAAGTCACCGGAGCCTATAATCTATTTGTTTATGGGCTCTGGAGCCTGGTGGAAAGAAGCCTGAACCCAAACACAACCCTCTTCCTTGTGAGTCACCCTGCTCTTAGGAGAGGCTGGACCTGTGGGCAACCGGGCCAGTTCCTCACTGGGAGAGTCATTCAACAGCAGCTGGCTTGGGGAGACTCACCAACACTACTGTGAGCCTCCCTGCCTCACAGGAGGCCGCCCTCCTTGATTATTTCAAAACGTGCTCTCCCGCTCAGGTCCTTAGAATTAGTTTAGCTTTTTTTTCTTCATAGCCAAGTCTAGAGATCTTGACATCACTACCCAGAAAGAAGCCCTCATTTGGCTGCTTTCCATGAAATCTGTGTCTCAGCTCATTCATGGGGTACTGTTCTCTCCTAACACCCCCAACTTCAGTTTTCACAGTTTCCTTTTTGTTTTAAGAACCTTTAGGGGCCTCCAGTTCCATTGCCCCCGGAATGTAATCATGAGTTTCCAGGCTGACCTGGGGTCTTACTAAGGTAATCTGCCAGCTTCCTCTGAGGGCTCAGCTATCAGGGGCAGCCTTAACTCCACGGCCACTGGCCAGGCTCCAGTCTACACTCCACTCCTTCATTCCTTCATTCATTAGGAAGCAGAGCAGAAGCACAGCAACAGGTACAGCAGCCAGAAGTCTTTACTGCGCAGCCTCAGGCCATTTGCCCAGGCCTCCATGCAGCTCTGCAATGCAGTACCTCGGGCTGGGATGCTTCAAGCTAGAGCATCCCTTGGCATCTTGTCATTTTGTTTTGTTCCCAAACATGACCTCTTATGTCACTTTCATACTCACTAACTCTTTCCAAAAGAAACTCTTATCATTTCATCCTTTCTCCAGGGGAAAAAATCTATGTTTCCTCTTATGTAAAAAAAGCACAAGGAAAAGATAAACCTCAGGCTCATCCAGCGACACAAGTGCTTCTTCTGTACTCTAAGCCATTCTGGACTCACCCACTCAGCTGGCCTCTCGGGTATGCCCTGTGACTTGCTCCACACGATCTCGTACCCCCCATCTTTACCTGCAATGCCAACCCACTCTGACCCCTGTGGTTTGACTGCTCAAAAGCCTCCTTTAGCTGGGTCCCTTCCCGACTATTAGAATCAATCTCAACCCCGCACTGTGTCACCACGGCACTTTATCCACACCACTAAAACGATCACAGCTGTGCCCCAAGTACAAGGGCTCCTCAGGGCCGCGTCTGTCACTCAGCTCCCGGGGCTGTGCAGGGTAACTGGGACATGATAGGTGATCAGTGTTTGCAGCACACGTAAAATCCAGTTATCACAGCTTTGCTATTATACCCCAGAACAAGCCATTCATGGAAAGTGCATGAAACCTGGATGAGATACATACATCCAATAGCGTATTGATTCCTATGAAGTCATATATTTAATATAGTCTTTAAAAGAAAATGGACACTGCTCTCTACATAAAACTATTAAAACTCACTGTTAGTCATTAACGCTATGTATGTGTCAAATTATTGCATTGTATCCCATAACTATGTACGAAGGTGACCATTTGGGGAATAAATGAATAAGATGCTGATCGTTAACAGTCTTTATGATGGAATTTTTACAAACTGTCATTTCTCTGCAGATTACTAGTCTAAAGAGGTCTCATTTTCAAACACACAAACACTGACAGCATTCTCTTTTAAGGCAAATTCAGAGAAAGCTCAGAAAGTAGTGGGGTTTTTTTTTTTACTCTAAATTAAATACTTCATGGATGAGGGAAGTGGAAATGGGAAAAAAAAATTATCTGGAAGAATACTGAAGTTTGTATGTCCAGCTGGCGAAAGAATACCAAAAGATGTTATAATAATGACCTCAAATCCCCTTGGTGAATTTATAATGAAATGAATTATAGCAAAGAAAAAAAAACCCCAAACCCACAGCAGTCGACATTTTATTCACTTACATGTTTTGACATCACCATGGTGCCTAATATACATAACATATTTTGGATGGTCCAGGTTAAACTACATAAAAATAACCCCAGAAAACACACAATACCCTGTACTTCCACAGAGGGCTTTTCATCAATGTGTTCCCTCCGGCTCTGACTCCCAAAATACACACATCAGTGGCAACATTCTTTCACCCCCATCCCTACCATATCCCCAAAAAACTAACCTAAAAAAAGAGATCATTTGTATCACTTACGCTTAAGTATCTGAGTAATGCAAAGAAGTTTTAAAAAAGAACCAACCTTGGACTACAGAGACAGGTGCAATTCTTGGGTGTACAAAATCACCGTCCTAAATCATTCTCAAGAGAAGTCAGTCTACAAATCAAAATTATTCAACTCTATGTGCCAGCCAACCAGGAGAACCCCAAGTTCTGCCACACTGACAATTAGTAAAATACAAACTCATAACCAGAGGGAATAAGTGGACCAGAGCTACTTGTAATCATCAAGCAAGAAAAGAAAAGAAAAGAAAAGAAAAGAAAAGAAAAGAAAAGAAAAGAAAAGAAAAGAAAAGAAAAAGGTACTGGTAGGAAAACACAGTCCACCAACTCAAAGTGCCCTTATCGATCCTAAATAGATAGCCAAGTATAGTAATATTTAAGTTCCTTAGGGCTTATAACTTTAAAATACTTTGTTTTGAAGCCAACTATATATTGGAGAAACTGAAAGCTCTATAAAAAATAAAACTGCAAAATTTCCATTAAAAATTTCTATGAAAAGTTAGCTTTGTTCCAAAGTCACTGAAATGACCTGATTCGCCAACAGCTGACCCACTTCCAGGGCAGAGGAGCTAATCGGTCCTCTCTCAGCTGCCAACCCTCCTGGGTCGCGTAGCGGAGCAGTTTGAAACCTCAGGAACAGTGGAGTTATTTCAGCACCCACAGGGTCTGTAATGATACTAGTTTGAGGAAACCTCGGTAGTTAGGCTCCTTTAGTCTTTCCCCCTGTCCTTAGGAGTTTAAAAATAAGCTAGAAAATGATGCCTCAAACGGGTGGACCAATTTCAGGGGTGGAGCACACACCACGGCGTGTGGGATGCAGAGTGACAAGGGCTCCTGTGGGCTGCACAAGCCACAGACACAGCTCCGCTCTGATCCTGTTCCTCCACCGTGCAAACCCAAGCTGAGGCTTTTCCCTTTTTATTTCTGTTTCACCTCCCTCTCCAGCTTCATGTCAGCAAAGTTACATTCCAATAGAAAGAACTTACACTAATTCCGAAGGGCCATGGCTGGGCTTTCCTTGTGCTCTATTTTTAGTCAATGTATCTCTGCAGATTTGGCGGTTACCTATAATAAAATCCACCAGCACTCAAAAGGGGAAAAGTCCTGGTTCAAGTACAGAACGCCCAGGGCTGGGGAGATAGCTCAGTGGCACAGTCCCTGCCTGGAAGTGTGAGGTCCTGAGTTGGAGCTCCAGTACCAAAAAAAACCCCAGCATAAAATTTAAAACTGCATGGATTCCTTTTGAAGCAGGTGTGCTTCTGACAGCTCTACTTTGTCACCTGTCTCCAGGGACTTCAGTTTACAAAGGAGAGGCAGAGCCTGAGACCTATGGATTTGCTCCGCTTCCCTTCCAAACTTTAAGAACAGAGTGAATTTTATTTTTGAGTGGAATAAGCTGAAACCCAAGAGCCTGTTTTCAGGATGGGTGTTTCTCCCTTTTTGCCTTTGCTATCACAAGGCGCTGGTCTCTGGCGTGGCAGCGGTTTTCAAAACTTTCCCTGTGATACAGAGTGAACAAAAGCTCCCAGAGCCTGTCTCTCCACGAGGTCATCGAAGGAATCTGTCACTTGACCTCCTCAGGGCTGTCAGGAATGTCAGAATGAAAGACACAGAAGGAAGGGCTCTGGGTACCTTGTAGAGGGGAGAAAGGAATGTGAGGACAAAGCTTCCCCAGGTCCTCACGGGTCACCAGGCCTTGCACAGGCCCAACTACCTGTGTGCAGCCTCGTGATGGCCGAGGTTCCTCCCGGCGCTGCCTCCCTGACCCTGCCGTTAAGGTGACTGCTTCACGCCTCCAGTCTATGGATGCCACACATTTACTAAATGCTTTCGCGTGGCACTGAGGGAGGAAAGTATATGGTGCTGCTTCGATAAAATTATGCTGCTCTCTGGAACATGAGTGAGGCAAGCATCTGTTGTGCGGAACTACCTGCGAGTAAAAGGCACATCCCCTACTCCTCCATGCAAGCTCCCAGTCCTGCATCACCACGTAAGAAGGGTCTCCAACCAACCACCTGTTTTTCACAATAGCTTTGCTTGAAATAAAATGTTGCTTTTCTTCCAGTTCAGAACAGGATCTCCAATAATACAGCTCAGAGTCCAAGGTTTCTAAAGTAAAATTCAAGGGACTAAATGTCTGGACTAATTTTCCCCCATGGGGGATGGACAGAGAAATGCATAGCACCAAGGCAGACACCGGCCCCCGCTGCACAACCTCCTCCAGGGGCAGCAGCAGGTGGTCCAAGGAGTGAGAAGGTGGTTCGGTTTCAAACTGTGACAGGAAACAGAGTGCGCACTGGAATGGCTCAGTCCTGTTGCTACTCTGTTTTTTCTGTGTGTTTGTCTAGTTTGTTTGTTTGTTTGTTTGAGACAGGGTCTTGTTATGGAATTCAGACTGGTCCTAAATGCTCTATGTATCCCAGGCTGGCCTTGAATTAGCAGTGATCCTCCTGCCTCAGCCTCCCAAGTGCTACAGTTACAGGCATGCACCACCACACCAGGTTTGCTGAAGCTTTTCCAGGATTGCTTCTCTTGTGTGGATACGGTCTTGCCTTGCACAAGTTGCTCTGCAGGACTAGATGTTCTTTGGATGCACAGTATCACCTGTGCTGCATCTCATGGTAGCTGTCATGTGCCAGGCTTCTGCACAACCCAGGGAAATGAGACTGTCCACCTGAACTCCAGCACCGCTCATAACTTCAGCAAAGTGGAAGGCCTGAAGGGTACAGAAGGATAACAAAACCCCACTGAAGGAAGGGAACCCCATGGAAAGTCCCATTTTGCCATCTGAAGGCTGTGACCTAACAGGGAATGGGTAAGATCGATTGACCAGGCCAGGACTGACATTTGCTATTTGATAAAATGGAATAAAATTCACGCTGTGGTTCCATTGCAGCAAATACTTCCCCTTACTTGAAACACACATTCATTATAAAGAAAAGTAGCTTAACTTTCTCACAAACTATAGAAAAGAACTACTAGCCAGATTTTTCTTCAAGTCTTCATTGGTCAGAGCTAGAACATAACCTTCATGATTACTCAGGTCCGTGGCATAACCTCTCCCAGCTTATATGAACGCAAGAATGGAAATCGACAGAATAAACTAACACACACTCAGTGGGAGATGTAAGCAAGGTCTGACAATCCAAAAGAATGTTTATTTGGGTTGGTTGTTTGGTTGGTTGGGTTTTTAAGACAGGGTCTCACTATGTAGTTCAAGCTGGCCTTGAGCTAAGTAGCCTAGAGATTCTCTTGCCTCAGCCTCTTGAGTACTGGGATTACAGGCATGCATCACTATACCCAGATAAATCCAAAAGAATGTTGAAGGAGAAGGCGATTATGGTGGTGCATCTAACATCTCAGCACTTGGAGGATGAGGCAGGAGCGTCCCCAAGAGTTTGAGGCCAGCCTGGGCTACACAGTGAATTCAAGGCCAGCCACAACTACATATCAAGACCCTGTCTCAATGGTGGGGGGGGGGGTGTTAAAGAATAAAAAAAGAAAGAATGCTGAAAGAGAAAACCCCACCCACTTTGGCTTCATAAGCAGCAATAGAATACTACGGAGACAAAGTGCCTCAAAACTTGCTTATAAATCAAACAGAAGTCCTAATACCATGTCCCACTTTCAGAACAACATTCCAAGATTCGTACTTAAGGCCAGTGAATTAGGCTTAGGTAGCTAACCAAGAGAAAAACACAATTTTATTAATCCACCTGTTAACAGAAGGAATAGATGCACTGATTAAGTCAGCAATAAAACTACTCCAAGGCAGAACTCAAGCTTCTCTCTTCCAGGAAGTCAAAGAAATCTATGTACTTTCTATGGGTGAAAAAAAAAATTATGTAAATAAAAAACTACACCAGACAAAATGATCTCAGCAACCAAACCAAGCAGCAGCCAGAACCACCCACCAATGTAAATCCACAAATTACCCTTTGTGTGCTATGTGAAAGAATCCTCCGCCAACTAAGAGGAAAGCCACACACACCTGGGCGCAGGTAAAA
Source organism: Hydrochoerus hydrochaeris (assembly GCA_004027455.1). NCBI lineage: Eukaryota > Metazoa > Chordata > Mammalia > Rodentia > Hydrochaeridae > Hydrochoerus > Hydrochoerus hydrochaeris. The sequence goes on from PVLA01001982.1 coordinate 7,756, forward strand.
CTTCTGATTTATCAGAAAATGTAATCGGGAGATGCCAGATACTCAGTGTCTGCTCTGGGGGAGGCGTTTCTAGTTACAAAGTAAAAGCTAAACCTAAGGAATAGAAACAAGGGAAATATACCAGCAGTGGAATACATTTATCTTCATTTCTTCTCCCAAGTTTAGGCAAAGACAAAAGCCCAGTGACGCAGCATGTGGAGGTCTCAGTACCTGTGGCTCTTACTTTGAGTTTCTCTTTGAGAGGGATAAATATAAAGTGAACCCAACATTTTGCTTATAGCCCTAGGAGGGAAAATACATGTATCATAACTTAAAGGCAGTTAGCCATGCAAGCAGACTCAGAACCTTGACCAAGTCTTCAGAAAATTACTCTATTGATGTAGGAGAATGGATCAAAACACTTCCAGTGGTCGGGTATGGTGACCATGTTTGTAATTCCAGCGGCTCAGGAGGCTGGAGCAGGAGGGTCTCTAATTCAAAGCCAGCTTGGACACATAGCAAGACTTGTCTCAACAACAATAGCAACAACAAGCCCTCCTGGCAACAGGAAGACAGAACACAGACACATGGACACTTATGGTCTCTTCTCTCCTTAGAGCGGATTCCCTCCACTTCGCCCTCTTCCACTAACTTCCATTCATTACTGCTTTCCATACTGTGTTTCTCAATAATAAGAGGGTGTGAAAATGGCAGGGTGGGGTCCCTCTTCATTTCATCAGCCCTGATGAGTTCCTTGCCCTACGAAAAGTCCCATGGACTCAGACACCCCAGGAACCCCACAATCCAAGCTATTTTTACGCTGAGCCTGCAGAGGCTCCCCCAAGCGCCTTTCTCCAAAGGGCGCTGCATGCACATGCACACACCTCTGCCGCACAGGCGCACACCTCTGCGCTCGATACACCCACGAACCCAGGTGTGCTCCCCTAGATGCCTGAGGCACGGCTCTGAGCACCAGGAACGAGCGTGGTGGCGTGCACAGCACCATTACAGAGACCCAGCCACCGTGTCTGTCATCCAGGGGCAAGGGTCTCACCCCACCCCTGGTCAGCCACGCGCTTACCTCTATCAGGCACAGTCCAGTGCCCGGGGGGATGTGGCTGACCCAGGGAGGGGTCATCCATCGGCAGAGATGACTGGGTAGCTTCCCTCCAGATGCTCAGGCAGGGAAGGGGCACCGCAGGCCAGGCGGGGCTGAGCACAGACAGTGCAGCCCCCTGCTGGCTCCTCCAGTCTCACCGGCTCCTCTGCATGGGCCCCGGAGGGCACCAACTGCTCACAAGCTTTCCTGTCACATCCACTAAGACGGTGATCGCCATAGACATCATCAGACCTAGAGGCCCAGAAGTCCACCTGCCTTCCTTAAAGCTAAAAAAAGTAGAACTGTGCCTTTGAAAAATCACAGATAAATGATGATTAAAACCTGTGGTGCCCTTTAGAAACAGAGCCTAGCATACCCAGGAGTACTAGCACATACCTGTAATTCCAGCATTCTGGGAGGCTGAGGCAGGAAGACTGCAAATTCAATTCACTCAGTACAGCACTGTCCTCAATGCTGCCCCAACAATGTATTCCCACAATAGTTGGGTCCCTCCTACCAACAAACTGTAAGACTTCAAAGAGCTGCAAAAACCAGATTTCAAAGAGCTGCAAACCCACTCACAAAACAGAGCACCGGCCCTGAAACCAAGTGACAGAGTCCAAGACCTCAAAACTCCCCAGGGACTTTCAAGGTCATTCTCCTTCCCAAGAATGGCTGTCGGGTCCCTGTCCCACCACACGGAAGTCTTCTGCTCAGTTTTCAATTCTCTCTCATGATCTAGCCTTTCCTTGCTTATGAAACCAACTATTATTTTTATTGAACACTTATGACATTCAGACAGTGTCTATTAAATAAGTTAATTCATGCAAAGTGTCATTAACAGTGTCTAGCCATAGTAAGCAGCCACTTAAATATTAGCTGCAGTTCATAATTATGGGTGGAAGGATTCAGAAAGCATTTCCAAGTTAGGGTTCTGTTCATTTCAGGATTTGACAAAGACACTGATGCAAAAATTCCTTGGAGTGTTATGTAAAGGAACACTCAGTTGCCTGGGTTCTATGACTATCCCAAACGCTTACTTCTATACTGAGACTCCGACAGAATACCACACTCTACAAAGATGACGTTTCACTCAAATGACAATCGATAGTGAAGTGATCACCAACCCTAAAACATACCCTCGCTCCTTCAGAAAGCCACACCCGCCGCCAGCCTGTGCCATAAGTAGGTGTCTCACAGGAACGGAAACAGTGAGAAGGGAACATATAACTTGTCCCAGGTCACACGATTAGCAAGTGGCAGAAATGAAACACCAGGCCCTGACCAGTTCATTCGCTCCTTCAAGGAGAATTCACAGAACCCTGTACCAGGCTTGGGGGAAACACAGGCAACACTTACAAAAACCTTCTTGTCTTGGAATTTAAAATCTACCTGGAGGGTATAGATAATATTGAAATAAATACATAATATACATAGCAGAGTAGGCGGTGGTGCTTTGGGGATAGAAAGGTCAGGATAAGAGTAAGATGTGACAATACATGAAAGAGAGTCGCTGAGATGACTTCAGTCAAAGAGCTGAGGGCAGAGGACAGAAGGAGGGCAGCGCTTCCCAGCCGCAGTCCAGGCGAGGGCAGGGCAGGGGTGTGGCGTGCTGTGGGCTCAGCCAGGAGTCCGGGTGGCTCCAGGGGGAGGCAGCGGCCTGGGTGCACGGCAGGTCACGCAGGTCTTGGGAACCCCGTGGAAGACACAGTTATTACGGTGTCTGGGCGGCCCCCGGAGGCTCCGGTGAATTACACACTGTGAAATGTGTTTGATGCGTAACAGAATCACAGAGCTGCTGCATTAAGATTAGCTTGAACGAGGCAGGGGGCAGAGAGGTGGGCAGAGGCAGACACAGGAAACCAGTGGAGAAGAAACAATACCCCAGGCCGCCTCTGCTCTCTAGAGTCAGTTTTACTAACTGGTTAAAAAGTCGCCTGGATCTGATGTTTCTGCAAAGTGCTCGACACGTGTGTCACCGCCCCAGAAGTGTTATCCCCAGGTGAATTCTCCCTTGTCGCACTCAGAGCAGCTCAGATACTGCTGTGGGCTCTGAGTGCGGATGAGAACCCACCTTTTTTTTTTTTTTAAGCCAAATTCACAAAGTCTTCAGCACCTTAGCTTGTGTAGACACTGCCATTCACAGAGCCCCAAATGAATTATGGTTGGTCACTCAGCAACCATTTATTGAGCGCTCAGTCTTAGAGGTAAAAAAAAGAAAAATAAGACTGAGGCACCACCCTCAAGGTCACACAGTCTAGTTCAAGACACAGCCAAATAAACAAGTGAGTAGATCCAGGTCCTATAAACACAATTACAAAGGGACAGGAAGGCAGAGAAACAGCAGAGGGGAGTCATCAGCTCAGCCCCAGGGGATGGGGGAAGGAGGCCAAGGGTAAATACCAAGTGGAGAGGGTCAGAGAGCAAGTGAACAGCAGGCAGGCAGGCAGGCAGGGCTGGACACCGCGGTCCAGAGCTGGGGCCAGGAAGGAGCAGGAAGGTGATGCAGATTCCCGGGGTCGGGGAAAAGCGGGGGTCTATGACCTTCTGCAGGTCAGGGCTCAGGGCTCAGGGCGTGTGGAGGGGGCAGAAGACACCAGTGTTCACAGGATGTGAGATGACACGGGCTCCGTCCTGTAGACCCAAGAATGAGTCAAAGCAAGAGACGGTAAGGGAGGACAGGAAGCCATTGGAAAAGCCAGGGAAGGGCAGATGAGGCCACAGCTCTCAGGACACACAGGTGGTGCACGCACGATGGCCCTTCTGGAGTAAGACAGTAAAGTGAAGTATTTGATAGGAAACATGTAACTTCTTAAAAACTCTAATTTGATAGAAAAATAGTATAGTCAAAACCCCAAACCCTGAGTCACATGGAAACATAACAGTTTGTTAAGAACTTTAAGAGAATAAGAGAACCCTAAACCTAAACCCTAAAGAATAAAAGAACCCTTTAAGAGAACCCTAAGCTAACATGAGACATCTTTCAAAGTTATTTTAGAAATACTTATAAAGGACAATTTTTTTTCTTTTTCTTTTTGAGACAGTGTCTTGCAATGCAGTTCAGGCTGGCATTCAACTGACTTTGTAGCCCAGGCTGGCCTCAAAATTCCAGCAACCCTCCTGCCTCAGCCTCCTGAGTGCTGGAATTAAAGGCTTGTGCCACCACGACCAACATATAAAGGACAATGTAAAAGAAATTTTCATAATTCAGCAAAGACATTTCAGGTTCCTTACTTCCAAACCCGAGTACTGACAAGAATTATTTCTTCTATTACTCTAGGATATTTTTAGTGATCTAAGTGTCTCCTTTTCAAGTTAAAATTAATAAAGGAACAGTATTAGATAAAACATCATTTCAATAACATGCCAACAATTTTGTTACAAAAAAAATATATTGGACATTTGGGAACAGAACAAGGCAGTGAAGTCACAGACTGCTGACCTCTAACGAAAAATCTAATCAAAGGTTAATACAGGGCAGTCTGGGTGGAGCCAATAAATAAAGTGGGGCTCACTTCTGTCTCTCTCACAGAACATCAGCTTCAGTGGGGAGTTAAGAAGGAAACATCACACTCACTGCACAGACAGGGCACAGGCTTCGGTTAGGGAACATTCCACTTTTCCGATTTATAGTGACCCTTAGAATACATACAACTTCCTGATTTTAGCTTTGCTCACTGACTTGGAAGGCTACCTTAATATGTGCCAAGTATTTCAGGTTTCCTTAATACCATAAAGAAACTCATCTTAAGGATTTTGCTACAAAAACTCAAGCACGGTTATGTATCTGGCAATGGGACCTTGAACTTGCTGCCTTTGGCCATCAAAGCCATTTTTCTCCATTATATTGTCTGAAGTCATCACTAATCTAATTGTACGCAAGGATCCTGTCCTGCGACTATTTTATTAGGAGAGAAACTGGGATGAAATTACACACAGCCGTCTCCCACGTTCAAGAATTGATTATCTGGTGTACGGATTATTCATTACCCTTGGTACCTACTAAGGCCACCCTCAGGCCATTTCTGTTTTAAATGTTATTTTAGGGGTCCCAGGGATTGAAGCCAGGGCCTCACACATGCTGGGTGCGTGCTCTACCACACAGCTACATCCCCAGCCCCATCTCTGGCCATTTTTGCAGTTCCTGGGAAGGAAAGGCACTGAAATTCAAATGAGTCAAAAGGGGGCTGTTAGTAAATCTGGCTGATAAAGTCCAGAAGAAGAGAATGAAGACTTTGTTTCAAACAAAGCTCTGCATGTCAATTACCCTCTGGATCTTGCGACCTGCCAATACTAGGATCATCAATCACCCCTCTGCCCAGATGAATGCAGAGCCTGGGAAACAACAAAATGCTCTCAAGGAGAGGGCACCCCATTATTATTCCACTTCTTTTGGTTTTTGAGTGAACAAGAAAAGCACAGAACAAATACTACCAGTCATTAGTTTTCCCTGGGAATTTTCTACAGGGCTAGTAAAGGAGCGCTCACAGCCAGAAGGCCATGCAAAATATGAAAACGTTCCAGATAAACATCTTCTCGCCTGGGGTTACACTTTTTCACAATGACCCTTCATTTTTTTTTTCTTTTAATTCCTCTTGGATGACTTATGTGCTTCTCTAGGTATGAATGCTATGAGTTGAGGGTCTATAGCTGTGTCTTTGTATCTCACACATAGTACTCATTAAGAATTCCTCCAATCAATGCTCTTGCAATTGCATATGGAAAATTCACATTACCTCCTCTACAGCTACACTTCCTTTTTACTACACAGCCATCTAAAGAAATAGCTCATGACTCACTGGCTTTAACACTCAGAAGACATCTGATTTTATGGTTAAATTGGAACATTACCTGCTATCGCAGTGGGTCATATCACACATAAGATTTACTCCCTGAGTAAAACCTTTAATGTAAGAGAGTTTTTACTTGTACTGTAATAAAAGAAAAGTATAAGTATTTACTGCTAGTTGCTTTGAACATATGGACATATCAATACATATTTTAAGCTCAGAAAAAGTAGTCTACTATGAAGATGCGTAATAGTTATTTCTGACCTTATAAAAAGAATCTCCAAAGAAATCTCAGGCATTGTAATTTAATCCTTGGTTTCTTTAGAACACATGACAAAGTCAATTTTAAATCTATGGTTTTGTTGTACTGATAGACATAAGAACAGAAGGAGAAGAGGTTTAAGGCATGGAGAGAGCAGAGGGTAGGGAGACAGGGAAAGAGGATCAAAATAGATTCAGAATATATATATATATAAAATCCAAAATATATATACCCATATATCCAAAACCAAGTGTAATTATTATGTATCACAAACATACTAATAAAGAATAAGCACTTTAAAGTTTTTATTGTGATGTAACTAATAAGCAATCCAACAGAGAAATTCACTATAAATATTCCTGGGGCAGGCACAGTGGCACATGCCTACAGATCCTGGCACTCTGGGAGGCTGATTTAGGAGAATCACAGGTTCAAGCCTAGCCTGGCCAACTCAGCAACTTAAACAGATCCCTGTCTCCAAATAAAAGCCATTACAAGGATTGTGGATATGACTCCAGTATGCAGGCCTGGGTCCCACCCCAGTGCTGGAGGTGAGGGGGGCCCTTCTGTTTTATAAAATGAACACGTATCATATACAACAGGGACTCGGGGTGCTGACCGTGTAAGGCAGTATTCCGTGGGGACAGCGGCTAGCAATCAGGCGGTTTGGTAAGTGGGAGGGCAGTCAGGAGGCTGCAGAGCTGTCACAGACCAGACCCCATAAAGGCTGACTTGCTAGACTCCAGTCCCCAGCTCTATCCGACAGACCTGAGGGTAGTATGTGAATGGGATGGGGTGTTAGTAGCCTGTGTAAAATCAAAAAAAGTTCATGTAGGTGTGGGAGCTAAAAGATCCACTACAAGGAAAATGAACTGGGTTGCCCATGGTCCAGGCTGCCACATATAAAAGATGCTACACAATCCCATCAGCCCAGTATGGGTTTTGGTGCATATGCATTTGCAACCAAATCCCAGTACGGCCAATAGGCGTTCTTAGTGCTGATCAATAAGCCCTGCTAGAGATTGTTTATTTAATGTCCCGAAGAAAAAAACTCCCATCTGCATCATTTTCCTTAAAGATTTTTTTCTCTCTTAACTTCTGCCTTTCTCCAACTGTCTCTCCAACTGGAATAAAGCCCAACGGTCACAGCATGACCTGAGACACTATGATGGAGGCAGCAGCCAACTCACATTTGCATAAGTCAAATGTGAAAACAGCATATAACACCAAAATCATATACCATATAATTTTGATATACAGGCAGCTTTTACAGATCTGCCATAGTTCCCTATGTCAAAGGGGTATTCACTCATACTCAATTATTTTGAAGAGCCATATAAACTTACACACTCTGTTATGCCTCCATTTATCTTCACGAGGCTACTGTAACCCCTATTATGTGAAAGGAGAAAGGGCATAATCTTTTGTATTGTTATATAAACAAGTCCTCCCTTCCCTTTACAAGTCGCCCTGCTCTTTACAATGACTTCTTTATTTTCTACAAGTCAAGTGTACAGTACTTGCTTCATTTTCCAACTAAAACTAACACACACACACACACACACACAGAGTCTCTTTCTCCCTTTCATGTTAATTTAGATGGACCATCCACCAGGAAAGTCCTCAAAGCACTTGCTCCCAGATGCATGGCCCTTGTCAGAAACTTGACAGTGGCTGATTTAAAGCAAAGCAAATCCTACGAAGCAACCTTCACACAAGCCAAAGGAATCAAAGCTACACCCTCTTGTAACCACAGCACTACTGTATCCACCCTCCAAACCTTTTCACTTCAAACACGACAACCCATCCATTTACTAAAGCCACAGCCTATTCCTGATTTAGCAAAGTAAAGTTCACAGACTCACTGAGCTACACGGTTCCACCCAGAAAGCACCAACGCCTGTTCCCCGCCTGGCAGTGGCACAGCAGCAGAACTAAACAAGTCATGTTTTTGAGCTCAGTATCAGAAGACCATGGCTGACCACCTTGTCGACCAAAGGAACAAGTGACATCTTAAAAAGGGCACCAGCTGGTTCCTCCTGGGCTGGGCTTGAACAGCAGGCACAGACGGTTTACTGCGCATCGCCCCTACAGGAGGCTGCACTTCCTTCTCTTTCTGGGCAGTGTAATTCCTGCACCATCAGCACACGTTTAGCTTAGTTGATTCCCTCATGTCCCAGCAGTTTGTTTTCCCCAAAGTGGGGGAAGAACAGGTCTGAGAGACTGCTGTAAGGTTTCTCTGGACACAGGAAGAATGTGATAAACAGAGAAAACACAACAGTGGGGAGGTCTGGACCAGGCGCCTTGGTAACACTCAAAGAGCGCTCCCCGCTGGGTCTGGGCACTGCGCAGGGTGGAGAAACCATTTTAGAGCTGAACAGTTCAGAGCCTACTGTGAGCGTGCTAGGAGGAAGAACTCGGGAATCCTAACTATAAAAAACAAAAGCTGTTTAAAAATATTGAACTAGTTCCCACTCCCCAGCAGGACTGGCATTTTCCTTACCTTTGCAGGAGGCAGAATGTGCTAATCCTGAGAACAGAGATTAATGCTAGCCTGAAGAAGAACTTGACAGAAATCCTAAAAAAAACACTTTTGTGGCCAACCTATCAAAGGTAAAACCCCTTGGTGTGTTCATTGCCCTCTGTGCCCCATGCCAGTACCTGTCTAACTCAAACATTCATCTGCCTCATTCATCTTAAGAAGATGCAAAAAGACTCCACAATTCCAGAGTTCCTCCGTGCAGTTGCAGAAAAGAGCTCCATGTCCTAGCCCCGGGCAGTGGGACCCGAAGATGCCCTCCGGGCTGGTGACTTCTCATTGAACTTTAGTTACCCAAGTCACTGGAGCGCTTCCAATGACTGGATGGCTGGCAAATAACAGCATTTTGTCCTTCTCGGAAGCATACTATTGCAAAGCTACAGAGCTGGAGCAGCATTTTTGACTGTGGACCTGTCAACGAATGCATGGCACTGAGTCCAAGAGGAAAGCAAACTAAAAGGAATTGCTGCACGGAGCAAACATCATGAGATCAGTGACAGAAACAAAGAATGCCACATCACAAACTCTTTGAAGGTTTAATAAGGAAAAAAAAATAATCAGGTCACCTTTTCGGGGCCGCATCCTGTATATCCAGCTCTCCTCGTCTGCGTCCACCTGCTGCCCACACACCGACAGCTCTCCGTCACTACGGAACAACCTCTTTGTCTGTCTAGACAAGGACGAGAAATTTATCCAACTCACGGCCCGAGAGAGGGAACCTGGATTTGCCTTAAGTCTGAAGGAACCAGAAGAGCCTTCCTTTTTCATCTTCTTTCACATCAAAATCCGCTAGAGACAAAAGGCAGCCCCACTGACAAAACCCTTGGGTTTTTAAATTGGCCCAGGTCCTTGGACCGAGACCGCTCCTTCCCACTTATTCAGACAATGTGGAGAGTCAGACACTCATTATGCCAAAGGCTGCTTTCCGGGTGTCACCCGATGAGAAGGAAGAGGAAAACTGCGGGACAGAGAAATTTTTTAAAAATGTTTTACCCTAGTCACATGCTGGTACTCGGTCTCTATGTCAGGGACATTCGCAGCCAAAAATAAAAAATAAATACAATTTTAAAAAAGGAACTTGGTGTTCATTTCATCCACACTTGTCAGGACTTTGTGACGAACAGAAGCAAGGCACTGGGGCTCTTTGGTGCGTCCCTGCCATCCCAAACTGTAATCCTACGCCTCTCCCGGGCGGGCATCTCTCCCCACAGGGGCAGGCAGCCAGCCAGCCGGCTGGGTGCAGACGGAGGTAAGTCTTCGCCCTGGAGATAAAGAACCAGCATCAAGCAGACCCCTAGTTGAAAGTTCACCCACACAGGTTACTCAGGAGAAATCAAAGGGTTCAGCTCACTTGTCCCAGCAGAGCGCAGGATCGTAAACCGCACACTTGCCCTCTCTCCCGGCTGGGAGGCAAGGGAAGCCAGGGAAGCAAGCCCTCTGAGCCGCAGGACTCCACAAACAATAAAACAGGCTGCGTGGCTATTGCTTGGATTACAGAGTGAGCGCTGGCTGGAAGGCGATTGGCTCACGCGCCACCAAAGGCTCCTGATTGGACACACAGCGCCCCGCCTCGCCACAGCCAATACTTCAGGGCAGCTCAAACTTCTGAACTCTAGCGAGAGGGTGGAAATGCAAGTCTGTGCAGCATACAGACGTCTACGATTAAAAAAAAAAAAGCGCGATTATCAATTATCAGACTAGACTTCTAAAAGCGTGACTCTAAGAGGGGGGCCTTCATGCAGTATGAGCAGACAATGTCCAGCATTCCTGAGTGACTTGGGTAGGGCGTGGCCTCGGGAGCATGCTTCCCCAGGGAATAAAATGGCCTGGCTTTCTTCACTCTGCTTTCAGCAAAGGTGAAACAAAGCCACGCTCGCGCCTGTTGTCACCAGCTCTGCCTGCTGCCACCAGCCAGGGCGTGGCCTGGGAGACCTCACTGCCAGGTGCCTGGGGTTTCTTCCTCTCCAGCTTTGAAGGATCAGTCCTAGGAGGGGGAATCATCATTGGAGAGTCACACAGCGCGCAAGTAGGTGACAGATCCAGCCCCAGCTTCCTATGCTAAATATCCTGGAGCCCTATCTTGTGTGCATTTTGGGGCAACGGTTCCCCCAAGGCCCACACCTGGGAGTATTAAAAGTCCCTGAAACTTTCCATCACAGAGACCTGAGCCAGCACTGTCTTCTCCAAAGTGTAACTCAGGGGAAGGTAAATAAAGAAACAGGCGCTTTACATGTTGATTTTGCTCAGCAACAAATATATCCAAACTAACAAAGTCAGCTGAGAATAAACTTCGACTACAAGTTATAAAAGCAAGATTTACATCACGCACCTATCCAATTCCCCCTGATTGAAAGAAAATGGTCCCATAAGCCCAGTGGAACTGGGACACGTGTAGAAAAAAAATCACAGAGCGAGAAGGGTGTTGCTAGGACAGGCCGCTCGGACAGCTCATGAACACAGCGAAGAGCTGGCCCTGGGATGAAGGGCATGGTGATGAAATAGTTCAAGGGCACCAACACAGGCTCAGATCAAAGCTAAAAGGTCTCCCAGGTTCATGGAGTTGAGGTTTCTCCAGTTAGAGAGGGAGACTCAGGCCCAGAGAAAGTATGTGGCTTCCCCGTGTCACACAGACTCAGTGACGGGGCCAGGAACCAGGTGGCTCACACTGGGGTCACTGCTTCACCATGTCCCAGGGACACTGCTCACCACCTAGTGTCCTGAGTCTGTGTCGGCACAAAGTGGAACAATGTGTCTACGCTGGCCACCGCTGAACGGGCAGAAAGGACACACTTATGCATGACGCCAGTGCTAATGTCCAATTTGATGCCTGGGGTGATGGCTCACACCTGAAATCCTAGCATTCTGGAGGGTGAGGCAGGAGGATCTCCTGGGGTTTGAGGTCAGCCGGTCCTACATAGCAAGTTGAAGGGCAGCCTGAACTACATAGCCAGAGCCTGTCTCAAAAAAGAAAAAAAGGGGCTGGGGATTTAGCTCAGCGGCATAAGCGCCTGCCTTGCAAGCAGGCGGTCATCAGTTCGGTCCCCGGTACCGATAAATAAATAAATAAATAAATAAATAAGAAAAAAAAGATGCATCCAGTGTATTCTTTGCATCCAGTGTATTCTTTCTGACTGAAGGATATGCTTGAGAATCTGAAAATATGAGATCAAAAGTATTTTTTAAAAAATCTCACCAGTTAATACTTAGATACCACCAAGGCTGCTTCCAATTCAGAGGTTTAGGGGACTGCTCAACATGGTACCCCTGCTCTAATAATCCATGGACCCCTCTCCTCCTGTTGCCCACCTCCTGCAGCAGCGTTTTACATTTACAGATACCAGAACTTTGTGGTAAGTCCTGTGCTGTTCTTGGTAAGACCAGGAATGAGTGAGTGCCTTTCTCAACCTACCCACCTTGGTGGGTGCACAGAGACAGGGTCAAAGGGGCACTGATGTCCCCAGAACCCAGCGTATTTCTAGGGTAAACTCCCAACCCTGCACAAGCCTAGGCAAGAGCTCATTGGCGGGGCTGAAGGAAAGTTCACTACCAAGTAACCAAGGGTGATAACTGGTTCATTCAGAGACGAAACTAGTAAGCTGGATTTGCTTATCTATTACTATTCTCTATTCTTTAAAAACTATAGCTGAAATTATTTGAAAAAACCAATGAAACCCCAAAAAAGTAGACAAACTCTGGGTTTCCAGAGACTCTGCTCCCATGAATCACAAGTCCTTCATGGTACATTTGCACAGTCTTGACTACCGTTTCTAGCCCACATTTCTGAGTCTTGATTACTGAATCTTCTTTCACGCACAGAAAGTCATCCACATCAAGTACTTTCCTAGCTGGATTAGAGAGAATCCAATGGTTTAAATCAGCTTTGGAGGAAACAGACTCTCACTCTTCGTGTCAGACCCAGACTTCTCTTAGCTTAGCAGATCCTAAGTGAGCTGCCTGCGGAGTTATCACCTTTATTCAAGCAGTGTTTTTGCAAATACGATGAGCCACAAATGTTAGATTTCAGACTGTCCCGTGGGAACCACACAAACCCAGCCTCCTGCAGCAGGACCCGGGCACGGTGTACCAGGTACCATGCTCTTCAGATGAGGTGTTACCTACCAGTCTGCACAGTACTCCTGCCATGGACCATCCTTAGTTTTAGGGGTTAACTGCTTTTTTTTTCAAATAACTTCAGCTATTACTTACAAAGGAACAAAACAACTCACTGTAACCATGTTTTCCTATGAAAATCCATGAGAGGTCAGACCTCTCATGCAGATAAACTGAACAGATTTCCATCAGTGTCCTGCCCTGCGCTGGGCACCCCTATCTCCCCTCTGCCATCAAGCTGCCACACGCAAACTTCTGCTGGAGTCCCATGTGCCAATAACTTCCGCCTCCTCCCACTTTGCACTGCCCGGCTTCCAAGTCAGATGAACAAGCTTGCGTATCATATCATGCATATGCCTAGTGGGAGCCTGTCGGCATCGGAGAATGAAATGCATTGCTTCGAAGAAGAATTCTGTCACAGCGCCTCCTCTGGCCAGCACTCTTGTCCTCTACCTGTGTGGCAGAAGCCCAAGCACTGAAATGGCTGGAAAATGACTCCTCTGGTGGATTCAGACCAAGCTGGCAATGGATGGCCTCTTTTCTTTTCGGTTCTTAGCACTTGAGGGTCACGTACGCATCACTATTCACTAGACAAGAAGAAATTATAGTATTTCAGGAATCATTTAAAGTTACCTACAAACATGACCCAGTTATATTACTGGAAAAAGTTCTAAGAAGCACCTTCCTGGTTCAAATATCCATTAATTTGGAAAAATGTATTTATGTTCCTACAAAGAGTCAAAGGGACAAATTGGACAAGTTTGGAAGGCACTTGCCAAAAGACACAATATTTCATATTTCATATATTACCAGCATCCTTCTAAAGCAGTTTAGCAAGAATGAAAGTTCTGGTTGAACAGAAACTGTGAAACATGACAGGGTACAGGATGAGAGGGACCCCCACCAATCAGGCGTGTAATTGCGCTACTTGCCATCTGTGTCAAATGCCAGCCAAGAGTGGGAGCTCATTTCAAGAGCCATCAGGTTGGGGCCTCAAAGGCTGCTTGCGCATGAGCGCTGTGGGACTTTTCGTTTCCATGGGAGCCTCGTCTGCCCCCTCAACCCTAAAAGAAAGCAGGGGCAAGGCCGAGCCCTGCCACTAGAAGGTAATGGAACAGGTTCTGGGTGGAGGGAGTTGGGGGGCTGAGGGCACAGCAGAAGGCTTCCAGGCATGACAAAGGTTGGGGACCAACCCCGTGCAGCAGGGAGGGGAGCCGTGGCCCAGTGGCTTGAGGATGAGGGCTGGGCATTGCTTATAGACGCCCCATGGACCACCCCCCCCCGGGGAGGCCTGCAGTAGGTTTTCCAGCTGTTGCCTCCCGTGAATAATTTAAGCATCCATGTAGATGAGAATTTGTAAGCACTAAGGGCAAAAGCTTATCTCAGCATCTGGAAGGAAGCGCTTTGAGCCAGGTATTTCCACCTGTGAAAAATACAAATGAAAAAACCCACACGCAGCAAATGCACCCCCTCCACAGAACCCGCCTTCCCTTACCCAGCTCCCCCTCCCCTGAAAATTAACAACCAGCTGCAGTGAGAAAGAAGCCCTGGAAGACAGAACACAGCTACGTACCCCTTCCAGCCCGGCCTACGTTTGGGTGGCTCTCACGCCTGCCTGCCTGCCTGCCACAGTGTTGAAAAGGAAGAGCCACGCTGCCTTTTCAGGAAAGCTGGGATCCTGCCACCACCTAGGGAAGCTGTTCCCCTCCAAGCCTGGGCCACCCAGATGAGGCCTCCATGGGAGGTTGCTCTACAGGATTGATGTGGCAGCTCCTGTCTGCACTCAGGACACAGAGGCTCCCCCGCCACCGCCCGAGGACAGGGTCTGGCGGAGGCCTGGGCTACGTCCTCACCAAGGAGATGACGCCATACGGAGCTGCACAGAGAAAGCATCTGCAACCCAGGGGGTCAGGTGAGACTGCCTGACTCTTCTGACAGACAAAGGCCAAGGTCAAAATGTGTTCTGAGACCAAAATAAAATTCCAAATAAATACATTTTTAAAAAATCATGACGAGCCGGGCATGGTGGTGCATGCTTATAATCCCAGCACTCGGGAGGCTGAGGCAGGAGGATCCTTGCAAATTGGAGACCAGCCTGGGCTACAAAGTGAGCTCAAGACCAGCCTGAACTACATGGCAAGACCCTGTCGCAAAAAAAGCCCCCTCCCAAATCACGACGTCCCTGGTGCTTGGACCTTACCCATGGTCTCTCCCATGATGGATCACTGCAGTCATTAATTTTTCTACCTACTCAATCTGTTTTTTGCAAACCTTGTTAGGCACATAAGTCACAGGGAATTTATTAAAATACAGTACAGAGGTTGATTCCAGTCTGGGGAAGAACCGAAAATTCTGAACTACAAAGAGCACCCAGAGCTGGGTATGGTGCTGTGCTCTGTACCTCCAGCACCAGAGAGGCTGAGGCAGGAGGATTTTGACCCAACTTCAAAGCCAGCCTGGGCTACGCAGCAAGAGCCTGCCTCAGAAACAAAGCACTACACAAATGATGCCCAAGCAGGGACCACTGCTGAGTGAGCTCAGTGCTAGATTATTATCACCCCTGAGGGCAGGGCACTCACCCTTCAGCTTCCCACAGCACCTGCAGGCCAGCAAGGAACAAAATGTTGATTGACTCATTCATTTCCAGGTTACTTTTTTCTTTTGATCTTATGTTTCAAATCAAGGAGATCATTAGACCTTAATAGCGATCATTGATCATTTCTTCTCTCTCTCTCTCTCTCTCTCTCTCTCTCTCTTTCTCTCTCTCTCTGTCTTTTTGAGACAGGGTCTCACTCTGTAGTTCAGATTGCCCTTGAGCTCACTTTGCAGCCCAGGCTAGTCTCAAATTTGCAAAGACCCTCCTGCCTCAGCCTCCTAAGTGCTGGGATTAAAAGCATGCACCACCACACCTGGAGCAATCATTTCTTGCTAACTAAATCCCACAAAGTAAAAGTAATAGTAAAGCTGGCAATAAGAACACAGTGTTTTCCTTGTTGTTAGGACATCTGCACTGTTCTCATCTGCCAACACCCCAGAACCAAGGGCCCAGTCCACAACCTGATGAGCAGAAGTCAGAAAAGCAGCCCACATTCCACTCTGTGCACTGCACCAACAAGGGAGGGGGCAGAGCCCTGGGTTCCAGCAGTGAATTTAATTGCTCCTTAGCAGTGGGAAGTTGTTTACAACAATTTTCCTGATAGATGTTTAAGAAAAAGACATTTTCAGTCAAGTGACCTCCCAAAGTGTTTATTCTGCTACTTGGCTCTGGCTTTCAAACTCTCAGGCTCATTCTTGAGGATCCACAGAGCACAGTGAATGTGTCTTTCTTAACAAATGTTCTTACCAGCTGAACTAACCTGCAATGCACCTCTACCACAATATGGTGATCTCCTCGGTACAGCAGGGACTCCAGGGAACCAGACAAATCCTAACCTTTAACAAGTCAACAGACCTGGGTATAAAGCACTTAGAACCTTTCATCAGCATTACTCAGAACCCAGATCTAAGTCTGCCTCCAGACAAGAGAGAGAAATGTAAATCTGTACTTTCTGGGCTATTCCAGCGCCCTAGGCATCAGTTAGCAGCAGTTTGTGTCTCCAGAAATGGGAAAGAGTCTAGATCAAGGTTTCAGTTCAAATAGGTGTTGATCCCCCAGTAGGAAATCAGCCAGTAAAACACAAGACTGTAAAACACAAGAGACAGGGCACTGCCCTAGGGGAGCCGGCATTTACCACAGAAGACAGATATGCACAGTTATTTATAAACCATTATCGTGTGTGTGTGTGTGTGTGTGTGTGTGTGTGTGTGTGTGTGTTTGTACTATGAAACTCAGGACCTTGTGCTTACCAAGCAAGCACTTACGCTGCTGAGCTATATCCCCAGCCCTACTTTTAAAATAATAATAATTTTTAAAATACAAGAATAAGCAAGCCTCTAGGGGTCTGACGGGTTCTCGAGACAAGAAACACCTCTGAGCTGAATTCCCAATGGCTGGGGGTGGGGGGGCCTCAGCATACCAGGGCTCTCTTGGTAAACCAGCTCTGTGACGAGGGAATAGGGAATGTCATATTTTCCAGTTTCCGTGGTGTAAAGAATCCCACCTACAATATCAAGCTAGTTCCAAATCACGACCAACCCACTAAAGTCCTGAAAAATGTAACAGAATGGCTCTGTGACCGTCACTCTTTGGCTCTAGTATACTAGTAAAAGTGGCCCATAAACTAATTTGGTAAAACCCAACAATTTGTTTAGTAATAGCCTCATAATCACTAACTGTTATAGTATAGGTAGGAGGAGCGATACCTTTAATTGTTACTTTACATGGGGAAAAGGTACTCCACTGTGCTTAGGTCACAAAGCCTGAGATTGGGCAATGTTTTGGTTTAGATCTGGAATGTCCCCCAAAGCCTCGTGTGTTGAGAAGCAGGTTTTGGAGGGTGCCTGGATCATGGAGGTGCTATTCTCATGGCTGATGGATCCATAGCTGAACCAGCTGTTAGGAGGAAGGGTGAGGCAGAAGAAGCAGATCACTGGGGTGTGACCTGGAAGGGCGCATCCCTCCCCCAGCGCCTCCTTTCTCTCTGTGCTTCCTGGCCGCCATGACGTGAGCAGCTCTCCTCCGCCAGACCCTTCCACCACACCCTTCTTGCCTGAGAGCCGGCCAGCTCTGGACTGACCCCTGTGAAACCTATAAGCCAAAATAAACTCCTCCTCTTTTAGGTTGGCAGGCAAATATCCTGGGTCCTCTAGGTGAGCTCTAAACACAAGCACAAGGTCCTGCTTAAGTGAGAGGCAGAGAAAAGATTCCGCCATCCTGTGCTGGAAGAAACAGGGAAACAGAGCTCCCTAGAGTCATGAGACGGGCTCCAGAGCCAGGAAAGGATATTTTAAGTTATGGACTTGGAGGGAATTTTTACAGCAGCCACAGGAAGTGAACACAAGGACCTCCAAAGGGGAGTCATGCAACCTGATGACTTTAATCACTTCTGTTCACTTTGTGAGAATCTTGAGATTTTCTCTTCTATAGTCTTACAATTTCAAAATTCTCATTTTGTGCTGTTTATAAAAAAGCAAAAGTTGGGAAAATCTGGCCTAACAAGTTAGTGAAGTAGCCAAAATTGTCAACAATGGCAATGGATGGGTGTTCTTGACAGGAAAAAAAAAAATCTCTTGAGGTTCTAGAAGTATATGCACCGTACAACCGCAGCAGCGGACACCAGGCTGGTGATTTACACACAGTGTGACCCACGCCTCTTTCTGAGCACTTTCCATTCTGTTACACAAAACAACGACCTTAAAAGGTAGGAAGTTTTGGGGTTATGCCCATTTTGGTTGTTTGAAAATATTTTGGGTTTTGTATGAGGCCAGTGATGACATGACAGAAACTGCTATTTTTTTTACTCAAAGTAGCCCTAATTTGAAGTTTTAAAACTCAGAATATATGGACAGAATACAGGAAGTGGTCTTCAGTTACTTTAGGTTATTACATTTTCCAAGCTCCCAAATCCCTTTCCCCCTGGGGAATAACTGAGTGCTATTAAACAGATTAAACAGATCTTTTTTTCTTTTTTTGGTAACATAATTTGAACACAGGACCTTGCAGTTGCGAGGCAGGCACTTGTGCCACTGAGCTAAATCCCTGGCTAAATGGATATTTTTTAAAGGTGGGGGCAACAAAAAACTTAGAAAACTCTAAAATGAATGAGCGGTTACAACATTCAATCTGCAGACACACTTTTCTCAGCAGAAGCTTGCTGTCATCTTGCTACATGTCCCACAGAGGCAGGACAGAAGAAGCCACACACTTTCCCATTCTTCCATAGTGGATTCAAGCACACTACCCAAATGATGCTCCCAAAATATCAAATGTAACCTTCTTCAAGTAGAGCACAGCAGTGATCCAATAGACATAGGTCTTACACCATCCTGCTCTGTGCCTGAATTAATATAACTTCGCTGAAACACAACAACAATCCCCCCGTCTGTCACCCACGCCTGCCCACGGAGACCTGTCTTGAAGCTCCTATAGGGCCAAGTAATTTAATGTCTCATTCTGCACCAGGCACCTGTATCAGTTCACCTGGGGCTGTAGAATGAGAAAATGAAGCTTTTTTAAACCCACATAACCAGAGCCCAGCTAGGACACACCCCTCTAGAGGAAGCCGGCACCCCACGCTTCAACAAGTCTCTTAGATAATGGGAAGACATTCTCAACAGACATGCAGGCAGGATACAGCGAAATAGGTGCTTATAATTTTTTATTTTCACTTTTATATTCTCTATAGTTCTATGCTAAACATATACCATAAATTTCCTACTCATCTAGTTTTTAATTTTCATTCAGAATTAAACACAAAAATCAGCACAGATGTAACACTGAACAGTTTGCCATATTTGTTCCAGTTTTTTCCTCTCTCTCTCTCTCCCTTTTTTTTTTTTCTTTTCGAATGTGTGGGTGACCTTGCTGGGACATCTGTCACCCCATTGATTGCCAGGGTGGGTTCAGCTGGCTGGGCGTCGTTGGAAGAGGACACCTACCCCAGACAGGAGGGCAGTGTCCTCGGCCAAGGGTACACGAGTAGCCGTGCTCCCCTGCTACCGTCTCCAATCAAGCTTTTTTTTCCTGTCTCTTTTTTTGGTTTCAATTCTTTAAAAAAAACAAAACAAAAAAAAAACCCACTAGATAAATGGTCCCCCTCGCCCCCGTTTCTCCATGGAAACCATTTTTCTAAATTTGGCATCCAGCATTCTCAAACATTTTTCCATGTTTTCTGTTACTGTGTGCTCATCAATAAGATATGCTATTTTGTGTGATTACATTGCATAAATGGTCCAAGTCACTTTAAAGGTTATTTTTATTAAATATTTAAAACTTTCCACTCACTTCGCATATAAAGGAACTCTGTTCTGCCAGGAGGGGTGATGCATGCCTGTAATTCTAGCACTCGATAGGTTGAGGCAAGAGGATTGCTGTGACTTTGATGTCAGCCTAGGCTAAGAGTGAGCCTGAGACCAGCCTGCACTACATACTACATAACAATACCTGGTCTCAGAAAAGAAAAGAAAAAAAGAAAAGAAAAGAAAAGACAAGACGTCAGTACCTCTCATAAACCAATTCCTGATCCTTTTTCTATGACCTTGTTTGGGTAATCTAAAATTTTTGCTCAATGACAAGGCCTTTTGTGTTGTTTTTTTTTAAACTACATATTGTGTCTACTGAAATTGCATTGGTTCCCTAGAAGTGTTTTCTTTAAAAAAAATGTAACAGATTTAGGAAGGGCCAGGCACGGTGGCACACACCTGTCATCCTAGCACTTGGGAGGCTGAGGCAGGAAAATCACAGCACATTCAGGGCCAGCCTGAACTACACAGGGAGACCCTGTCTCAATTTAAAAAAAAAAGAACTGTGTCTAACCAGGAAACGCGCGTGGTTAGTGAGTGTATCGGGCTGAGGGCGCCCCAGGGAGGCTAACACCGGGGGACCTCATTGCCGAGCGCGATTTCCCAACACCTCACACCTCTTCCACACCTGGGCACCCTTCTCCTCCAAGAGCCAGAGCGGCTTTCCTTTCTGCAGCTCAGAGCTCCCTGGGTAGACGCCAACCATCCGACCCCTGCCAGCCCGGCGGTGGGTGGAATCGGGAGTGTGTGTGATTAAACGCGGCCTTTCTGCGCTCACCTGCCTGTGTCAGCTCAGCTTTGGGCTCTGCACAGAGCCCGGGCGGCGACAGCCTCACCGGCCGCTCTCCTCCGCCTCGACAAGCTTTAAGCCACACGCACAGCCAGCTCCCACGGAGATTTTCAAATCTCCAGGTAAAAAGGCTGTATCCGGGAAAGGGATCCCAACACGTAAGCCAGAGGGTTAACCTAAAATAAACTCGCTTTGTAAGGAGAAACTTAGAAAACAAAAGGCCTAAAGGGAAATGAAGGCCTGGAGAGATGCTCAGTCTGAACACCTGCTCTGGAGGATCAAGGGGGGTGTTAAATGAAGGGGAAGCGCCCCCCACACCCCGTGCCTGTGACAGGCTACTCCAGGGTTCTCCCTACGGAGGACTTCAAAGGAGGCAAACACCAGGTTCTTTCCTCCCACGGAGGGCACGTGGGAGTGCTTGGTCATCGATTCCCGTCTCATCCCCCTCTTCCCCAGCCCGGCCACCCCGTCACCTCCCTGAAACACAGAACTATGACAGCACTATGTCAAAAAGCACCCAGGTGAGCAAGGGCACACAGAGGCTGCAGCTGCACCGCTGGGGGCCCTGCCATGTGCACCCAAACCCCTGCGTGCCAGACCCCAGGGACCTTCCGTTCCTGGGTTTTTAGGAAAATTAGATGAGGAAACGCTGTCACCTCGCTGAGGCTTATGCACTGCACTCCAGGAGCCAGGGGAACAAGTGACCTCGTGGTCCTTGAAGGAGATGTGGCCAGTGGAGGGTGGCCAGGAACAGTGGGTAGGGACAGTGACCTCAAGCTGGCCTGGGCTGGGCTGGGCTGGGCTGGACCGGGCCGTGAGAGCCCTGTCAGGAAACACACACCCTCTGGTGCCCCAGCGCCACCTCCAAGCACGTAATTCCAAAGCAACTACACCTGCCTGCTAGACACACTTTCCTCCCCACAATGATGCAAGGCAATAAATGGTTGAAAGGAAAGTGTGAAATCCTGACAAGCTGAGAAATGCTACAAAAATAGCCCAGGTGCGCCTTACCTCATGAATACACGATGTCAGCTATTTAAAATAGTGCAGGGGCGAGGAACATAGCTCTGAGAGATAGCGCTTGCCCAGCACCCACAAGGCCCTGAGTTCGATGCCCAGCACCACAAAAGTAAGTTTAAAAAGCTTGTAGCTAGGAATGGGGGTTCCTCAGAGCTGGCCTGGTGGAGCCCATCCCGGGTAGAACTCTGCTCCTGACTTCCGCCTGCTTCAAAGCTGAGTGCTACACCAGCCAGGATGGGGGGTCATTTCCCACAGGCCTGGAGGACCCTCCCTCCCCCACGTGCTGGGCCACACCACGGCAGCAGCGTGGGGTGTGGTGGGACCTCCCAGCAGGCTGTTTCACAATCAACACCCATCTGACCGGGATGCCAGCTTGGCTGACTTTGCTAAGTCTGCCTGGCACCCCAGAGGCCCATTCTTAGGAAGTGCCCTTCCCTGGGTTCTTAGTGGGCATCGGGCCTGGATTTCAAGGCTCTGTATCTCCTGGGCCGTGATGGGTGATGTTAGGGGTGGGAGGAAGCTGCCATGCAGGGGCTCTGGGCTGTGCAAGAGGAAGCACTAAGGTGGGACATGGTGGTGGCAGCTGGCAACCCCGGCACTCGGGAGGCGGGGAGGCAGCAGGATTGCCATGAGTTCGAGGCCAGCCTGGGCTGCATAGCAAGACCCTGTCTCAAACAAAACACACCAAAACAAAACAAAACACAAAAGCAAGCACTAACCTCACGTAGGCTCACTGGAGGATGCCATGCCAAAGGGGCTCTACGAGTACCAAGGCGAACAGGGGCCCGAATGTGGGGAGCCAGCGGGTCAACGGTGTGGGTATGGATGTCCCATCTCGGGGTCCCCCTGAGGATGCCGCCCAGGCCCCTGGAGCAGGACTGTGGTGGGGGAGTCCCCAGCCTGCTGTGCATCGGGCAGCACCTGTGACAGCAGACCCCACTCCCGTGGCTCGGGCTGAAATGTGAACTTCGCCTGCAGAAAGAGCAGTGCGGACAGGTTGGCCCCACCTCTGCGCCTCCTGCAGGGGCCGCCGGGGATAAACAGGCAACGTCTGCAAATCCCTGTTCTGTCCCTGAGACACCTGAGGAGAGGTGGGCTGCTCTGGTTCTGTCCTGCAGCTGAAGCACCAAAGGTGTTTGCTTTCTCATTTACCCAGTTCCTGCCATGTGGATGAATTAGATAAGGTGTGTAGATTATTTGAAAATCCCAGAAGGAGGGAACTTTTCAACAGTATTTCCCAACAAACTTACTTTTTTTATTAACAACAACAAAAGAAATGTAAAGAAATGTTAAACTCCAAAGTTACATAAATGCTATACAGACTCAAAATATGTCCTAGGCATTTGCTAGTTTTCTTTATTGACTTTTTTAAATGAACACAGAAGTACCAGTCGCTACATAGCTCTATAAAATACATAATTTATTGGTTATAACTGACAAGAACATGCTCAGCTAGAAGGAGGTTTCATTTCAGAACAAAGGGGAAAAGTTAATGGTGTAAATAACCTTTAATGTGTAAAGTACGATATAGCAGTACTGGAGATCAGGTCAGGAGATCATGGTGGCACTTGCCTCTAATCCCAGCATGTAGGAGGCTGAGGCAGGAGAATCACCATGAGTCCAGAGATTCTATCTCAAGAAAAAAAAAATGAATATGTACTTATATAGTGGGCCATTTCCAGAGGCAAAATCTTCTGTGAATTAAGATTACAATGAAGTTTAAAGAAAACTCAAAATCTGATTTACTTATAGAGAATACTGCCTACTTCAAGAAAAATTATGTCTAATCCAATGTTTTGTCAGCAGCCCAACAGAGGTAAGGAAAGGACAGACCCCCAGGGATGATCCACATGTATCTGTGGGAATCTGGAGCCCTGTGAGCCCCGTGTCTGGTGACCCAGATCAGCTGAAGATCAGAGACTAGGGCTGGGCCAGGCCTGGCAGAGACTGCATTAGCACCCTGCTTCTCACCCAGGGCTCAACACCTTTCATAAAAGATTCTTGTTCAATAGGTCATGGCAAGACTGGCTTTGGTGGTTTTTGCGGGGTGCTAGAGTTTTTCAAAGGCTTCCTGGTGCACTCCTCCTTCCCACTTAACACCTAATCTTTGAAAAAGGCAACTCTGTTTACAGACACAACTGCCAAGTTAGATGTTAGTTCTGTGTTTCCGGTGGATGAAGAGGCCTGCCCTGACTTTCTAAATCCAACATGCAAAAATGCTCCAAAGCAGGTCAAATGCAGAGCACAAAATCCATCTTTTCAGAAGCTCCCTGCACACACCCTGGGAACTTAGGGCCTCTGTGGCTGCAATGCTGGTGCCGTCCAGAAGGACACCCCAGACACCACTTCCCACAGGTGAGGCTGTGTGCTGCAGCTTGGGCGCCAGGGGTCACATCTGAGCAGCTCCCCACTGTCTGCCCAGCCTCCCAGGTACAATATACCATAAGAGTTTTAGAGGCTGTTGGGGCCAGCACAGTTGGTCCCCACAGCTAGCTGGCTGCACCCACACTGAAAACAAACTAAACCAAAGCGAAAGACAGTAATTTCCAAGATCCCCCCCCCCCGACTTCTCCAAGAGCATGGAGTATGAACCCCGACTCTCCAATCACTGCTGTGAAACCCCGGGTCTTTTGTCCCTAGCAGGATGTAAGAAACATTCCTTCTGAGATTAACACAGAAAACTGATCTCTTATAGTGTGTTGTTATTAAACTTTAACACCTGGCCTGGAAAAGGCACGAGGGAAGAGGAAATGAACTCTGTCTGAGCAACATTAGGTGCGAAAGGTTTAACTTGGAGCAGATGGCTCCATTAGAAAGTTGGACTTTTGGCTCATCTACGCGCCATTGACAAATCATGTTTGAAATTCTGTCTTACACATGGAACCAATTGCGAAACGTGATATGGTTTGGCCGTAAGTGACCAGCAGGTGGCAGAACAGAACCATCCTCCGTGAAACCACAAAGCCGGAGAAGAAAAGTGGGCGGGGACAGCAAGGAGAACAAGAGGGGCAATACCGCCACCTAGTGGGATTTAGGAGTCAAGCACATAGCTTGCTGCCGACAGGCGCAGCATTTTGAACGAGGGAATGCCAATCAGCAAGGGTAGGTAAGGGGCTATAACTGGTAGTACCAGTTATTCAAGGGGCAAAAAACTACTGGTAGTGAATGTTACACTGTGGCTCAAGCTGTCGGGAAAAGTGAATACAAGTATGACAACGTTCAAATACTGATTAATTTTGTAAGTTACCATGTAGAAATATTTTCAACTTTTAAGAAAAATATTCCATGACCATTAATATATTCTCATAGCTATTAAGAAAACTAAAGAGGAATGGGATGTAGCTCAGTGGTAGAATGCTTGGCTACATGCACAAAAGCCCTGGGTTTGATCCCCGGTACCAAAAGAAAACTAAAGAGAATTTAATTGTAACTCAAGAAAACTGCACTACTTCCTGCTTCCCAGAACAAAACTAAGTAAGTATCATTATGTTTAAAGGATACGCTGTTAATTTCTTATTAGGTTCAGTATCAACATTTCAAAGGACTATCAATCTAGCCTGCAAAAATAAGTGAATGATTAGTAGAATAAAGATTCTGCTCATATAATAGAGACAATGTAAAAAGGGGGGGCTGGAGGTTTAGCTCAGCAGCACAAGCACCTACCAGGCAAGCACCAGGTTGTGAGTTTGATCTCCAGTACCACAAAAAACCAAACCAAAACAAAACAAAAACCTATGAGGACCAGGCATGATGGCCCAGGCCTGTGATCCCAGCATTTGGGAGACAGAAGAAGGAAGATCATGGTGAGTTTGGGGCCTGAGCTGCACAGTGAGTTCAAAGCTCGCTTTAACTAGCTCTGAACCTGTCTGAAACCAAAACAAACCAAAAAAAGCCACTATGTAGAAAGAGCTAAAAATGGAAAGTGGCAGATTTTGGATATAGTTTAATAAACCAGTCTAAATATTTTCTAAATATAGTGAGCCATATTAAACAAGATAACTAGAAGCTATTTCAGTTTTTTAGAAGAAATTCTGATAGAGCAAAACTTCTGCCTGTAGAGAATAATTAGCCTTTCTCCAAAAGGATGGAGGATACTTCATTCCAGAGACCAAACACCACACCACCGGCAATCAGGTGCCCTGAGCCTTATACAGTGGTCTTGAGAGTAACAAACCACTTGGGTCATGGCTGGCATTTTAGTTTTAACTTAAGACTAAAGTCTTGAGTTCTGACCCGAGTGCTGGCTGCTTGTGCTTCCGGATGGTCTCAGATACAGATTTAACCCTCAAAAAGTTTGGAAAGGAACATGACAACATCCTGTCCTGCTTGGGGTTCACTGGGAAATCCTGGGCCAGCATGTCTCCAAGGACTCTGAGATCCGCCTGTGTAAGGGGGAGACTTTGAAGGATGCCAGAGCCTTCTAGTGACAACCGGAGTTAAAGCCAGCCCTCCGGAATGAATTCAGTTCACAAGTCAAGGATGGGCTGTAAATCAAAGTTCCGTGCTTTTCATTGTCTGGGGTGAACTTTCCTGGTCAAACTGTCCAAGCAGTTCAAATTTTAAACATAAAGTTCCATTTAATGGAGTCTTGATGAGTCCCATCTGAAGGCCATTAAACCATACACACCCACTTCCGCACAAACGAGAAAATCAGAATCAAAGACTCCTTGGATCTTGAAGCTGGAAGGTATCTCTGTGACAAGTAATTCACAGGGCCACCGTCACCCCAGGTGGTGTACTGACCACCAAGGATACCTGGAGCCCTCTCTCCTCTGCCCACTCTGGGCTCCGCCTACCCTGCCAGGCTTGGGTCTGGCTCTGTAGTTAGCAATTTCCCCTTGATACTCTTCAAGTACATCAGTGAGTCATGTTTCCGTTTCCTCTGGCTGGTCCAAGTAGCCTTTGGTAGCAAAGTTCATTCATTCACGATTCATTCACAATAGCACTAACTCGATGCAAGGTACTCACGCACTCGAGAATTACGATTTACCCTGTAACCCTCCAATCAGTGAAGCCAATGGCTAACTGCATCTAAAAATAACCAGAAATCTAACCCTTGGCTCTTAAAGTACTTCCTTTCAACCGACTGTAAAACAAGCACCTCACTTTCATTAGCAGATGAAATTGAGTCATTTCTTTACCCCAGCAAAAAAGGACTCCCCGGTACAAACGCACGCACATCATACTTCACGGGTACTTTGAAATATGTACTTGTTAGCAGTATTCTTGCTTTCAGGTCAAAGATTATAGTACTTAGCAACACAGAGAAAGCAGAGGGATGTGGTTATGAATTAGTAAACTGCTCTGCCACCCCTCCCAGGCCTTTAATTCAGCCCAGCATCAAAGGGGAGTTAGAAGCGAGCAGCAGCTGTCAGAAATGGACCCCAGCAAAACGACTGAATCAAAGAGTGACTTGGCCGGTTTCCCCCCAAAACTAGATTTTAAAGGGAAAAACTCCTCAGTTGTAGATTAAGGAGCAAAAGTCGCTTCTCATGCAAATAAGTTTATTTGACTCAAAGTTTTTAAGAGGCGCTCGTTCACTCCAGGACTTTCCCATCCTTTGATATGCTAATGTCACTGTACATTTCTAAGGGGTGGGGAGGGGTGGTTTGTTTGATCACAGTACAGTAATAATGGGGGGAAGCAGGAGGAACGCGGCGCTGACCTCCTAGCCCCCCCACCGAGCAGAAAGGGCTTCTCTCCCCACCCGCCGCCCCTGCTTGGCCCCGGGGCGCAGCTGGACCGCGGCTCACAGCTGTCTCGAGCCCAGGTGGGCGCGCAGGAGCCCAGGGCCGCACCTGGGAGACCGGCCTCGGCAGCACTAAATCCTTGCGGGCCCCGGGCACACGCGGCTGGCCCCGGTTCGGGGGTGCAGCCCCGCGCTTCCCCGCCTGCACAAAGCACTGCCGTGCGTGGGTGTCGAGGAGGGAGCCCGGCGCGCTAAGCAGCGCTCCACGCACGCGGGTCCCGAGTCCCGGGTGGGCAGACAAAGCCATGGCCCTGCCAGCTGGCCTCTCCCGGGCCATTTTCACGGCGCAAGAAAAACGCAGGGTCAGTGCTTAAGACAAAACTCTTGCAGGCGCGGCCGGCTGACCGCTAGTGACCGCTGCTCCCACCCGTGCCTGACCCCGAGCCCACCCGAGCCCCTCCCAGCCACCACACGGGCGCAGTGGGCTTGGGCAAACTTCGGGAGGTCACCCTAGAGGCCGAAGCCAGGCATGTGTCCACTGGGCTACAACCAAGACTATGAGGGTACTCTCCGTGGGGGGCAGGCCCGGGGTCGCAGGAAATCGGACACCCGCGGGAGAGAAAAGGTGACTCTAAAGTATAAGGCAGAAGCCTGCGCCTGTAATCCCAGTTACTAGAGAGGCTGAGGCAGGAGGATCACACCATCAGGCCCAGCCTGGGCAATTTAGCCACTCAGAAGGAAAAGGAGAATTAGAATTTTAAACATACTAAATTTTTTTAACTTCAATATTATTTAATAAGGTACTTTGGAGTAGATTATAAACAAAATCTCTTTCCTCTCTGAATTTTTTTAATCTTCCCAAAAAGTGCATCTTGAAAAGATAGGAATAGTCTAGGGTAAAGGCAGAGTGAGCGATTGTTAGAAAATAAAATTGTGAGTCCTGAGGGCTGGGGATTTAGCTCAGTGGTGTAAGCACCCGCCTGGCAAGCTGGAGGTCCTGTTTGATCCCTGGTACAAAAAACACAAAAGATCTTGAGTCCAGCTCAAAGGAATGCATGAGTAAGGGGGAGGGGGCCTGGGGTCTGCCAGAGCTCCAGGCTGCCACATCTCCTGTCACCTGTGCCCTCCTGAAGGATCCACACAGCCGGCCTCCTATTCCCAAGGGGGACTCTCCAAGACAGTGTGTGCCTGCCTCACACCTCAGCCCTACTGAAGCCTCTACAAACTCTGCTTTCTCCACTGCATGCAGCTAGGGATGACAAAGCTTCATTTATATATTAGGCACAGTAAGAGATCAACAACTGCAATAACAATTATACTGGAGTCAGTTATGTGAACGTGGGCTGTCCTTTTTCACCTTTTTACTTATTATAAGAAGCATTTCATGGCTCTTCTGGAATACTCAAATTGCCAGTATCAATCCTCTTGATTGTAAAGTCGTGGTTACTTGACACAAGCACTGTGTTATGTGAGTCTCACTGATAATCAAGATGGCTGCTGCAAAGTGCTGCCAGGAGGGTAGTGTCCACAATGTGGATACAGGGCACAAAGGGCTTAGGGGGACTGAGAACAGTACACAATTTAAGACTTAGGAATTGCTTATTTCTGGCATGTCCCATTAACCTTGGGTAACTCAAAGTGTGAAAAGCAAAACCCTGGAGAAGGGAGGCTACAGTAACTGACAAGCAGGGGTAGCTCCACCTTACAAAGAGCATGGTAATGGCTTCTGAGTCTCTTCTCCCTTTAAAACAGTCTTTCTACAACTGTCCTCCTTCCCTAACCCCTAACAAAGAAAAAAGTATGAAAGAAAGAAAGGGAAATGTCATAAGCCTCTTTTTGATGACTAAAATAAAGAAATATTCAGGTCAAAGGTATGTTTTCCTTTGCAATGTACAGCTAGACAGAAAGGCATTTCTTTGGAATTATCTGAATGCCTCAAGTATGAAGGTATTCAGGGGTCAATTTGATGAAGACAATAAAAGAAGAAGGCCATAGGGTTCGGGATTTCCCTTGCCCTACCAGGGAAATCAGGCTGGACAAGCTACATGAAAAGATTAAATCACACCCTGGGCTGTCCAGTTCTTCCTCTAAGGCGCCCTCTCCGCCAGACCTTGCTCTACCAGGCAGCTTTGAATAAACAATGCCACATCTCCACCATTGTTACAACCACAATGGGAGGCCTCCAGGGTCATGTGGAAATAATTTTTAAAATGTAAGCTTTTCCATCAATTATATGAGAAGCACTTAATAAATCTAAATATAGACTAAAAGGATTATGTAGACAAGTCAAAACAAGATTTTGATGGATTGCTAAAATATCAGGACACACTGAAAGCCAAGGGAAGAAACTGAAAAGTATTTCATTTACTGTGGTGCTTTGTTTATAAAGAGGGTAATACATTTGGCGAGATTCCTGAGGTTCTTGGAACAATCCACAGACCACAGACATCTCAAGTTTGCAGCAATTAACTTAGCAGAGCTACTCACAAAAGAGAACAAGGCTGTGTAAATTTTAAATTCCTATCCCTTTCTCACCTACATTGAGTGGGGGGGAGGAAGGGGACAGAAGGCTCTCAAAGTTACAAATAATCCTTTAAAATAATCACTAGAGGCCACAGCATTTACAGATGATTTCTACTTTGCATCATGCCAGAAACTCAAAGTTTCAACTACTTCAAGCCCCTCACCTTCTAACCAAAAAGTTAAGACTTTCTGAACAGTGAGTGGAACAAAAAAGCCTAATAATGTGCTGGCAGGTGACACAGCTATGCAGAAAAATGATTCGTTTGTGCTTCAGATTTGTATCATCAAATAGCACAAAAGAATTTACAGGAAATTATTGTAATTGCCCTGAATTTTTAATTTACTCTCAAATACTATTACTTCTTCTCAAAAGTAAAATATACTGATTAAACAATGTGTCTGTCAGTTGCCTGCATTATTGCTCATTGCAGAACTTTAGTCCAAAACTCAAAGCAGACACCATCACGTGCCTTAAGGCTGGCAGGTCTCGTGTAAATGACCTTTCTGTTTTGCGTTGTTACATTAGCGGGGACAGTGGCTTTCTTACTACCTTCAGCAGCTGCACATCAGGAAGATGTGGGCATTTTGATCTCTTCAAGTGCAAGCAACTGGACAAGCCAATCAACTGTAGAAATGGACAACTGCAAAGTAAAAAAACAACCAAGTATGCACATTTTTCCCTATGCACAGTATCTTTCAAAACTTTTTAAAAATTCAAGAAAATACAACATAGCTGTCTGGCGTAACAGATTTCCTTGTGTCCAATTGATAAAATTACACTTAAATATTAAAGTATCTACTAGCTTTGTCGGTAGGTTATATATGTTTAAAAAAAAAAAGATAATGAAGAGAAATGCAGATGGGTAATAAAAAGCCAAGGGACAATAGCCATGGTTCCTAAACCGTAACAATCCAAAGGAAACGTAAGTCTCCCTATTTCTGAGCTTCAACCCCAGATGTAGAAACCCAGGTGATGTTCATAAATGGCCCGGTTAGGGACCAGCTCTTCTCCCTGGCAACGCCACTTGGGCAGTGCCGGCACCACAATGAGTCACCACTGTGCCACCAACGCGTCACCACCTTGCCAAAGGTGCTCCCTGCACCTGCGAGGCAGCCACCACTCCAGCTTTCCCGCGACCCTCACCCTCGGGAGCCTGGCACTCAGCACTTCCAACTCAGATCTTGGTTACCAACAACCCAGCCACCCCACTGCCTAAAAGAAAGTCGAGTCGGTGTGGGTTCCCCACACACCCTTTCTCTGAATCTCTTTGATCCGCATCCTTCATTTGGGCTGTAAGGAAAGGAAAGGGCTTGCTCAGTAAGCGGTACTCAAGGGGAACAAGACTGCTTGACTGTTGACTCTCTGTATCTGTCTGTCTGTCTGTCTTTCTCACTCTCTGTCTCATATTCGTATCCCTTTTTAATATGGGCCACGCAGAAGTACATCCTTAGGAGCTGGAAGCCACCGAGATGCAACACAATTACTTGGGAACATCACAGCAAATCACGGTGGCTGGCTGGGCGGCTGGATCTTTCCGTCTCCGTCTCGGTCTCCGCAGCAGGGCAGCTGATCCCGCCTGTGTTCCTGCCAGGACAGCAGCACCCTCACTCTCTGATCACTCCAGGGAAGATGAAATTACAGTCTGTGACCTCCTACACATCTCTTTCTAATTCAGGTCATCCCAGTGCTTTTAATCATAGGTTGTAAGAAGAACAGCGTCCGGGCCTGACTTTCCATCGGAGTCCTCCAGGGACACCCTCACCCATCCCCTGTGTGTCCACGATTATGCAGACATTAAACCGAATCTGATTCGTCTTCTACTTCTCAGCACCAAGACAGAGGAAAACCTAAGAAAACATTCTGAACTACGTGACTGAGGAACTCTGTTATACATTTCTTCCACGACAAATTCTAGCAAGCATGGTGTTGTGTACCAACCTATACTATATGAAAAGGATTTGGAGCTTCTCAAACTCTCTTCTTTCTTATATAATAATGCAGAAACAATGGTGCTAGTGAAATTGGAATTGGCTTATCTGGCCAAGTGTGTAACCTAGATACCTGAGAAACCTCTAGTGTCCCAACTAGGGCTGAAGATACCTTGAGTTTATCAAATGACAGATGTTCAGCTGGGTCCGATCTGATCTCCAGGTAAGGTCTCCTGATGGTTCAGGTTAGCACCTGTGCAAGAGACCAGAAAGTAACTTTCCAGTGCCGACTGGAATCTGCTTCCTTTTACTTGGTGCTAAGAGAACTCAGAATACCTGGAAGAATGGAGTCGATTTAAACTGAAGCAGCACTAAATATTGTAAAGCCCCTGGCTACCCTGTTCCCATTCACAGGAGCAATGCCTGCTGCCAGAATCTAAGTGTTTTTCAGCACTGGGAAGCATGATTAGGCTCAAAGTTGCTGAATGACAAAAAGGAACAACTTTTTTCCAAATGCTTTTAAACTTTGACTTTTAATGAAAAAGCAAAGCAAAATCAGCTGCAATCTTTGTTTTGTTAAGTTTGCTTAAACCTTTTGTTTCTTATTAAATTACTGTAAACTTAAGTGCAAAAGCTATTTCAGTGGTACTTTTAAAAATCCAGAACTGTTCTTTGTGTTTGTAAATGGAGAATGTAGATACTTAGATCTTAATATCCTTGCTAGAATTTATGATTGGCAACTATAAAGATCAAAAAACAATCTGTGACAATGGAAATATCATGTTTTAAAATAGACCTGATTCCTAATATTTTGAAATATTCTTCTGAAAATGTTTCCCACAAAAATTCCATGTCATTTTCCCATCTAATGTATCCACGTGTATCACCGGGGGTCCAAATACAGAATTTACTTAGGGTTGCCTCCATTCTTAAATTTTTATAAAACATTTTAAAGTACTTTCTTATAATGACTATGAAACTCTTAAATATAAGCTGGGCGCGGTGGCTCACGCCTGTAATCCCAGCACTCAGGACGCAGAGGCAGGAGGATCGTTGTGCGTTCGAGACCAGCCTGGGCTACAAAGTGAGCTCAAGGCTAGCCTGAACTGCATAGCAAGACTCTGTCTCAAAAAGACAAAAAAAAAAAAAACTCTTAAATATAATAGAAGCCAAAGCAGATTAGCTGGTAAGAACTGAATGAAAAATCTGATTCCACCATAAATCCAAATTATTCATCCTAGAATTTTTTTCTAAAGTAAAACTTACAAAGATCAATGGATATATTTTGATTGCAGTCTGGGGCCTAACTTTAAGTAACTCTTTCATTCTAACATAGCAAATGTATCCAGTGTTATTTTAAAACTCAGCACCAGCTACGCTCTCCACTTGTAGGCACTCAATCCCAAACTAAACCAAGGAGGATTTTCAGGATATTCAAAACATTCCTGGCAGTGCGCTGGCATCGCCTTAACCTTTTGTTCAGCACTGGGCCCCATGCAGGACTTGTGTTGTCTGCTCTCCACTGCACCTGTCATTCCAAAAGGAGCTTGTAAAATTTTGAACAATCCCCCTAGGGAAATCTAAAAAAATGACTATCATCCACCATGCGAGTTTTTCTTAACTCAGGCAACACCACCACAAAAAAGAAAGGATTCAATTACTTCCACATCAAAAGTAAAAACTAAAGCTAAAGAAGGAATGTATGTGCTTTGGTTTTTCATTAAAAAGAGCTATTGGAATCCAAATGAAAGCCCAAGAAGTTTATCAGGATTTCTTAGGCTTATACAACAGCATTGTGCACGTACTGAAAAATGATAACCAAGAATTCACTCTGAATTTGCAAGATGTGAAGGTGAAGGATCGGGCATCTTTCTTTTAATTTGCTACTTTGAAAGTATTATTGATTTACAAGAACATACAAAGAAATGTGCAGGGAAATGCCAGGCATCCCTCACCCAAGTTCTGTCAAATTTGGCATCTTCCATGGCTGCAGAATGAGAATAAACACAGGCGCCTGGAGTCGGGAGCCGCGAGGGGGGCCCCGTCCCTGCAGACCCAGCAGTAAAGGAGCCATGAGTGAGAGAGAGAGAGGCACATGTCGGAGCCCAACCTGGGCAACTTGGGCACTTAGCAAGATCCAGTCTCAAAATCTAATCACCGAAATGAGAAAGGGCTAGGAATAGAAGAGCCCACACAAGCATGTGGCTGTATGGGGGCTTCACCCCCTGAGACACGAACGTTACAAAAATGCAGCCCTGCAGTATGTTTTCTTTCGAGAATGGCTTTTTCTCTCCAAGGAAAGCGTGCTTTCCTTGGGGTTCTTCCAAGTTGTTTTGTTTATCAATAGTTTGTTCTTTTTATTACTGAATATCATTCCATGGTGCAAACATATCACAGTTTGTACAACTACTGAAGGATATCTGAGCACTTTCCAGT
Source organism: Hydrochoerus hydrochaeris (assembly GCA_004027455.1). NCBI lineage: Eukaryota > Metazoa > Chordata > Mammalia > Rodentia > Hydrochaeridae > Hydrochoerus > Hydrochoerus hydrochaeris. The sequence goes on from PVLA01001982.1 coordinate 41,822, forward strand.
TTGGAGTTACTACAAATAACACTGCTATGGACATGGTAGGCAAGTTATCATCTTTCTGGGATTATATGTCTAAGAGCACAACTGTGGAATCTCATGGCAAGTCCACTTTTGGTGTTATATAGAAGTTGTGTTATTTTTCAGAGTGGATATAGCAACAATGTAGGAATAGTACGATTTTCTCAAGATCTTCACTGACACTGGGTTTTACTTTTTTTTAAGCCACTCAGAGATGTATTAGTAGTACACCTCACTGCGTTTGACATTTCACTAATTGCAAAATGATGCTGAGTATCTTTGTATCTTATCTGCCATCTGTTATTCTCTTCAGTGAAATGTCTATACACATATTTTGCCTACTTTCTAACTGGCCTGTGTTTTGATATCAGATCTAAGAGTTTTTGGCCACGATACAGGTCCTGAGGACTTTCTGCTTTACCCTGAAGTCCATTACCCACTTTGAGTTAGTCTCTGTATGGAGTGTAAGGTTAGGTTAGGGTTCACTTTCTACCTATGACTAATCACTACAGCATTGTTTATTGTAGCAGCTACCCTCCTCCTCTCTTGGATTGCTTTTGTCCTTTCACTAAAAATTGAGCATATTTGGGTGGATTTTTAAAATTTTGTCTCCCTCTTCCTCTCTCTCTCTCTCTCTCTCTCTCTCTCTCTCTCTCTCTCTCTCTCTGACAAGGTCCTGTTATGTAGTGCAGGCTGGCCTCAAACTCACGGCAATCCTCCTGCCTCAGCCTCCCAAGTGCTGCGATTACAGGGGTGCACCACCATGCCCAGCTCTTACTTCTCTGTTCTGTGCCACTGGTTTATTTCTTTTGATCCCTGGTACCACAATACCTGGATTACTGCAGCTACCTATGTGAGCTAAATATATAATTTCATTCATTTTTCTTTTTCCATGTCATTTTAGTGTTTATATGGACTTTCCTTTTCCATATAAATTTTAGAATGAGCTATCCTACCAAGAAAAAAAAAAAAACACCTCAGCTATGGGCTGGAGTTACACTAAACCTGTGGGTCTATTTCAAGGATAACGGGCTAGGAATATAGCTCAACAGTGCAGCACATTCCTGGCAAGCACAAGGCCCTGAGTTTGAGTCCTGATATTTTAAAAAGAAAAAAAAGAAAACTAGCACATTTACTATGGTTGAAGCTTAGAACATGGTGCATCTCTCCAAATACTTAGATCTTCTTTGATTTCTCTCTCTGCTATTTTGTAACATTCAGTATAGAAATACAGCACATATTTTATTAGATTAGACCTATTATTTCATCTTCTTTCAAATAATAAGGATACAGAGTTGTACATTTGTTTCCATAGACATGCAGATAATTTTACAGAAGGATAGAACTATTTTTAAATGCTTATTTCAAATTCATCTGACTTTGTAATTTCTCCAGCAATTCCAGGTTCTTACCATTTCCCACCAACAATTCATCAGGGAGAATCCAGTTGGAACAGGAGACGGCACCTTCCTGGGCTGTTTTCCTAAACCATCAATGTATGAATGCTTAGCATCATATTCTCATTACTAGATGTGTTAAACATGCATGCATTCAAGAGGCTGTTGTGCTATGAGGAATTACAACAGAATTTCTATCTGGGAGACATCAGTAGATTTTAAATGGGTATCTTTTGGGTTAAAAGTATGCAGCGCCTACAGAGGAAGCCCTCCAAAGAAAGGGACAGAAATCACAGCATGGCCAGGGACCAACTCCTCCCACACTGCTGTCTGCTCTTCTTGGTTTCCTGTTATGAACAGATGTGTCCCATCCCCCAAATGAGCTTCGGAAGCAACTGGCTAAAATGGAACTACTGGTTTTAAACTTTTTAAGTGAAAGAATTTCCCATGCAAGAAATAGTATTTTACATGTATCTAGGTAAAAACATTTAAGGGCTTTTTTTCTTTTTCAGTGCTGAGGATTAAGCCCAGGGCCTCACACATGCCAGACTGAGCTATGGCCAATTGGAAGGACTCTGAGCATCTTAGAAACAAAGCAAAAGTCACTGTTCTAGCCATCAGGGTCCTTTGGGTGGTGTGAAGATCTCCCAGGCACTCCTGGGTGGGCACTAGAGGTTCACTGTCACACTGGTATAAACTAGAGTGCTTCGGTAAGAAGCCTTTTAACAAAGGGCTCCCAGACACTGCCGGGTGCCAGGTCTCACGCTGGGCAGGCGCTGAGAACTGAAGGTCAGTGAGCTTGGCTCTGCACCTGCAGGTCACATCTAATGACAGGAGATGGATTCTTAAGATATAAGGACCAGCCCTTCTCTGCCCAAGGAAGCCCACAATGCGGGAGGAAAGGGGTCAGGTCTCTTGATTGTGGGTGAGCAGGGCACAAAGGACAGGAATACAGAGGCTGCATGAGTTCTGCAGTCACCAACCTGGAGTTCATGTCTTCTTTCGATTCCTAACTGCAGTGTCTCAGGCAACTTCTTAGAGCTCGGTTGTTGAAACAGGCATCCTCTGAACTCAAAAATGAGTAACACAGAGAAAGGACTTCACAAGGCAGTGAAGCGCTTCACAGGTCCAAGTCAGTGCTGTGTTGTCTGCAGTGACCGCCACCCACGGAACGAGAGGCCACCTACAAACCCTGCCCATGCTCTGCTGGGGCCCTGAGAGGCTGCCAAGGAATAGCCTGCACCTGCCTCCTCCTCTGACAATCAAATCACTTCTCCCTGCAGACAGAGAATCATTGCTATTGTCTCATTTCCACCTGTTTCAGGCTATGATTCATTTATGTCAGCAACCATCATCATAAAATTTCTAAACAACAAAATGATATGAAGTCCCACAGCAACCATAATGGTTAATTTTTAAAAAATATCTGTTCATTGAGCATCCTACACATGAATCGACCGATTCAGTCTCCTCATCATGCCCTTCTGGGCAATTCTATGGGCTGGGACCAAATCCTTTAGATGCTGTGCAAAGCTCTCCAGGCTAAGGGCTCTGCCACTCCACAGGTCACTTGGAGGCAGCCACCTAGCATGGTGTCCTCGGCACACGTCACACCACTCACTGCCTGTGGGCAGCGTCCCCACTTCCTGGCACTGGCTTCCTAGTGCTCCTTCGTTAATCCTCTAAGACAGGATGTCCTCAGAGAGGAAGTGCCCAAGGTGCAGCAGTCTACAGCATCCACACACACATCTGTGTACGTATGTAACGGGCTAAGCTGGTGAGGCGCCCGTTCTTCATCTCTCTCTCTCTCTCTCTCTCTCTCTCTCTCTCTCTCTCTCATTGTATTCAGCTTTGAATCTCCAGATATTAACATCACGTCTAGCACGAAGAAGTGCTCAAGTAGCAAATTCATTGATTCTCTGCACACAACTCAGAGTGTTAACAGGAAGATGATGGTTCAGTCTTTCTTTTCTAAGTTTCTGGTGTCGAACATTCTTCCTAGCTGTACCATCATTTCACACAGCTAACCAAAAAAAAAGCAAGTGTTCACACTGATCAGTCCTGAAACAAGTCAGAGGGAAATCCACTGAAGCTGGACCTAAGAATCCTGTAGTAATATGATTTCAAATTCTGCGATTTTCTCTGAAGTTAAGTTGGAAATGAGACGGAATGCATCAGGATGGAACTTTTGATGCTCTGATTTTCTTTTTCTGCACAACACAAAAGCTCAGGGGTCTCTGAAGGAAGCATGAATTAAAGCAGTGGCAAACACTTCAAACACATCAGGATTGCCAGGCAACATCAACGCATAAAGCTTCTTATACACACACACACACACACACACACACACATACTCACCCCGTGCCCCAGTGCTGGAGACTGAACCCAAGGCCTTCACACTGAGCTACATCCCCAATCTGTTTGCTTGCTTGCTTGTTTGAGACAGGGTCTCACTATGTACTTCAGGTGGCCTTGAATTCACTTGCGTATCCCATGCTGGCCTCAAATTCATGGTGATTCTCCTGCCTCAGCCTCCCGAGTACTGGATTGCAGGCATGCATCACCGCCCCTGTCCAGCCTGCTTTTCTTTTTTATTTTGAGACAGAGCCTCACTAAGTTGCCCAGGCTGAGCTCAAACTTGCAACTCTCCTGCCTCAGCCTCCCCAGAGTACTGAAATACTACACATGCAGCACCACACCCAGCATCCCAGATGGCGCTAAGGTTAAATACTTGATTCTGTTTCAGAAGGACAACTGCACAAAGGGAATGTAATTGGGAGACTGAATGGATGCTTTAAAATGTCTTGCAATTGATAACCACCAGAAGACCGAATGTCCTTCCCCAAACATCCTAAAAGAAAGGCAGCAGGAGGCTTCCCCAGGCATCTGAAGTGGCCAGGCTTCAACCCCCACCCCGCAGGGCATACATTCTGCAACACTGCACCCCAACAAAAGAGCAGCGGAGAGGCCGCTTTTTGTTACAGGGCGTATTTCAGCTCACCAGAAAAGAAGTCTTACTAAAGGGGGCTTAGTTCGTTTCAAAGGCGCTAACGTTTCTGTCCGCCAGAAAATCATGAAAACTACTTTGAATGACATGTTTTTCCTACCAACTAATTTCTAAAATAAAGGAAGTCAGTTTTCAACAACAAAGTCATCTTAAGACTTTATATCTCGGCACCAAAAACCCAAACACAAAAGCCATAATCCATACATGAAACAGTTTTAAGCCAACTGCCTTAAAAGTCATTTGCAGGTTCCATATGTGCAAGCCAACTTAAATTGGTCAAAAGTGGACTTGAAAATTATATTCCTGTTTCAATGCACTACAAATCCAAGAATCTGTGCTTTCTCTCTGAAACAGGCATCATTACAGTGTGGTAGGTCTGGGTCACAGAATCACTGCTCGAGCCTATTAAGCCTGATAAAACTTATTGTCCATACTTACAATCTTCTCTTTACTCTGTCTAATTCACTTCCCATAAGAAAAATTCCTGATCTACCAGTATGGACCACAAACTGCAGTTCCTATTTAGAAAAAAGATTAGCAAAAACAAAGCAGAAAGGCCCTCTTCAACTGCCACTATAAACACAGCTCTAAATTTATAAAACAAATAACTCTGCTAATTACATTAGGATGTGCTACAGATAGATTCAGTGTAGCACTGAAACTATCCCTCTTTTCAAAAGGATTAGGAAGAAACCATAAACACAGCAAGGATATCCACACGGCAGGAATATTTCCTCCAACTGGCTGTCGTGAACATCTACTCTGAAGCCAAATTCAGAGAAGCAGGGGTTTGCAGAAGGCTTCTGAGCCCAAGAAACTACACAAATTTGTAAGCATGAGTATACTTTTCCATAGGGAAAATAAAGCTTATGCAAAAAGACTACATTCCCCAAAAGATGAAGAATTTCTCATACAACATAGGCTGGAGAGTTCCAAGAAATATGTCATTTCCAAATAAAGTGACTGAGAAAGGCAGTCAAGTATAAGTGGATTTTCCATGGAACTCAAAGGCTGGGCAGGTCAAAGCCTCTAGGGATGAGGCAGGAAGTGACCGAAGGGTCAGCAAAGACAAAACTAGAAGAGAAAGCAAGCTGGGAAGAAAACGTGGGGCACAGGGAAGGGGCCATCGCCATGGCTACACAGCGTCCAGGAATCAGACGGTTCAGGCCCCTACTTCTTCCACCAGCCCCAAGATCTTCATCAGCTTCTTCATTTTCCTCTGTGAAGAAGAGAAACCCACATCACCCACCCACGGCACTGCTTCAAAGATTCAGTGAGATCCCAAGTGCATCTTAGCCTCGCAGCCAGCATTTGCCACGATCACCATCATGATCAGCACCACCAGGCCACCCCTTGGCCACCTGGGAGCACCCGGAATGGAAGTCAACACAAGGAACAGATGAACTCAGCCTGCCCCACATCTCAAGGCCCAGAGCACAAGCACCCACTGCTCCCTCTTCCCCCACCCAAGGGTTTATTAGTAGCCCCAGGACCCAATTTCCTTCCACCTTCCCATTAAACCTGTCGTCTTACCACAGGGCACTGCGCCTGACATGGGTGTCCCTAGAAGAAATGCTGTGTGCACAAATGAGCCCCTCCAACAGCTGCCTCTCCTCCGAGAGAAACCTTGGAGCCCCCAGCAGATACCCTGCCGTGTCTTGGGGTAGGAGCTATGTTACATGCTTACACTAAGTTCAAGGGGCACACGGTATTTCAACAATTTTCCACTGAATCAGGCTGTTGTAGTCAGGGGTTGCAAGGAGAACCATTATATACAGGACACAGAATTTATAATATTATTTTATGATGGTTACCCAGAGTTAAATGCAAGAAAGTGCAGGAAATCTGTCCACAACACTAAAAACCCAAAAAATCCAGCTAAGGGCCGGGATCCCACAGCAATGTCCTGCATTAGTCCAGCTGAAGACCTAGAGCCCATGACCATGCCCCCAACAAGTCCAACTGGAAGCCCAGAGCCCACAACAATGACTCATGCAAGTCTGTTTTATGGATCTGCACTGGGAAGGTCCCAACGCCAGTGGGGTAAAGGATCTGTGCCAGTAGTTGAGGGTTCTGCACTAAGGCCAAGAAGTGACCTCAAAATAAAGATCACGGCTCCCCCAAAAAGTACCAAAGCCATTCTCGGTGACAATGAGGTCCTGAGCTCCTCCGATGATAACAGCCAAGAACATATCAGGAAGCCAGTGTGACAAGCTTCTCAGGGAGATGAAACAGCACACATCCTCCCCTGCGGAACCAGAAAGTGATGCTCAAAGTAATAACCAGAGCTCCCCTAAAGAGAACCGCAGCCACCCTCAGGGACAAGGTCCTGAGCTCCCCCGATGAGTTCCTACCAGGAGAGCCGGCATGACAAGCTCCTCCAGGCGAAGGCCAGCAAGCGGGATGCTGGGATGGGGGGGGGGGGTCTGTCTAGCCGCAGCCTGCAGCACAATGGTGGCCCCAGCATCACCCACCCAAGCACTCTCCAGTGAGGGACCCGGAGCCCACGGCCTCCACACAGTGGGCTGACCAATGGCCCAAAGCCCTCTTGCCCTAGGTTTAATATGTAGCTTCCCAGGCCCTTCTTGTCAATGTAGCTATTTTCTTGGGAAAACTGTAATTCTAACCATAAATATATTCACAATCTTTTCAAACTGTAAAAAGATTATTCACGCTGTACAGGAACTGAGGTTTCTGCTTTAAAAATCCATTTTTTGGTATGGAAATAACAAAGTAAGCAAACAAGTCAGCTGCTTCAAACAAGAACAAGAGAAGGAGGAAGAAGTATATGCGAGCTGATTCACAGATCTGAGGTGTGATGCTTTAGTTTATGCCAGGTACTGTGACTCCTGGCTGTAGCTCTAGAAGATTCTGCTATATTTCCACCCATCTGCTCTACTTAACTTTAGTAAAGTCCTAGAAACAACACAGCTCACATCGGACTTGCTGTTCTTCTGACACAGAGCAAATAATAAGTTCACATGCAAATTTCATTTCTTATCAATGTTATTTCTGAAACACAAGCTTGAGAGACCACATGCAGGCCTGAGCATTCCAACACAGCTTCATTACTATTGTACAGCTGCCTATGCTGCAAACATTTCAAGTATGACTTCAAGAATATCAGTTAATTGGCCTACAGCATTGTATTTCTTAGACATCAAGACACTAGTCAAAGAAACATAGTTCAGGGAGATGGCGGTCTATACCTGCAACTGCAGCATTATAGGAGGCCGAGGAGGCAGGAAGATTGCAAGAAACCTTGCTGTGAAATGTAACAACTTTCCAAGACCCTTTTTTTAAAAAAAAAAAAAAAAAGTCTCAGGAGTGTAGTTCTGTGTCAAAGCCCTCAGTTCAATCCCTAGTATAAAATTTAAAAAAAAAAAAATTTTTTTAATTTAAAACTAAAAGGGAGGCTGGGTGAGGAGGTACACACCAATAATCCCAGCGTTTTGGAAGTCGAGGTAGGAGGATTCCCATGCGTTGGAGGCCAGGTTAGGCTACACAGCAAAGCCTCATCTCAAAAGGAAGACAAAAATTTTTAAAGGCAGAAAGAATTCACTCTGCTGTGAAGCAAAATTCACAGCAGGACAGTGCCGGTTGGTTGCGCTACTACCCAATGACATAGGGGATTGAGGAGGGGGACTGAGGGAAGAGGGAGAGAGGGGAGAAAGTCCATTCTGCACAGGGCGTATCTGAGCCCGCAGGCTCGGTAGACCAGAGAGAAGCCACTTGAGGACAAGAGAGGACACAGATCCGAGTACAGAGGCCCGGACAGGTCCTGCTACATCTTGGGGATTCCTGAACCCCACTGCATTTGCCTCCTCCCACCGAGGCTGTTAGTCAACCCAGCCGAACCACTTTATTCACCGGAACCAGGTCAAAGCCACCAGAACCCAGGCCAGTCCTGTGGGCCTCCGGGAGCCTCCGCTGCACTCACTGCAATGCCTCGGGGTTCGCCTAGGCTCAGGGATCACCAGACAGGTGGGGCTGCTCTTAGGGGCCTTGCCCACAGTATCTCACATGCACACAGCAACAAGCAAACCATGTAGACAGGAACATGGGTCAGTGGCAAAGTGGGTGGGTCAACCACATCTAGCAAATGGGGGACGGGGGAAGGTAGGGACTGGAAGGTCGTGGGCCACCACTGCTGGTTCGCCTGAGAGGGAAGGGGTCGCCTCTGGCAGTGGGCAGGGGTGCAGGCAGCAGGACGCCAAGTCATCCCAGGCCTTCTGTTTGCTACCAGAGGCTGCCATGGTGCCTGCCTGTGACCTCAGCTACTCAGGAGGCTGAGGCAGAAGGCTCATGAGTTCAAAGTCAGCCTACGTAATTTAAGACCCTGTATCAAAATGCAGGTTTTAAAAAAATAAAAAAGACCAGGCATGGTGGCGCATGCCTGTAGTTCCAGTACTTTGGGGGCTTAGGCAGGAGGATCCCCGAGAGTTTGAGGCCAGCCTGGACTAGACAACAAGCTCAAGATCAGCTCAGACTACCCAGGGAGACTCTATCTCAAAAGCCAAAAAAAAAAAATCCTAGCTCAGCGGTACCACACTTGCCTTACCTGAGCCAGGCCTGGGGGTGCGGGTTCAGTGTAGCTCAGTGCCAGGTCTCCGGGTTCAATCCCCATTACTCAAGGGGGAAAAAAATACTGACTACTTAAGTTCAAAACTGCTTAAAATAATCATGAATCATTTATCTTCCAATTCAGTTCCCCCCCCAAAAAAAAATCAAAGCTTCACATTTATTATTTATTCCAAAAGGGCAAGTACAAAAAAAATGCAGAAAACCAAAAGGACAGTGAAGAATAACATAAATGCCTCGATTATATAACTTCCAGTGTAAAAATACTTCAAATGTAAAATAAAGTGTAAACAGAAGCAATTTTAAATACAATTTTTAATTTTTAAGACTGATTACCTACTCTGTCCCCAAAAAAACATGCAAAATGTGAAAAGAGTCTCAAAGACGCCCACCGTGGAATAAGAATATCAGTGTTACTCCCAGTAAGGCCGAGTGAGATGCCAGGCTTTGGTCCAGATAGGAAGATGTGCCTAGCCTGAGTGCCTCAGTTTCCCCATAGAGTCAGAATAAGGCCATCTAACATCTGGAGCCCTGAGAAGATGAAAAAGAGCTACCGTAGCATAAAGTGGGTCCCCAAGAAAAGCCAGCCAGTATGGAATCAAAGAACTTCACAGTGTTTTAAAGCAAACTGCTTTTAAGTGTCTCTGTTGTAGAATAAATAGCTATATAAATGAAAAGCTAGTAATAAGGTGAACAAAAGGGGAGGGCTGAGTTGATGTCACAAGACAGAAAATTGGGAGCATAATTTAGGATTTGAAAGTCTGCTGTCAGACTGTGACAGCTCACACAGACATGGGAACTAGCACTGAATAACTGTCACACGGGCACAAAGGAATGAGATGCAGAGTACACAGTATTTTCAATCCTCATCAAGTTATTTGCAAAACTCAATCATGAACTGAGTCAAACATGTGGTTTACGTCAGTAATTATCATGAAGAAAATCCACCTTGAATCATGTTCTCATACAGAAAACAAAAAAGGCTAAAGCCTAAGCTGAAGAAAAATGTGGAATATAATAAAATAGTTTTAAAATAATATAATAAAATACAAGAAAAGGTAGCAAACAGTACCTGCTGCTTTGCCTCCTCACTGATCACTGCTTGCTACCTGCTGCCTGCTCTGCCGTGGACTGTTCCCCTTGCGGTGCCCCTCTGCCATGCCACCCACATGGGAGAGACTGTGGGATGAAATAAACCTTTCCTCTTTTAACTTGTGAGTATCCCTTCTTCTGTCTCAGCCAGAGGAAAGTAAGTAAGACAGGCTGTATCAAGTCAGTTTACATCTCCATTACCTCACAGACTTGGGAGTGTGAACATTTAAAATCTACTCTCTTAGCAATCCAAGTATGGGATACATGGTTACATGCGCAGCCTTACCCAGCCAGCCTGTTCAAATGCAGATTCTAAATTGGGGGTGGGGAGGTGGGGGTAGGGCTGGGTTTCCCCACTGCTAACAATGACTGAGAAGCCAGGGTCCAAAACTCCAGGAGTCCAAAACTCCAGGAATCCAAAACGGGCAAACAGAAGACGTATGGGTGAGAGGTCACTGTATGGCACAGATGATGCCAGACATGCGTCTGATGCGCTTCCTGGAGTGACACAGCGGAGAATAATTCATGCACACACGGTGTAAAAACTACAGTGGATGAAATGAGATTACCCAGGGAAACTGTGATGTCAAAGCAGAACAATGGGTCTCGCTTTTGTTCAGTGGGAGCCATTAGTATCTCTCCCAAACCCTGTGCTGAGAGATCACCGCGCCTGCCCCATCAGGAACGGCCTCCTCCTCCCGTTTCTCCTCCTGGATAATAAAATCTTCCATGCCTAAGTGAACTGATGAGTGTTGTATTTCCAAGTGCCATAAACTGTAAGCAAGTGGACATTTGCAAAAAAGAAAACAAACAAAGAAACAAAGCACATACACACAAACTGTGGCCAGTCCTTGGAAGGATTCTTCAGCAGAGCCGGATCTCTGAATTAGCTGTCCCCGACTCTGCTTTGGGACAGGCTGCCTGACATTCTGTCAGGTATATATAGAGTAACAGCCAGTTTAGCTTCTAGGCGTCCTGACTGGGGGTGGGCAGTTCTTCTCCAGGGTTCAAGTCTTCCTCCTACTAAGCCCACAGCCTCTCCTCCCTCCCTGCCTGGAAACTGCCCTCTCTCCTGTCTTTTTTTTGGGGGGGAAGGGGGAGTGTACCAGGGATCGAACTCACAACCTGGAGCTTGCCAGGCAGGCGCTGTGCTGCTGAGCTAAATCCCCAGCTCTCTCTCCTTTCTAGGCAGTAAGCTCCCTGCAAATAGGGTTTCTTTCCTCCCCTCTGTGCTCTCACAGAACAGGGCAGCAGCCCTGCGCAGTCTGTGAACCAACGTGGTTTCGTAGTGGAAAAGCACCGCTGCATGTCTCTCCTCCTGCCTTCGGCGTGGGCCCAGCCTCTTGCCTCTGTGGCAACAAGACTCCATTGTGGGGATCAAGCACAGGCAGAGGGCTGGCTTCTCCCACTCTGATTCATCAAGCAATCCCTGGCATCGAGGTGTCCAGGTGACTCCGTCTCATTGCAGCCAACAAACCCATGCCAACCTGGGCGGGGGGCGGGTAGGAACAACCACCTAGTCCTGCCAGAGCGGGTCTACTTCATTCCACTATCAAATCTGTACTCACCTTTTGGAACCAAACTGTTTTCGGTAGAATGCTAACGCGAAAATTTCTTCCTTCTTAAAGTAGAATCTTAAAATGATCACATTTTCTCACAGCTGACTGTCTGGCCCATGAAATTTTGCAAAAGCTACCAAATACCCCTGACTTTTCTCTAGGAAGACAAGACTTTAAATAACTGTAAAACACTGTTTGGGAATGTGACTTAGTGGTAGCCACACTTGCTTACCATGTACAGGATTCAGAGCTCAAACCCCAGCAACACACGTATGCACACACACGGCTACACACAAACACACACACATACATGCCAAGAAATTTTCTACGCCCTTAGGATTACAGGCTCGACTCCATTTAATGAGATACTGTATTTTGCCAATGGTGTTAGCAAATATCGTTAAACATTAATAAATATTGTTACCATAATCAAAGAAACTGTTTCAAAAGTTGCTATTGGCCAGGTGTGGTGGCCCATGCCTGTATTCTCAGCACTCCAGAGAGAGGCCGAGACAGGGGGATGGCCACAAGTTCAGGGACTACACCCTACGCAGTGTGTTGATTCCTGTAGGATATCATAATCAAGAAAATTATTTCTCCTCTGGATGATGTTTTAGGGATAAATAGTTAATATACACAATTTTTTAAATGTGATCCCATGACATACAAAATGGAATGTCCCTCAATCTCTTCCCTGTAGATGAAAACCAGGTCTAGAAGAGCAAACCTCCCAGGACCCTGCATTTGCTTCTTCTGATTTCCTACAAAAGAAATGCAAATAACACCAAGCTATAAACACAGCGCCCCACACGTCTTGAATCCTAACGGGGCAGTGATTTAACAATGAATATAGCTGATTTTCTGCTAGGACGAAGCATCTCTCACACACATACACACTAGACACATGAAATTCAGGCTGGGGGTATGGATCAATGGTAGAGCTTTTGTCTAGCATGTTCAAGTCCCTAGGTTCAGGGCTCAGTGCTATAAAACAAAAACACAACAGGACAAAAAAAAAGATGTTTATTTACAAGAGTTCTGTAGCCTATTTAAAATATTTTTAGCTGGGCGTGGTGGCTCATGCCTATAATCCCAGCACTCTGGAGGCTGTGGCAGCAGAACCACTGTGAGTTTGAGGCCAGTTTGAGCTCTAAAATGAGTTCAAGGCCAGCCTGAACTACATAGCGAAACCCTGTCTCAAAAAGACAAAAAAAAGTCTTGTCATTTTATCTGGAAAGGCTCAGAGGTCGTGAATCATATACACACATATGTAAAGCACATACAGTTGTAAAATCCCTTCTTGTGATCACTATTAACTTCTTCCCGCCCACCCTTACCTGCGCATCTGGGACAGCATGGATGCTCGGTCTTAAAGACGCCGAGGGAGGTGTGGGCCCTGCGTGGAGGGAGACTCGCAGCTTCATCTCCGCACCTGCTAACTTGACGTCTCATCCTTCCCTGTTTGCGGATCTTAATTTACTCCAAGTCCCCCTAAGAACACTCAGTTAATTAGGTAACTAGCAAAGCCCCTTTGGAGTCATTCACTTGTTTAATTAAAGAACGTCTATCCGTTTTCCACAGCAGCTACTGAGCAAACCGAGAAATCATTTGAATCCACCACAGAAACAAGAAATGGGGCTGGAGATTTAGCTTAGTAGCATAAGTGCCTGCCTTGCAAGCGCGTGGTCGTGAGTTCGATCCCCAGTACCAAAAAAAGAAACAAAAAATGTTTCACTCTGGCCCATAACTATTTAGTAAATATTTATAGAGTAAACGAATGCTGTATAAACTCAACATTTTTATCAGAATACTGACCGGACTGAGAAGAAAGCGTAAGCTACATTATCATGGAGCTCGATGCTTTCAGTGTCTGTCAGGCTCTGGGAGGCACAGGCAGGGTTCCAAGGAAAAAGTGCAATGGTGTTTCGTGCAGCAACATCAAAAACAGTGATCAAGCTGGGCACTGTGGCACATATCCTCCACTTAGAAGGCTGAAGCAGGAGGACCCCTGGCCAGCCTGGGCTACATAGTGAGCTCAAGGCCAGCCTGAGTTACACAGCGACACTCTGTCTCAAAGAAAAAAAAAAAGTGTTCAAATTCAAATAATCTTAAGAAGCCCACCGCCCATACACAATGGAACATTCTCTTTATACCATGACTGTATAAAACTAGCAAGACGCTACTTGCTCTATCTGGGAGCCACTATAATGTTAAACAACTGTAATAGTAATAACAATCTTCATTCCTGTTTCAGTGGAGGTCAAATCCCACGGGACCTCAAAGTACTAAGCGCACATGCTGCCTCCAATTTTTATATCAATGTTAGTTAAAAGTAAAGAGACACAATTGCTGGAGTTTTTAATGTACAGATTGAATCATGGTGGCAATTATTACAAAAGCATTTGTGGTAACAGAATTTCCCTCTAACCATATGTGGAGCCTCCAGCCTTAAGCAAACGGACCGTAATGAGAAAATGATTTCTTCAGATTTGATAAGTAGTAAAGACAGAAGAAATAATGAACACACTCTTCAATTATGTAGCTTTCGGATTTTCTTCAGTAACACAATCACTTTCTCCCAAAAGAAGCAAACCAAATCTATTAAAGTCTTCCCTGTACAAAGCCTTGGGAATTACACATGTTGATCACTCTTTTCAAAGCCCTCTTTGGAAGAAATAACTGTATCCTTGGATGAGGAAATGCTTTTGTAATATGCTAAAAGAGAAATAACGCTCTATTGTTCTCACAGTTCCATTGCTGTAATCAATTTCACTTCAGCCCCGTGGCCGACAGCAATTCCCAGAACAACTTAATATTTGTCAATCTGTATAAATATGTTTGAGCTAAGAAATGTACAGTGCTTATCTTAACTTCATTAATTGTTTTACTTTCAACAAGAAAAGCATACTTACTGTCAAGGAGGCACAAAAGTTAGGCCCCAAATGAGTCGACATCAAAAGCGAAAGAGGAGGGAAAAAACTCCTTTCTATTTAAGCCAGTTGAAAGCCTTAAGTATTCAACTGACCAAAGCAAAGGAGACTTGGTCCCACTATTCCGGGCTCATTTGCATCTCTTCCTTTTTCCGATCTTTCATCACAAGCATTTCCACCCCTTTGCTGCCTTCCTGGCCACTATGGCTCAAGTGAATATTAATGAGTAAAAGCGGCCAGAATAGAAGAAACTCAGCCAAGAGTCCTAGGACAGAACAAGAAAAGAGCCCACTATTTTCAAGGAAACATCTTTCAAGAGCTCTGCGTGCCCAGAAGTCAGGCCAGAACAGACAGAAACTGCCTTTGGATGAGAACAAATAAGTCTGAGCTTTGCCCACAGGGATGGTAAAAGACTATTTCTTCTTTTGTGCCATCTGTTTTCAAAAAGTTAAAGTTAAATCTGGGTTAAAGCACATTCATACTTGTATTAGATTTACCTGATGTGTCAGGAGATACAGAGAAACCCATAGTGTCAAGAGCTTGGGGTGATTTTTTTTTTTTTTTTTGTAACATCTGGAAACTGTCAAATTATTTCTTCACCTACTCCTGGGAGCAATTTTCTCTAAAAATATCTTAAAGATAAAAGCTATTATCTCAAAACTTGAGGGTTTGGTAATAAAGTGCATTTTATTCACTATAAAGTAAGAAATTCTCATTTAAAACTTTTACTCATTAGCTAGTTACAACACTGATGTTGACAACTTTATATTCAGATTAATTTACAACCTTATAAACAATCTTCATCCAGCTTTTTTTTTTACAACCTTATCTACAAACCAATTAATTTCACCTATGTTTTGAAGAAACTTAGCTTTCTGTCTAGAAGGTTATATTTCCTCATAAACACACGATAGGGTTCTATCAGCATTTCAAAATTCCCACCAGTGAGCCTCCAATCCCACCAGGAACACCTAACAGTCCTGCCTTTGAACTTTTTCTTTAATATGCCAACCGGTAAAGCATCACACATAATGTTACCACCTTTCCCCACCTGAAAGACCTGTAGGGCTTATTGTCTACACCAACTATCTACCTAGCTTTCCACTATCTCATAAGAGCTTGGTCCTCATCCAGCACTGTGATTACAGAAACCCAGGGCCAACAGTCCCCTTACTTGACAAAGTGGCATAGCTGGGAAATACAAGGGAAGCACTAGTCTCCCTTTGCAGGCGGAGCAACCAAACGTACTGTGTAATGTCGCAGTGTTTTCTAGTGTTTGCACAGCACCTGTCAATGTGCCTGATACAGGCATTTTTAAAATATTTTCTGGTTGGTAAAACTGATGCCACCTTCCATCTTTAGCCCATCCAAGCACAGGGGCGGACACGTTACTAGACTAACTTCTTTAGACATGCACAGACTGTTGACTTCTGCAGGGCCTATCCCAGCTATTTAGAAGGCTGAGTCAGGAAAGTCACAAATTTGAGGTTCACCTGGGCAACTAAGCCAGAACTCATCACACACAAAGAAAAAGAAAAGAAAAGAAAAGAAAAGAAAAGAAAAGAAAAGAAAAGAAAAGAAAAGATGTCAGCTTTGCTTACATCAACAATGCTTATCTAACTACACGTGTTTCCAAAATATTGTACACCTGATGAAAAGCAGAATTAAAATGGAAAGGAAAATAAAAGAGCTCTCTCCATTGCCAGAGCTAATCTTACCCATGACTATCTTCTTTACACACTTGAAAGAAAACAGGGACCATTAAGAGGCTCCTTCTGCTTCCAGCAAATCCACACAAGTTGTACTTTCTGCCTCACTACAAATACTCGCCTCACCCATCCTCTCACTGCTGGGACAAAATATCCCACACCCAAAATGATGGAAGGAAAGGTTTATTTAGCTCCCAGTTTGTAGAGGTTTCGGTCCATAATTGGCTGGCTCCAAGGCAAGGTGGCTGGGCACACTGACATCTTAGAGAAGAAATAGTTCACAGGAGGAAGAAGGTAAAAAAGAAAGCAGGGAAGACAAGCTTCCTTGTATCCAGGCTATCGGGATTAGGGCAGTGCCAAATCTATCAGTGGACTGATTGAGGAATCACACACGCTCGATCCTGGTACCTTCAATCCCAACCCTAACCCTAACCCTAACCCTAACCCTAACCCTAACCATGAATCATTCACACACTCCAGATCCAGCCAGCTCTGAAAAAGCCCCACTGTGAGCGCAGCAGGCTTTGGGAGGACATCTAGACAGCAGCTGTAACCTAATTTCCCTAATCATATATCTAAGAACACAGACGCGGAAAATATGAAGAGCAAATGCCGCCCACAAATGGGAAAAGACCTGAAGAGGGAAAGCCAATATCAGAAAGAAAATCTCGAGCCACAGTGATATATAACTTTACAATTAATAGATTACAGTAAAAACAACAACGATATCAAGTGTTAGGATGCATTGCAACAAGGATTCTTGTGGATTCCGATCACTGTGGAAGAAACTGTGGTAGTTTCTCATAAAGTTAAATATAACCGACCTTTTGACTCACCCTACTCTTAGATATTTACTCAAAAGAAATGAGAAGACTATGCCTAGCCAAAGACTTGTACACACATCACAGCAACTTCATTCTTAATAACCCAGACCGTAAATAATCCAAACTTTCATCAGCAGAACTGGCAAACAAGTGCCCGTATGCTCAGATGTTGAAACTACTCAGCAAAAAAAAAAAGGATGCAGTACTAAAACACCTGAGAGGAATCTCAAAGACATTATATTGAGTTAAAGAAGGCAAATACGAAAGCACCCAGAACTCAGGACATGAGGTTCAAAGCCAGTGTATGGCAATGAACATCAAAACCAACTGTGCCTCTCACAGAAGGAAAATGTGGGAGGGGAAACTCAGAAACTTTGGGGTTCACAGATTTCTACACCTTTATTTGCATCTGGGCTGTTTCTCAATGCATGTTTCTAAAGACTGATCACATTGCACATGAAGGTTGGCACATTTCACTACATGAAAACTACATTTTGATAAAAGTAATTTCTGAAAACCGAAACACAAAATAACAAAATAAATGTGGCAAATGCCAAGCACCAAGTGCTGGACCATTAGCAACTCAAGATGGTCATGAAAACAAAGGTAAAGAAGCTGAGTAATAGTATGAGTTTCCAAGATGCTAAAAAAGGTCTGAGTGAGTCGGGAAAAGACAGAAGGGAATGCAAAAGTTGAGTCATCCTTTAAAAACGATTGCAGACTGAAGAAAGACAGCCTAAGTGTGTAGAGTGGCTTACACAGAATCATCACAAGGAAGGGAGGGACAGGGACACACGCGCGCGTGCGCGCGCACGCGCACACACACACACGTACACCCACACTGCAGGGGGCAGGTAGTACCCGCGACGGTCACGGTTCAGGGTCACCTCAAACTAATGAAAGGAGCAGAAGGTTCCAGACAGTAGTGAACCATGAAGTGCAGCAAAGGAGTTCAGATTTGGTGACAGTGAGCAATGTAAACTTTAAGAAAATAAAAGGGACACAGTGATGCTTTAGAAATTTTAGGCTGACACCAGTGTAGGATGATACAGAAATTCGGAGGCGGCATAGAAGAGGAAGTGGTCATTAGGGGGAGGTCCAAAGAGAGGCCATGACAGCAACCCTGCTACGAGGGGTCAAGGCCTGTGGGTCCCGGAGGTGAAGGGATAAAAAGGAGACGCTATAATTACAGGCTACTCATTCCCACGGTATTTTACCCTGCGATTCATTTAAACCAGTCGGGACTCATCAAAGACTGAAGAAGTTACTATCACAAGGCTGAAGAACAGGGTAGAGCAGGGTCAGCTTAAACTATCAGGTGGAAGACATCTCAGCGCTGACAGCCAAAACAACAAACAGCTAATCCATGAGATTTGTTTTTTATTAACAGCGGCTACCATTAATTCAGTGTCTACTATGTGTCAAGCACTGTGCTAGGTCTTTTGCCAACATTCTCTATTTTTCATAATTTTGTAGGTATCAATCTCAGTTTTTAAAGGAGCTTCTATTTTAGAGCAGTTTTGGGTTTGGGAGGGAGGCATACCTCTCCCTTTCACCGCTGTCCCCCACCCCGTACACACACAGAGGGGCAGAGTGCTGGCGCTGTTCACTTACCCCCTCAGAGTGGCCCACTGGGTCCAACTGATCAACCCATACTGACCAGCGTTACCGCCTAGAGTCCACTGTTAACCTATGGTTCACTCTAGGGGCTGTGCATTCTGTGGTTTGGATGAGTCTACAGAGACAAGTGTGTACCATTTTCTAAAATGCAGATACCAAGTCTCACAGATTGAAGAACTGACCTAAGGGTGCATCTTTAAAACAGGCAGAGCCAATATTCCAATCTACATACACTTACGTTTGACAATATATATACAGCGCGGTGGCATTACATCTGCTTCGCAGCTAGACACCTTCTACCACACGGTATCCAAATCTCGCAAAGGAAATGACAGTATAATTAGATGCCATTTAAACAGAACTTGCAGTGAAAGCTGACCAGCTTGAGTGCCATCAAAAAAGAATACACGTCAGAGGGTCTGAAGTGTTTTGGCTGTTTAAGAAATTTACTTTTTTTTCCTGTAAAAACATCTTATTTTTCAAATTTATATTATTAGTTACTTTAAAAAGGAAATCCTAGAACAAAAAGAATGCCAAAAAATTCTCTAAAGTTTATTTTCAAATAAGAATATACCATTAAAATTTTTTTCTCCCAAACAATTAAGTATCAGTTTAAAAATTGTTCTGGGTTGAAAAAATCCTGGATGCACAAACAAAACAACTTTTACAGAAAAGACAGCCATTGCTGTGTTATTACCTCATAACCTAGTTTGGATTTAAGGGAGCTGAATTTGAGAAAAGGACATACAGTGTAAGAATCAAAATAGAAAAGAGACACAAGCTAAGTTATTTTTAAATAAAATATTAAAAATTGACACGTATTTCTATGAGTGTGTGAACAGTGAATATTCTAGCTTTATTGTTCTAGAGTCAAATAACACCTACAGAATGAGTACTTACTAGCTATAGGCATAGACTTAGAGAATGCTCTATGTTTCAACTTCTTTTTTCTAGTCAGCTGATTTATACGGCCTCTGTCCTTAAATCCAAAGGCAGTATTTTGAACCCTAACCATAGAAAACTGGGGGATGGTGGAACACACCTGTAATCCCAGCACTCAGGAGGCTGAGGCATGGAGATTGCTGCAAATGGAAGGTTAGCCTCGAACTACGTAGTGAGTTTATGGTGAGTTCAAAGAACAGTCTGAATTATAGAGTAAGACCCTGTATAAGAGAGAGAGACAGACAGACAGACAGACAGAGACAGAGACAGAGAGAGATCAGACCATGGGCATGGGGCCTGGCCGGGAACCCTAGAACAACTATTAGGTCATTGACCATCTCCTCCCTGCTTCCATAACTGGCTCAAAACCTCTTCTTTAGGGTGCCGACCCAGCCTGTGTGGAGTCATAACCCGCTCTCTCCTCGCTTTTCATTCCTCCACTCTTATCTTTTCCATGGCGTTTGTTACCTTATGACCAACCCCAGAAACCACTTTGGTTGTTTTTTAGTTCTCTTGTTCAACAAAATGCAGACAGACTTCCCCAGAGTGGGGATGTGAATCATTTTGTTCAAGAATTAAAAGGCATCTGGCATAAAACCTACGCTTTACCTTTACTCATTTTTTTAAATGCATAAAAGAAGAGTTGACATAGAAGGGAGAAAATGTTCACTGAAGCCGGTACCTGAGAATCTCGGTACAAGCTGAACTGAACCTGGAAATTTCCTCTGGTCAGATTAATTACAGAAACACAAAAGCTTTCCAATGCACCTCTCTTGCTCCAATACCTTCCAACTCAGTAACTCCAAAAAGATCTTAACATTCTTAACATACCATACAAACCTCTTGTTACATGCCACACAAATCCACTGTCATGGGTTCTCAATAACAAATCATAAGAAAACTAAGTACATCAATATTTTTAACCTCTAATTCTAAATGAAAGCCTGCGAAGATTAGAAATAAACACTGAAAACACCCAGCCTATATAGTTATATGAATTTAAAAGTCCTCATCATTATCTGATAGAATTTTTATTCTTACTTTATAGAATTAGGGCCAGGGATTTAGCTCAGTGGCATAAGCACCTGCTTGGCAAGCGCAAGGTTGTGAGTTCGATCCCTGGTACCAAAAAACAAACAAACAAAACAAAAATAGAATTAGAGGGAGCAGACCAGTGGCTACCCATGAAGGAAGAAATAGAAAAGTGAGACTCCCTCAATGTAACGTGCCAATCTGGAACTGGCGACATTTTACCTAAAACAGCTATCCAGCAGGTAAGGCTGGGGCACCAGAGACTGTATGCTGATTCAAGAAGTAAATTCATAAATTCAAAAAAATATGTGCACGTAGACTGACAAATGCTAGAACCTGCCCTAGTTAGGAACACATGATTCTGCCCTCCTGCAGCTTACAAGTGAGTCAAACGCTTTTTTGCATACATTACTTTTACACAGTCACAGACTAGCATGGAGATGGAGGAGACACGAGTATACTGGGACGCAAACCATCTGAGCCCTTCGAGAATATTAATGGAAACAGGATATTGAAAGAAACAACTGCGGGGTGGGGGGTGCTACTGTGAACGTCGTTTTGGTGTCAAAATTGTGACCCCTGGTCTCCCAAACTCTCCGGATAGAAGACTGGAAGAATAAAACCGTGGCCCGTCACTGGCAGCCCCTAGGGTGAGCCTTAAAGGTCGTCTTCCCTTTCCCTACAACATTCGCTTCAAAATACTGAGTCATCACAGGGCCAGCGCTGTTTACTGAAATGAATATATTCTGTTCTGTAGTTTCCTGTCCCAGGGGCAAAAAACACAACACAAAACCAAAAAATGGAGCAACGTACAGCACAAAATATTCAACTGGAGGCATCGTGCCAAGAAAGCAACAGAAAGTTTTATACTCGAGCCAAAGGCTCCTGGGTTTCCTTTAAAATTTTAAATCGTGACAATTATCTTGATGTTTCTTGATGAATCAGATTTGTCTGCAGAACAAAAGCTTGCTTGGGAGTTTAGTGTACTTTGAGGAATAATTATTTCCTAGGCTTATTCACTTTTTTAAGAAAGCAGCTTACAGATTTGGAAACTGGTATCCTTGCGTGAAAGCATTTATAATCAGTCCACCTACAATGGCATTTTGCTTGAAACATCAAATGTAAATGATTTTGTGAGGAGAAAGAACTAGAACTCTCATCTAATAAATAAAATTTAATATGCATACATATATTTCTCTTCCAATTTTGCAGTTTAAGCTGTTGCCAAAATTTAGTCATCACACTTCAGAGGATTTTAATGAGAAAGCAAGTCTTTCATCAGAAAGTCACTTTAAAATCTCTTCTATGGCTACTTCACTTGTTTTTGTCCCTCTTTTTTGGGGGGTGGGGGTTGAGACAGGGTCTTGCCAGGTACTTCAGGCTGGCCTTAAATTCATTATTTAGTCCAGGTTGGTCTCAAACCCACTGCAATCATCCTGCCTCAGCCTCCCAACTGCTGAGATTACAGGTGTGTGTCACCACTCTTGGCCCATTTCCCTGCCTCTTGATATAACTACATTACTAAATAACTCATGATACATTGATAAATCTATCTCAATAGTTGTTTTTCTAGCATGTTTCTATAAATGGAACATCACTAAAAGGGCATTTTCACCTATACACTGCTTTATAAACAAACCACCCTGAAACCTAAAGCCTTTAGTGGGTTTTGGGGGGTTTTCTTGCACTAATTCTGCTATCTAGGACAGGCTCTGCTGGGAGCTTCGTCTCTCATTCCCCAGTAATCAAATAAGGCGGCCTTCTCCAGACAGGGACCAGCTTGGTGACCCAGATGGCTGGGTCTCTCTCCATCCCCGTGACCCCTTCTTTGGGTAAACTTCTTACATTAATAACTGATGGACTTTCTCAGGCCTCCAACTCACACAATGTCTGTTCTACTGATTCAATTAAAGTCTCAACGCCAGCCCACATTCAGATAGAGCAGTCAGCACAAGGGTGGAACTGCAGAGACAGACACTGCTTTCCTGGAGCTCCCCAAACAACAGACCATAAAAGCAACTTTCACTCCATCTTCAGAACTTTGCTCAGTACCACAGAAGCAAGAATTTCTAAAAATAAAATAAACACTCACAACCCAAGTGTGGTGGCACACTGGCCTATAATCCTAGTACTTGGGTGGCTGAGGCAGGAGGATCCTTGTGAGTTCAAGGCCAGCCTGAACTACATGGTGAGACTGTCCAAACAAACAAACAAAAAAAGTAAATAAAACCTTATGTAAAACAAATGAAAGATAGGTAAGAAATGGACATAGATGGAGGGAGAAAAGATCCTTACTGGTTAAGATGAATACAAGCAGTCACAGAATAGTACGTCTGAACAGAGTTGATACACAAATCTGGGCCTCGGTATACTGGGCTTTTTAATGTAACTTGCATATCAACATGGGGGGTGATGCACCAGATTGAACACAAGGTCGACACACCAGTTTATTGTAGGAAATCATACTGATTGTACCTCGACAGTATAGAAGGGTTGTCAGGTTAAAAGGAAAATCAATAGAAAGATAGTAACAAGCCACTCATGATGACACACCCTTAGAATCCCAGCATTGGAAGGCTGAGGCAGGATGATTCCCACAAGTTTGAGGCTAGCCTGGATACATAGTGAGTTCAAGATTAGCCTGGAAAAAAAAAGAAGAAGAAGAGACACTAACAAGCAGCAGCATAAACATGTCACAGGAGGACGGACTCCTAGGCAAACACTAGCCAGGGAAGCTATGTGTTCCACAGGCTTCTGCTAATTTCACAGAAGACAGAATGAACACTTTTGATGTAGAGCATATGATAAAGGGATGATACATGGGCCTCTGAATAACAAGGGAAATATAACTCCCAACCTGCTGGATGTCCAGAACACGGAACTGATAGTCTCTAAAAGCAGGAATGAATTCTAGGGACAATGGAGGTCAAAAGCAGGAAGGATCTGTTGAGAGAAAGAAAGCTTCTGTCCAAGAGACAGAAAGGGGACCGCAAAGTGGGTTGCCCACTGTCCCTGCTTCTCAAGGGTGTTTACTGAGCAAAGCCAAGAGGTAAAGCATGTTCAAAGTGGGGCAAAACTATAGTCAACTAGTAAGAGCTCCTATGTAATGGTAGACACATTGTGTCAACTTAATGAAGCCACTCAGCAGGGAGCCAGGATCCTCCCTCCCTTTGTAACATCCTGAGCTTGTGCAAGAGGAGCCCATGGGGATTTTGTGATTGCTACATGGGGTGGGGGAAGTGTTTAGCCTGCTTACAATAAAAGAGAGGAAAAGAGGCTGGCTCCCTGCCCCCTTTTTGCTCTTGCCACTTGTGTTGTCTACTGCTGCCTTAAACTGTTTCTCCTATGCCAAGCCACCCTGCCTTGGAGCCAGCTGATTACAGACTGAAACCTCCACAAACTGTGAGCTAAGTAAACCTTTCCTTCCTTAATTTTGGGTGTCAGATACTTTGTCTCAGCAATGAGAGACAAGTAACCAAGACAAGTATGGTTGCTTAGGTAATATCCATCCCATGGGAAGTCACAAGGTAGGTGTGAGGTGGGACGAAACTATGGTGAAGCAATAAGAGCACAACAAGCAGACCATGCAGGGGCCAGGAAGAGAGAAGCCAATTGCTTTTCCCATGAGTCAGCAGAGACCATGCTGGGCCCGGGACAGCACACCAAGAAGCCAATGTGCACTTCCCGAAAGCCCAGCAAACCAGGCAGGGCCAGGAAGTGAGAAGCCAGGTCTCCTTTCCCATGAGCCGACTGGCACACGGGCTGAGAACTAAGAACTTCCCACCCCCTCACCCCTTCCTGTAAGCAACTGGTTGGTTCAGAGGACAGGCTGAGTTAGTGGCAACGATGGTACAAAAACAACTAAACGCTTGTACTATCTGGTGACTTACAGGGCTGAGGCTGGAGTTGGGCATCTACTGGCATGATGACGGTGTGCAGTAAATATAACAAACCCAGGAGATTTCCTTCCGTCTTGCTTTTGAAGCCCAATGTTGTTCTCACTGTTTCATTTTGGCCCAATTTGTTTTGTTTTATTCAGTGCTCTGTTTTGAATGCTTTTATTCTGCTTTGTTCTGTTTGGTTTCGCTATGTCTGAGAATGGACGACTGTCCTGAGGACGATGGGGTGTGTTCTGGTAGCAACCTGTTGTCCTGTTTTGAGGTTCAGTACCACTTTCACTGCTTTGTTTTGATTGGCTTTATTCTGTTTTGTATTGTTGGGTTTTGTTCTCTTTACAGTAAAAAAAAAAAAAAAAAGTACAAGCACAGTTGCTTAGGTGATACTGGTTAAACGGGGATCAAAGGGGAAACCAAGGCAGGCAGCAAGCGCTCAGGGACGGGATGAGGATTTTCTGAGAAGGAATGGGCTAAGGAGGTTCTGGTCCCCAGCGCCAGGTGACTGATGCCCATTTACAATGTCCCTCACTGCTGCTCACTGCCAGGGGAACCGTGGGTGTAGTCTCGAACCCTGGCCCTCAGCGACTGTGCCTCCTGCCGAAACTGTCTTTGGTGCTGAGGGCCCAGCCCTGTCTAAGTGCCTGTAACACTTACCACTCCCTAAGCCGTCTACAGTACTTCCGCTCCACACACACTCCGTGTTCAGTGCATTGACTTCCTCGGTCAATGAAGCCACACAACAGCGTGATACCCACAGTCAGACCTTTATAATCTAGGTCCCGGTTTCCTCTGAGAAGGTGCTGAGAAGGGACCATGGACGGTCAGCTCCCTCACTTTCTGTAGCTCTTTCCAATTGGACAAGTTGGATCTATTTGTTACAAAGTTGTTTAAAATTACTTCATATTTTGATAGTATGCCATAAAACACATCTGTTAAATCTTAACAACTCTACCTGCCAACCAACTTAAAGCAGTATATAATATTTTAAATTTCATATAAATTGCAACTGATTTATACCGGCATGTTTTGCAGTTTTATATAAATGGTGACAAGCCCCAGCCCTTTCTTTTTAACTTACATTTAAGGAGGAGAAATTTTAGAAAGGAAAGGAAAGGAGAGGAGAGGAGAGGAGAGGAGAGGAGGAGGAAGGAAAGGAAGGAAGGAAGGAAGGAAGGAAGGAAGGAAGGAAGGAAGGAAGGAAAAGAAAAAAAGAAGAGAAAAGAAAAGCAAGAATCTTATTCAAAGAAAGACACTAAATATATTTTGGAGTATAACTGTGTTACACTGTAGCTTTCCTTTTCATTTCTAAACATTTCATAAGACTATTCTGTTGCATTATTCCAGCTTCTTTCATCAAACTAATTGTTTTAATTAGCATTTGCATCATTTTATGTTATGACACAAGTTAACAAAATAGAGCAGTTGAAATAGAAACAATGAAACCTCAACACTCAATTAGAAATTACCTAAACCTACTCCTGCCTTCTCTCTCCTAACCCAGCAGCCTTCTTAAGTGAAAGACAAATGGGAGGGGGTGCTGTTTCCATGCGCATAGGGGTGATAGGAACCAGAGGTCCAGCGTATTCTCACCTGAAGGGTCTCCTGTCCAGGTAACAATGTCAGGAGCCTGTCACTCTCACCGATGGCAAAGAGCTCAAACCTCTTACTTAAGCAAAATTTCCTTAAACTGATAAAAGAAGCTAAATGGAAATCACAATAGTTTGCAGATACCTTAGTACCACCAAGCAGATACTGAAACTGACAGAGGATGCAAATAGGTTCTCAACTTTTTCTGCTCCTCCTCCTCTTCCTCTTCTTCCTCCTCTCCCTCCTCCCCCACCCCCTCCTTCTCTTCCTTCTTCTCTTTTGGCACTGGAATGGAATTCAGGACTTTCGCACTGTGAGTTCAAGACCAACCTGGGCTACAAAGTGAGCTCAAGGCCAGCCTGAACTGCATAGTGAGACCCTCTCTCAAAAAGACAAAAACAAACAAACAAACAAAAAAGAACCCACAATTTTTCTAACATTATTTACTAGAAAATAAAATATTTCCACTCACAACCTTTTTTTAAATGAAAATGCTATTACTGATTAAGAATCATTTCAATGAGAGTTAGAATTGGTTGAAGTAAAACAAACAAAAAATGTATTCTCTTCTTAGGAAACACAGTATATAACACAAATTAATCAGGTCACCGCCATTACTCTGTAACTGCCAGAAAATACCCATCTGGAAGGGAGGAGAGACACAAAAGTGTGGGCAGAATTTCTAACAGAAAAGTCATTGTTGATCCATAAGTTTTACGCTCTAGCTACATGAACACCTGCCAAATAATTACACACACCCACATGCAGAATGTTCCATTCTTTTTTTTTTTATTTTAATTACCATCATTTATTATAATCACCACCAGGTAATTTCCTAAGCAACCTAAGATCAACACTGGGACTGCAGTGAGCAAAATATTCCAAGCTAATCCCAGTATCGACTCTGGGATGATTAGTTGTGCCCAGGCCCACCCACAGGGAGGAACTTGAGAAATTCAAGGATTTCCTCTACCTCCCCCTGCCTGTGGGGCAGCACAGCCCCTACAGAGTCAAGAGCACAGAAAAATGAACCTGTTCAGACACTTGAGGTTGGGCTGGACACAATCTTCATTTCCTCACTCTGCACCCAGGGTAATTTGGCCTCCCCCTCCTTTGGGTCTCAATGCCCAATTAGGTAGCATCTTTCAGTAAGCGTTTAAACTCCTCTACAAAAATCTTTAGCCTTTCAGCTCCTGCAAAGTATTGATGTTTACTACCAATTTAACTTTATAAATGGCAAAATCAAGAATCAAACGGCTACCTCAATTTGGGCAGAAATAAACTGAGCTTTAAATGAAGTTGGAAAACTGATTCTCCCGAGGGGAGTTGCCAGCCCGCGGCCGTGTATTCCCCATAGCAGGCTGTGCTCTGCCAGGTCACAGATGCATGTCTACACACACACACACACACGTACTGAAAAGCACACAAAACACACACAGAAGAATTCCATGAAATGAGTCCTTTGATATACATGATACTCGCTGATATTTTCTATTCTATTTCTTTTTTATGCTACTTATGGCCCCTAATTTGATTCCACCAACCCACAGACCAGGTAGCGACCAGCATGAGACACAGGCCTCACTCTATACAGGTGCCCAGTGTGGAGCACTGCGCAAGCATGATCGGCGGCGCTTCCCGCAGATGGGACTGGAAAGGGCCCAAGGCGGAGGCCGCTTCGCAGCAAGTCTGTTTTCTGAAACATGAATGAGACAGGCAGCAGCGTCTCCGGAGCGGGTGAGCAGCAGCTGCGATTCTCCTTTTTATTGCTTTACTGAAAGAGCTCTGTAACAAGCTTGGTTGAACAGGGAGATGCAAATTTAAACAAGACTTTGTTTTTCCAAAAAATGAATGAATGGCTAGATGGCTGGCTGGCTGGCTGGCTGGCTGGATGAAGTGGTAATATGCATTGAAAGGAAGGTCAGGGATAGGTGTGAGTGTCCGGTCAGGAAGACCAATTTTGCACGAGGCCTTTCTGGAGAGAGGTTTGGGGGCATCGCTGACCCTTCGGCCCCCAACTCTAATATTTAGGGAAATGCTCTTTCCTGCTCACGCTCGGAGACATCTGTTTACAGGCACTAACCGCAGGGGATGCAGGCAGATGGCGCCACCACGTTTTATGACAAAGATAAGACCCGCTAGTCCCGCTCCTGTGCTCAACAGAACCCTCCAGGTATTCTGAGCAGGCTGTGTCTTCAGAAAATGCCCACGTGCAGCTGTTGGGTTTTTTTTTTAATCCCGACAGGAAGGTGGTGCCATCATGAACTGAAATAAAAAACACAGTTCCATGTGCGCTCAAGAAAAAACCAAAAATCAGAAAGACACTGTAGAGGAGGAGATGAGGAGCTGTTGCAGAACAATACAGGTAAAGTGATTCTAATTACATGAAAAGAAAGCAACCACACGCCAGCTGTGTGCATGCGTGTGTGCGTGTGTGCGTGTGTGAGTGTGTGTGTGAGTGTGTGCACGTGTGCCTAGGAATGCAGTGAGCTGGGGAGGTGTGAGGAGACCCACAGTGATCGCTGCGTGAGCGCCCAGAGTTGGACTTGCGGGTGGGGTGGGGCGGGGCACACTTTGAGGCCTTGAACCCAGGCCTAGAGAATGCTAAGTACTTGCCCTGCCACCCAGCCACCCTCCCAGTCCGTCTGACTACAACCTTAAGGATCTCTGGGATTGGTGGTTGGGTTTTATTAAACTGACAATGCTTTATCTGGGGAAACCAAAATCCATTACCTAGTCACAGTCTCTGCCCATTCTGAGAACTGGGGTCTTGGGGAGCCGGTGTCAGAGTGTAGAGCACTGAGGGGAAGGGGGTGTGGGTGCCGGGGTGCTGGGTGTATGAGGCCCTGAATCCCACCCTCAGCCCAAGGGGATAGGAGGAAGGAGAGGAGAAGATTAAGGGGAATTAACACATTTCTAATGATTTTGTGACTTAAGTTCTTTCTCTTTCCTCTTTGAAGTGACAAGATGTTTTGTGGGAACTCTAATTAAACATCATCAAAATACCATTAAAAACAGGGAAACAAGCCAGATGAGGTCACACACTGCTGTAACTCCAGTATTTGGGAGGCTGAGACAGGAGGACCTCCATGTTCGGGGCCAATCTGGGCTACATGGTGAGTTCAAGGCTAGCTGCACTGCAAGACCCTGTCTCAAAAAACCAAAAACATGAAAATAAAACAATAGTACTGCTTACATCTTCCGCCCCGTTGTTCCCTCTTCCCACCACACCCTCGGACCCTCTGGCCTCCTTACCTAGCTGGTGCCTCTCACGCTGCCGGATGCACAGTTGCCAGCCGTCTGCCTGCCTGTGAGGCCAGAAGGTACTTTCTACCGCCCCGGTTGGCTGTCCCTCCACCACAGAGCCGCTGCTCTGAACAGGCTATCAAGCGGTGGGTTTTTAAAAAGCTTCACAAACAGAAAGGAGGCAAAGAGATGGAGGAGAAAGGATGAAAATAGAGCCAAGATGTGTCAGATACGTCAACCTGTATCCCTGTGTATCACCCCGGGTACTGCAACACACACTGATAAAAAAGCAAAATCAAAAATAAAATTTAAAAAGATGAAGTAAATACTGAACTTTGTGCAACTCTTAACGAGTTTATCACACTGAGATGAATCAGAAAAATGGATGGTATTCGACAGCAGTGGTTGACAGTAAGTTTACAACCGGCCTTTCCTTTCTAATATAATAGTTTTATTTTCATTTTAATAACTTTGAGACTAAAAACCCATATGCAAGGCCACATGCAGTACTACTGCTTTATGTGACAGTTATTTCAAAGGATCGTACTCAATAAAATCAGCAGACTTCTAGAGCATCGTGTGGCACACGCTGTGCGGAAGCCAGCGCCGTTCCTTCTACTGATAGTGGGCACCAGCGGGCTCCGGGGCGGCTGTGCTCACACCAAAACGCAAAACCCCCTCACACCAGTGGCAGACACCAGTTCCCCAGTGTGATGTGACCTGTCACCAGAAATAGTTTATGCAGAACAGACAAACAAAAGCAAACAGCCTTATCTTTGGGGAGAAAGGCCTCCCCTTTCTGGAGGTACAGCAGCCTTCCTGTGACCAAAAAGGGTCCCCAAAGACAAAGATGCTCCTCCCCACAAGTAAGAGCACCCTGAAGACGTCAGCAGCAGCACCAGCCACAGGCTGTGGCGCACGGGTTTTCTGTGGCTCCTGAAAGCACCCCAGTGACACATGACTGATGGGGGAATCACAGCCACCCTGAGCACTGACCTGTGGCAGAGGACCTAAGAGGACCCAGAACCCAGGCGGGAAGCGGAAAGGCCAAGGCAAGCAGTGACCCCGTGGACAATCCCAAAGGGAGAGGAAGCCTTGTGCCCACGTACAAGGCACCCTGCTGACCTGCTCTGGCCGCTCGCCCCTCAACACTGCACAATGGGCGTTTCGCCACCTGGTTTGGATACACTCAGGCTTTTCTTCTTTTGGCTGAACACTTTGTGGATCACATCAGTAGCACATCCTAATTAGCCAGCTAAGAAAACATTTTGAAGACGCCTGAGGCAGGTTCTCAATTCCAAAAGGACAGCCACGAAGAAAGCTTAGATTTCTTACATACCAGGCTCTAATTACCCATTTCTATGTGTATCGGGTACACATCAACGGACATTTAGAGGCCTTTAAACATGGCCAGCCATCGCTCTGCCCTCGCTGTCTGCGTGCCACCTCACACTCACACACCCCGCTCACGGGTGGGGAGCTGCTGCCTGGCTTGCACTTGTTTCCCTGCTGACCACGCTCGCAGACTTGGACAGTCACACACACAACACGCCTCCCGAGAGGGCTGCATCGCTCAGCCGAACCTGCCTTTCTGAGAGGAAGACGCCTGTCCCAAGGTACCCGAAAACCCAACCAAGATTTTATTCTGTTGGAAAACTCAGTTTTCATGGAATTCAAGTTATCAGGAGTTATCGGGCCCACCTACAAGGGCCAATGCCCGTGAGCTATAGAAAAGCCACCGTTCCTGGCAAACTGTCAGCACTAAGACCAATGACAGTTTTTTCATTTATATAATAAAGATGATCAAACACAAGAAAAATTTAATTTCTCATGTTACAGGTTTACCTCTTGTTATATTTAACAGCAGTAAAGAGAAAAATACTGGGACTGATCCACATCTCAACAAAAGCATGTCTTTGATTTCTATATAGATATCAGTTACTTCTAGAAAGTACCTAAAGTATTTGGAAACCAGTGTAAGTGGAAGGGAAAAAAAAAGCCTGTAAAATACTCTCAAGGAGAAAATGACTGTTTTTAAAAAGGGTAGGGGTGGAGTGTTAAGATAGAATATTTGGAAGTATTTTTTTTTAAATCCTGAACATGTGTTCCTGGTTTAAGAAAGACTATCAAATGAGAAAATCATAAAACTATCTTGGCAAAAACCTTTTGCTCTCTACACTCATCTCCAAAAATCTAAGCCTCTGGCTATCACCAACCTCAGCAATGGTGAGACTGTCCCATGAGGGTCCCTAAGTGAGACAGTAGGAGGCCATGGTCACCCCACGCTGCTTTACTGAGGTACACAACTTACCCAAAGTCCTATGTCTGTAAGAGAGATTACTATACCAGACAACAACTTCCAAAGAGAGCTGCTCCACTGGGGCTCCCAGTTGTAGAGCTTTCAGTCCAGAATCGGTCATTCCCATGCACACTGCTTCCAGGCCTGGGTTGAGGCAGCACAACGGGGCCAGAACTCAGAAACCAGGAAAGCGAGGAGGAAGAAGGGTTGTGTGTACATAGTGGCGAAAGCACTTGAGACCCACAATCTTAGCAAACCTCTCGCTGTTACCACCCGCAGTCACCGAGCAGAGCCTCTCGCCCCCAGAACTGACTTGTCTTGCCCAAGTGAGCTGAGCCCTTGGACCAACATTTCTGGTCCCTGGCCACTGCTGTTCCACTGCACATCCTCGACCCGGGGAGGTCACCTGGCAGCCGTCTTTCTGCATCTGGCCGATTTTGCCCAGCACCACGTTCTCCAGGTTCATCCACAGTGGGGCAAACAGCAGGATTTCCTTCTTCCTAAGGCTGAGTCATAAATATTCCCCCATGGGCATGCATAACTATATACCCCTCGATTTCTGTGCCCATGACCTGCGGACGCCCTGGTTGTTTCCACAGTGGTTACTAAGGACAGCACTGCAGGGAACTGAAGTGCTGATAGCTCCTGGACTGAGTGACTTCATTCTTTTGAGCATATACCCAGGAGTGGGGTAGCCGGGTCCATAAATAAGACGGCCCCGCCCATCTGATTTTAAATTAATGTGAAGAACTCCACAGTCATAAAGGGAGTGGGGCTAGAAGGCAGGCTTTGAAAACACCCCCGTCACCACCGACTGTGCACAGCCTGAGTAGCCTGGAAGGGCCAGGACATCCACCCCTCATTTACACACCCAGCGCACCCCTCATTTACACACCCAGCGCACCCCTCATTTACACACCTAGCCCCAGGGGAGCAGACACGGAAGCACTCCCTACGCTGGACATAACAACTCCTTCACTTTTGTTAAACCACCCTTGTACCTCTCTCGGCTGCCAGGAAAGGTATAAATAAATGTAAAACAGTTGTGAACGGTGGCTATAAATTAATATTTCTCCACAGCCAAAGAACAACCAAGGCGGTGCTGGGTCTGGCATCTAACAATGGACTCACTGAGGACTGAAAAGTACAGGAATTATACAAAATACTCTGCGGCAAAATACTTTCTGACAGCCTTACTTATTACATTAATTGAACATAATCTCAGGACTCACATGATAAAGCAATTAAAAGGGGAGAAGCAGTCTCCCCACCACACCCTTTCTGAGACACACACCTGCGTGAGGTCCTTTCTTGGGGACACACCTCACAGCCTCTCACTCAGGTCACACAAAGCCCTGTAGCAGGAGACGAAGGGTTTGAAAAACTGAAGACCCACAAACGGGTGGCTTCTCATCCGGACCCTTCCAGGCCGGCGCACCTGCGCTATGCTGTCTGTCTGCGGCTATGCTGTGAATCCCACTCATTGGATTCATTCTCCTTCTACCTCTTACTTAAGCTGGGCTGTGTCATCCAAGGTTTGGTGACCTGCACCTTGAGTCTGAGCTCCACTCTCCTAACTTGAGTATTGCCTGAAAAGTTGGAGAAAAAACTACAGGACTCTGCCCAAAGACACAGAAATCAACACTGAATCAGTGTCCCTCCAAAACACTCTTAATTTATAAGCATCATGGGAATTACTTCCAATTACCCAGATAGTCTCACAATTCCAATAATTAGTTAATGACGTTTCATCAAAATAAAAATTGTCGAGCGTGCAAAAACTTAAAATTTCATTTCTCCTATTATGGATTTGCCTTTTGTTACCACAGCAGTAAACAGTAAATAGGGGTAAACAACACCAGGACAGATTCTGTCCTCACTTTCTGGGCGGAAATAAGGAGGTTCTCAAATGCCCTTGAGCAAAAAGGAGAATAAACTAACTCTAAGTAGGAAAGTGCCTTGAATTACCTCAATGAGAAACAAATTTACTCCTAGTATAAACCTATTTTTTTTAAAGCCTTAGAATAACCTCAAGTTTTTTTGTTTTGGGGGGTGTTTGGTACCGGGGA
The DNA here is from genome assembly GCA_004027455.1 of Hydrochoerus hydrochaeris. Taxonomy (NCBI): domain Eukaryota; kingdom Metazoa; phylum Chordata; class Mammalia; order Rodentia; family Hydrochaeridae; genus Hydrochoerus; species Hydrochoerus hydrochaeris. The sequence goes on from PVLA01001982.1 coordinate 75,627, forward strand.
TCGAACTCACAACCTTGCACTTGCCAGGCAGGCGCTTATGCCACTGAGCTAAATCCCTGGCCTGGTTACTTTCTATTCTACAAAATTCCTAGATTTTCATTAAATCACATTATTAGTGTGGTTTACTTGTAATCCACAAGAGAAATCCAATAGGAGGCCACAATATTAATTTTTTAACATTTCTTTGCAGACACATTATGGTACAAACTGAACAGCAATGATCCTGGCCCTTGGGAAACAATTATTTTCAATCGATTGTTGTATTATTTGTTATAGTTCAAAATGCTATAACAATAAACATAACTTAGCTTAACCTCCGGTAGCTGGGACTTGTCTTTACGTCTTACAAACTATACTATGGTTTCTTTGAGAAAATTCAGCCATGTTTTCTCATTCCAACAAACACAGTGACTCACTCATGAAAGCCGCATGACTGGCTACTCTTACGCAGGATGCTTAAGTATTTGGTTCAAAAAGCATGATACACAATGACGACTAATTTACCCCAGTAGAATCACCATTAGTGTAACAGGTTGAACAAGATCTTATTCAGAATATTCAAGACACAAGGAAGAAAAACAAACTGCATTAAGAGAAAAAGAAATCAGTCAGGCATGTACCTGTACCTGTTTTAAGTATACATTTCAAGTAGGCCCAGGGCTCAGGAAGGCTGAGGCAGGAGGATCACCATAAAGTCAAGATCAACTTAGGCTACGTTAATGACTTTAAGGCCCATCTGCAATCACAGCGAGACTTTATGTCAAAGACAGACAGACAGACAGACAGACAGACAAAGAGAAGGAAGAAAGAATTCTAATTCTCAGGTATTCCTGGAATTAATATACATGGATGAACTATTTCTGGAAGATTCAGGCACATTCTACTCCTAGCAACATTTTTCAGAAATAATAGCCAAATACATAAATTACATGTGCAGGTATGTTTAGAAACACTGAGCTCATGTTTAGAAAAGCAAAGAGAAAAAAACGCTCAATAGAAAGGGAACTAGTTAAATAATGTGTATTTCCCTCTAGTGGAATCACATGCAGTTATTGAAATAATGCAGATTTAATTACAGCAGAAGATGTTACAATGAGACTACTCACCTATACCTAAACAAAATGGTCATAGTTAACTGTGGCTAATGAAGTTGTAAGCATTTGTTTTTCCTCTGGTACCAGGGATCAAACTTGCAACCTCATGCTTGCCAGGGCAGGCACTTATGCCACTAAGCTAAACCCTCGGCCCTGTTGTACTTTCTTAAAAATATCTCTATTAAATGTTTGAGTCTAGCCAGGTGTGGTGATGCACACCTATCATCTCAGCACTCAGAAGGCTGAGGCAGAAAGACTGCCATGAGTTCAAGGCCAGCCTGGGCTACATGGTAATCCAAGAGCAGTCTGCACTACATAGAAAAACCCTGTCTCAAAAAACCAAACTAACTAACTAAAGTCTGACTTTTTCTGGGTGAAGTCACATCATAACTATCTGAAAAATTGAGAAACAAAGGCTAAACGAAAGGCTTGACTTCAGTGTTCCAAATGCACCATATTTCACACCTGTCATCCAGCACAATGCTACAACCCAGGAGACGAAAACAACATCCCTCCACCTCTCCTGAAGCTTCCGGGGCTTCCGGGGCTTCCTGACCACTGCTTCTCTGTTTCACTTCTTTGTCAGCATCAAAGGTAAGACTCAGAGACGAGCTAAACTCTGTCCTCCCACAGCACTGAAAGACGAACTCTCACAAGCCGAGGAGGCTGGAAACCCGGCGGCTCAAGCCAGGCGGAGCAAGTCTGAGCTTGCAAGAAGCAGGCAGCATAATGTGGGGAAACAGGTCCCCATGCCAACAATTACAAGGTAAAGGCGTGAGGGGGACACATGCAGGGCACTGGCTGGGCCAGAGCAGAAGCAGCCGGCATGCTGAGCAGGGGACACAGACCCAGAGACAGAACGAGGCATAGAGGAAGAGCCTGTGAGTCCAGCCTAAACCAGTTAGTGACTTTGCAACATCCTGTCTGAAAAAAGGGCTGGAGACGTAGCTCCGTGCAAAGTCTCTGGTTCAATCCCCCAGTGTAGGGAAAGAAAAAAACAGTTCTGTAGGGTGAAGTTAAGGGCGATAAGCCAAGTGTAGTGGTGCATGCTTGTAATTCCTGCACTCCGGAGGCTGAGGCAGGAGGATCGTTATGAGCTCAAGGCTAGCCTGAACTGCATAGCAAGACCCTGTCTCAAAAAGACAGAAAAAAAAAAAAAGACTACCAAACAATCTTAGTAAACAGAAAACACAAGTGTTACTGTGGTTATACACGGAAATCTGTATTGATCAGTGTCTTCCAGAGAAACAGAAGCAGCAGGATGCATAAACAGACAGACAGACAGATCTTCATCCCTGACTGATCTAGAGAAAGAGGGATTCCTTTCAAGGAACTGTTCCATACATTTGTAGCCAAGACCAAGATATGCTGGGCAGAAAAGCAGCAGGAGATGGAGCTCATGTTGCGCTGGGAGAGTCCAAAGGTAACCCGGAAGGGGGCAGCGTTTCCTCTTTTTTGGGGAATCCCAGTCTTTCTCTTATGGCAGCTAATTGATAGGGTGAAGTCACCCAGCTTTACTCAAAATGATTTAAGTGTCAGTCACATCTGGGTAGGAAAAAAAGAAACTTTCGCAATCACGTCGAAACGGGTGATGGACACATGTAATCATCCCAGAAACCTACTCAGAAAAGTTGAGGAAGCTGGGTGTGGTGGTGCATGGTTGTAATCCCAGCGCACAGGAGGCTGAGTCAGGAGGATCACTGAAAGTTCAAGACCAGCCTGGGCTACACAGCAAGACCCTGGCTCAAAACAAAACAAAACAAAAGCAGGGTAAGATAGAGGTATAACTCAATGAGGTCCTGGTTCTAACCACCAGCCAGACAGGGAGGGTAGTAAGTAGAAAGGAGGGAAAGAGAGGAACTATATAAAATTAAGAGTTACTGAGCTTCCCATCTTCATTCATTTTAACTGTTTTCCATCCTCCCTTTTCTCTCGAAGATTTAGTGCTGACCCCACTGGGAAGGAGGACTTCTGCAAACTGCTGACTTCCGGAAACTCTTACCACAGCAAGGATTATCTCAGCTTTCCAAGGGCTCTGGATCTAATCCTCTGCCATATTTTGTTTTTATTGTTTTGTTTTTGTTTTTCTGAGCTTCAATTATCCTCTCCACACTTATTAAACCCCCAGAAAAGCTCTTATGGCCAATCAACATCCACAGGAGAGTTTCTGACAGTGTAGAGTCCAGGAGCCAAAAGCCAAGACCTTCCGACAGAACCAGTTCCTCAGCCGGATGTGGGATGCACGCTGTGTTCCCAGCACTCCAAGGCAGGAGGGTCACAAGTTCAAACCCAGCCTGGGAAGCCTGGCAAGTTCACAAGACACAGTTTCTACACAAAGGCCAGGGATGCAGCTCCACACAGGCACTCACTGGGTTCAATCCCCAGCACTGCAAAAGCAATCAAAGACACCAGTCCCTCCTCCCTGGCCTTACAGTTTCTAAAGCTGCATCGTGGTTCTTGAGCTCACCTGCTCTCCCAACCTGCTCAGCACCTTTGGCCCATGGCTGTCCTTTGCACCTGACCGCTGAGGTCTGATACAGTGCCCGGGACGCAGCAGGGCTTGGCAATTTAGCTGAATGAAACGATGAATGAATGAATACTGAACCCAACCATTCCCAGTGGCGGTGGCTTCTATTCTAACACTGTGTCTCCTTTCTTTTCCCATCATCATCTAGACGAATAGAAGCCAGACCACTTTTACTACATCCTGATTTGTCTTTCGCTTCCTGTCTCAGTTGTCTGTTTCATCCCACTCATGACCAACACCTCATCTTTTTAATTAGAGCTAGAATCCTATTGCCCCTTTCATCCCACTGATTTTTATCAGTGTTGGGGATGGAACCCAAAGCCTTGCACATCCATGCTAGGCACATGCCGGACCCCCCACACCCGCCCTGCTGGATTAAACCCCTCCCCAGGGAAGTCCTGGGCTCTGTCTGACTCAGACTGTAGACGTCCTGTTACTAAACACTTCCGGTTTTTCACAGAGAACCACATGAGCAATGGGACAGTTCCAGCTATCAAGGTACTTTGCCGCCAGGGACACCCAGGAAAGCTAGTGACTTTCAGGTGTTCTAGGAAAGGTGGGTACACGAGGCCGTGAGAATGCACAGACTAGGAGTGAGGGTCCAGGGAAGCCAAGAACATTCACAAGTTGGCCCCAGTGCCACTGCCTTGACAGCTGTTGAAAGAGAAAGGCTGATGGCACACATCTGTCATCACAGCACTTAGGAGGCTGAAGCAAGAGGATCTCCAAAAGTTCAAGGCCACCGGGGCTACAGAGTGAGTTCAAAGTCAGTCTGAACTCTACAGCAAGACCCTATCCTCCCCCCAAAAAAGAAACAGGTTAGATTAACCAGACGACAAAACAGAGGGCAAGTCACCCAATCAAAACCCCTGGCAATTACAACCCAGGGAACTGGGGTTCAGTGAAGAATCAAATATATTTATTCAACTAAAGGTTCAGAAAAATAATCCAGCAGAACTAAACACAACTTGAAACTTGTATCCAGGGGCTGGGAATATAACTCAGCAGTAGAGCACGTGTGGGTTTGAGTCTCAACACACAGTAGATAAAAAGCAAAATCACATCTAGTGTAATTTTCTGCTTACAAAACAAAAAGGTAAAACTCCTAATAACACACATATATACACAGATCCCTAAGAGACATATATCCAGGTAAATATCAGCCTTCAAACTAATGAGCTGGAGATGTTTATTATAGCAATAAACCCAGAAACCCTTACTTTGTGCCAAAATAGAATTTCAAAAGAGCGTGACCAACACGTTGCCATGCACCTGTAGGACTGTTGGCCGCTCCAAGGTGGAGCCGCCTCCACAAAGAGCTGCCGCACAGTAACACCAGATACTGGGCTCTGCCAGGTGCGGTGGCGGCACAACCCTGTAACCCAGCACTCAGGAAGCTGAGGCAGGGCGCTGCCCCGAGTGTGAGGCCAGGCTGGGCTACCTAGTGAGTTCAGGGCCAGCCTGAACAACATAGTAAGTCCCCGTCTCAGAAAACAAAACAAAACAAAATGTGCTAAGATAGGCAGGTGGAACATGCCTTCAAATCTCAAAACTGGGGAGCCTGAGACCAAAGGATTGTGGCCCAACAAAGGCCACACAGTTAGACCCTGAAAAAAAAATGAAGAACTGTTAAACAGTGAAATGTGCAAAAGGGTGCTCGCTGCAACATGGTTTGAAATGGCCAAAATGGAAAAGCAGCCCGATGTTCACCACCAAAAGATGATTAAAGAAATACCATGAGAAAGAGGAAATCACCAAAGGCAGGGTGGTAAATTCATATGGATGTGGAAACCAGGAAACCTGTTGTCAGGGGGGAGGGAAAAAATTCAAGTCGCAACTTCTACCTAAGAGGATCCCCAAGGCTTTTGGAGAGAGAGAAACGTGTGCTTGTGTGTCGCTACGCAGCACAGAGGTGACACACACACATGAACTCGGGCACCACAGTGCCACCTCTGAGACAGGACGGGGACTGCACGCTGTGGGAGCAGAGCTCCACGACACCGGAAGCTTCTCGGTGGGAATTTACTCATACAACTAACAAGCAAAAAACATGCTTTGCATACATGCTAACGGATTCCAGATTCAGTTATTTAAGAACTCCAACCATGTTTTTAGCAACACATTCTCTCTCGTCGTGGTTATTAGGGAAAGAATGCTTTCCCCGAGTCGCACATACCCTTGCCCGGGTCTGTAATGTCAAACTGCATCTTTCCATTTGCAACTATTAGCGTTTCATAAGCGATGATCTGGGGTCCTCAGCCTGACTGCTGCCAGCGTCCCTTTAACAAGGGCACCCTTAGCACGGGCAACAGGCAGATCTGTGACCCCAGCCAGAGCTCAAAGTCTGGGGACCAGCAGACAGAGCCCTATTTCTGAATTTAATTAATAACACAAGCAAACAGCAGAAAACAAAGGAGAATTTTACAACGCCTAGTCCAGGCCTGTGTCAGAGTTCAAAGTCTAATAACAAAGGACAAGAACTCTTTAGGAAAAGGGATTTGCTAGAGCAGAGAAAGAAAGATCTAGTCCATCATATGATAATACATTTCTTACTGAAGTTAAAGAACATTTCTTTCTACACTCAGTAGGAGGTAAAAGGGGGAAAATATTTTTCGTGGAGCAACTTCTGGGCATTCTTGAAGCAGCCTGAATTAACCAGGACACTTCAACACTAAGAACTGCTTTCTAGTCTTCACCAAAACATTAGATTTTCCTAAGTTATGTCGTAATCGGAGGCAATGCGAAGTCACATGGGCAAAGCCTCTGTTCTGCTGTATAGAAAACAATTAAGGAGAACAGGGCAGCGGTCACTCAACACAAGGCAATTTCGCTGAGAAAGGACGGGGAAATACACACTCCTGAGACGTTACTGTAAAGAGGGCAGGGGAGGTGGATAAAATGTCAACGTCTGTTCAACCACAATGTTTTCAGTTCTCTTCTAGAATTTCATTCACTCACCAAATTCCAAGTAAGTCCAAAAACGCAGAGCCACTAACAGACAGAGTTCCGGGCCCTTCCGCTGCCTGCCCAAGGAGCGTACCTGCATTTCATGGATTACCTCCCCTCCCAGAAGGGAAAAGGCAAATAAGATACCAAAAGTTAGGCAACAGCCTTGATTTTCAGATGTCTGTGTTATACACCTACCGCTTTGAATGGCTGTCACTATAAATTAGGACTATGATTTTAACAGCTCATATTTTTCTCTTTTTTTTTTTTGAGACAGGGTCTCACTATGTAGTTCAAGCTGGTCTCGAGTTTACAGTGATCTGCCTGCCTCAGCCTCCCAAGTGCTGGGATTACAGGAGTGCAGCACCACACCCATCCTTAACAGTTCATATTTATTTAACTCTTCATTTGAAATCATAAAAAAAAAAAATTCTAATATCTTAGTTACAGACTGTGGTAAACTTAGCACCACTCAGAAAACCACTCATTTTATTCATTTTTTTCCCTTTTTTTTTTTTTTTTGCAACAGGATCTTGCAAACAGAGTAGGCTGGTTTTGAACTCAGCACATAGCCCAGAATAGCCTTGAACTTCCAGTCCTCCTCTTGCCATGGCCTCCGAAGTGCTGGGTCCACACCTGGCAAAAACTCATTTTAGTGGACACAGATAACTCATTTGCAAATCAGCAGGAACAGTCTCACCCCTGAGCAGGATTCCAGCAAAATACAGCTCTTTTTATTACTCCAAACAAGAAAGCATCAGCTGCATGCATGACAAAGCCCAGCTATGGAATAAAATCACCAGACACTCAATCCCGGCCCTCCTCACCCACTGCATGGCTGTTCAAAAGCATCATGATGGGAAAAAGAGAAATTCTTTTGACTCTGGACTTCCGGGTTGATGTCACCTCACTCACCTGGGTTCCAGATGAGACTGGGCTGAGCGTGGTGACACCACTTGTCCAAGTGTCCCAGTATCAAACTCCGGAGCCTCAAGTCTGTAAAATTCCAGCAGTCGATTATGCCCAGACACAGCTGCGGGTCTGCATGTGTGCTGTTGTGAGTGTGCATGTCACACACAAAGCTCGAGGCTCACAGAACCTTCACTGCTGGCGAGGGGACCAGGGCCAGCAGTGGCTGAGACAGATCCCCCTACCCCATGCTGGGTCTGTCCTTAGCCAACAGTTCTGGGAAGCACCGTGATTTTTAGCTGGACCCCAGAGATGTGCCCAATGCAAACATGTCCTGACCTTTACTATTGTTACCCACGGAAATGTTGTAAAATAAATTTTAAAGGGGCTGGTGTGCAGCAAGGAGATGGAGAAGCGGGGACAGAAAGACAGGAGACGGTGGTGGTGATGACTTGGCAGAACTGCTGGACCAAGCCGGTTCCCCGTCCGTCAGCTTTCAGTGTAATTCCGTCCCACCCAGCAGACACCCACAGAGCAGAGAGAAAGCGCACATTAGAGAACCTGCGCACCCTGCTCCTGGTTCTTTTTGTGGGACCAGAAAAGGTGTCTGATGCAGTTAGTAAATCCAGAGCCCGGCATGGTGGCGCAGGCCTGTAATCCCAGCACTCGGGAGGCTGAGGCATGAGGGTCATTGCAAGTTCGAGACCAACTTGAGCTACAAAGTGAGCTTGGGGCCAGCCTGAACTGCATAGGGAGACCCTGTCTCAAAAAAATAAAAAATAAAACGTGTAAATCCAGTCTTAATGCCAGTGCTTGGGAGGCTGAGGCGGGACGATTTAGTGTTCAAGGACAACATGGACCACAAATGGAAAAACTCTGTGGCAAATACGAACCAAGCAGAGTGGATCTGGAGTTAGTGGGGGAGAAAGGCTCCACCCAGCCGCATCCACTCGGCAGCTGTGGCCACTCCCAGAACAGAGGCCCTGGGCCTTGGAGTACAGTGACAGACCCGGCCAAGAAAGCATTTTGCCCTGCCACTCTGTCTGCAAAGGGGGAAGGGGCCAGCCGGCAGGGAGTGGACACTGCACACACACCAGAGCTGGACCAAGGCTCTCTGTGGGCTCCCTGCCCTGTGGGAGATCACCTCTGCTGTGCTGACTGCTGGTTCCCATCTTTTAGGCAAGTTCTCAAAGGCGCCTGGGCACCGCAACAAAGGCCTATGGCCCTGGCTGCCTGAACGGCCAAGCCAGCAAGCAGGGTTATGAGTCCAGGCTGCCCTGGGTGACCTGGGCAACCCTGTCTGCAAACACAACAAGCACTCTCGGAGGCAGAGGCAGGAGGATCGCAACTTCCAAGTGCAGCCTGGGAAACCCACTGACCAAAGAGACTCTGCCTCAAAACATAAAAGGGCTTTCGGGGTGTCGCTCAGTCAATACTCAATCTCCAGTAAACTAAACACACAGGCACACACACATACATACACACGTGCACTCACATACCATCTCGGTGGCCCAGACAGAAGAATTTCTCTGAATCCGACTGTTTCACCCTACTACCCTGTACTCCACATTATATGTAATTTGGCAGTTGAAAATAAAATAAAACTTTAAAAAAAAAAAAAAAAAGCTTTTTAAAGAAGATAAAATCATTCACTGCCTGGGTATCTAGAGGGACAAGCAAGGGAAATAAAAAAGTTAAGTTGATCCTTAAAATGACTAAGCCAGGTGTGGCAGTGCATACCTGTAATCCCAGCTGCACAGGATGCTGAGGCAGGAGGGTCAAAAGCTTGGCAACCCTAGACTACACAATGTGGCCTTGTCTCAAAATAAAAAAATGTTTTAAATTATAAAAATAAATGGCCAGGCATGATGGCACACACCTGTGACTCCCGCACTTGGGAGACTGAGGCAGGACAATCTTATGAGTCTGTGACCAGCCTGGGCTACAAGTGAGCTCAAGGCCAGCCTGAGCTACAGAGTGAGACCCTGTCTCAAAAGACAAAAAAATAAAATGATTAAGATGCAACATGGGCACCAACTCCTCAAGATAAACTTATTATGCACCACAAACAAATACTAATAATTTTTTTTCTCTTGTATTCTACATTTGAGATACTGATAATTTTTAAAGAGTAAAATAGGACAGAGCTGGGGATTTAGCTCACTGGCATAAGTGCCTGCCTTGCAAGCACAAGGTCATGAGTTTGATCCCAGGTACAAAAAAAAAAAAAAGTAAAATAGGAGATAGTAAGGTGGAGATACAGCTCAGTGGTGCAGCGCCTACCTGGCAAGTGTGAGGTCCTGAGTTCAATTCCTGGTACGAAAGAAAGAAAGAGAGAAAGAAAGAAAGAGAGAGAGAGAGAGAGAGAAAGAAAGAAAGAAGAGAGAGAAAGCAAAAAAATCCTGTGGGTGAAGAAATGTCAAGTTAGAAACAAAGATTGCAGAAAGATTTCTGAGGATTATTACTGCCACATTCAGATGTCATTTAAGAGATAATGCTGTATCACTTTATCCTAGGTGAACACTATCTTAAAGGAATGTAGAAATGTAACTTAAAAGTTCCTAATAGACTAAAATGATAAATGCTTAAAGAAATGGAAACCCTAACCTCCTGATTTGATCATTATATACAGTATAATACTTCAGATTATCACACTGTGTTTCACAAATATCACAATTACTATGTCAGTACCATAAACCAGTTTTTTAAAAATAGTTTTCTAAAATGTTATAAGTTTAGAACAATGGCCATATCCCTAACAGAACAGAGAAGGCAAGGGAGAGGTGGGGGAAACACATTCAGCTTAAGAAAATGAACCACCAGAAGTAAAAAGTGCCCCAGGTATATTATTAAAGGTGAAGGATACTTAAGACCCACCGACAGCCAGGCACGGGGCACACATTTGTAATCCCAGCACTCGGGGAGGCTGAGGCAGGAGCATCAGGAGTTTGAGGCCAGCCTGGGCAACTCAGCGATTCAGTGAGGCCCTGTCTCAAAATTTAAAAATGAAAAGGGAGTGGGGAGCTGAGATGTAGCTCAGTGTGAAAGCCCTGGGTTCAATCCCGGGTGCCATCAGAAACAAGATTCCCGAAGAGCCAGCAAGAGACAAGAACTAAAAGTTGGGTGTTTTATAAAAGAATACTGGAACCAAGTAATAATAATAATCATGGGGGGAGCTTGCAAATTAAAAACATGTCAACAGAAAAGCTCAGTAGAGGAGCTGGAAGAGAAAAAAAGAAATGTGCCAAAAGTAACACAAAAAGGCAGTAAGATGTAAAAACAGAAAAAAGTGAGACGATTCACCTGCAAAATCTAACAGCTGGTGCTGGGCGTGCACTACCTGGTAGCGTATACCTCTTGCCTGTGATCCCAGGATTCAGGAGGCTGAGGCAGGATTGTTGTGAGTTCAAGGCCAGCCTAGGTTCCACAGTGAGCTCAAGGCCAGCCTGAGCTACAGAGTCAGACTCTGTCTTAAAAAAAAAAAGCCACAAATTTTAAATGACTAGCAGGACCACGGAGCCGGCCCTAGGGGCTCGTGTCTATGGCCGCGGCTGTTCTTGAGAGAAAGTGTACACAGCCTGGAAGGGATCACCAGGAGTCCGCACAGCCCCTGAGGAAAGGGGAAAGGGGAAGTGGCAGTCACCAGAGGTGACTTCAAAGGGTGCAACATCTACAGATGGAAATGGATTTTACCACTATCCCCTCCCTGGGACTTTCCTTCCCCTTCTGAGTGATTCCTCTCACCATTATCCCTAAACATATGACTTCTAGTAATGGAATTACCAAATTATTTTCTGTAAGCCAGGGCAATTAATTTAAAACCACACTATATCAAACAGAATTTTATGGGGGAGGGGACCGGGGACTGAACTCCGGACCTCAGGAGTGCCGGGCAACTGCTCTATGCCTCAACCCCAGCCCCCACAGTGCATTAGAAAGACTCTTTTGGCTTGGTCTAGATCCACGCGGCCACCTGAATGATGAGTCTAGTTCTAATGTGTAACAGGGTATGAGAGAAATACCCGAGCAAAAGGACTTAACAGGAAATTCAGAACTCCTTCCAATTCTTTCTGAAGTAGGTCTACACACTGGCTCAACCTAAAGTACTATAGGACGACCTTAAAGCATGAGATAGAGTCCTTTGCAGGAGGTTAAGATAGTGAAAACATTTCTAGGTTATTCCTATCATCTCCATCCTTCCTTAGCTTAAATGGTAAGAAAAAAATGAATAATCAACTAAAATTCCCGGGACTTGGAATCCAAGAGCTCAGCTGGAATGTCCCTGTAAAAACTGTGACATTTCCTACTTATTCTTAGTATTACCATTTAGCTATTCATATGTTTTCAATGAGAAAGTCTGAAGAATTTGCAAAGTGATATCCCAAGGGGGAGATATTTAACTAGGAAAAAAAAAAAAAGCAAAGACTTATTTTGTCCTGCACTGTTAAGATAAACAGACACTTATGTAGCTAAGATTTAAGTGGCTGGAACAGTTTCCCAGACTCAGCAATTTTTTAACCTCTTCTTCCCTTTCTCCCTTCCTTTTTATAGCTACAACAAAATAAAATAAAAAAATAAGAACTGTCAAGCTGCATTTCTGGCTAAAGGGATAGGGGGAAACCCAGCCCCTAGAACACAATCACGGCACAGTTCTAAAAGCTCTTCACTGAATGTTCTTCAAGTTACAAAACAGAAGTTCATTTTCACTTTGGAAGTCGAACTTGAAAGAAAACCATGACCTCCCAAAATCTAATTCCTTCTGAGGAACTCTCTCAAGAACATAAATTGTTAAGACAGGGCCACTTGGGGGAAAGGTTTTCATGTCATGCTTGACATGTGAAGCTACATGGGACTTGACAGGAATTTTGTTTAACACACTCAACATGATTTAAAAACATGTACTTTATCCAAAGTTTGTTGGAGTCTATAAACAATCCAGGTCCTTTTACAAAGAACACACAGTGGAGGTGGGAAGCCTCTGTAATCCTTTGCAGATTGCTTGTGAAATCAATCAAAATCATATACACAAAAGCGCACACAATCTTTGAGCAGAGGGCACATGTAAATACGCACTGATATAAAATGGGATGGATGTTTTCTTGTATTTTATCCATGGATAAAAGCGAGTTCATAGACTTAAAACTATGGACATTATAGACATTATAGTTTATAGACATTAAACTAACCCTATGGTATAGTCGCTGGTACAGTCTTCAAAACAAGGATAAAACTCTTTACCTGTGAAAATAATCACTTCTAGTAACTGAGGTAGATAAGAAAGAAAAAGCAAATTTGAAACGGGTTTTATAAACTGGAAAAGCTGCTGGCCCTGGTCCATTTAAAGTCCTGAAGAAAACTTAAAAGAGGCACCACAATTGGCATTCAGACAGAAACTGTGAGGTGCCAGCTGCCAGGAGCTGGGGTCCCCTCACACACCTGAGGCCGTCACCTGTCTGGATGGCCCGCGCAGGATCGGGCAGCATCTGGGGGCTCCCCCGGCCCCTACCTCAAGGCTTTGGCCCACACATCTCTTGTACCACATCATAAAGCCCCACCACTCCCCAGAAAAAAAAATCTCAAGACCAGGTCCAAATCAGGCCCGTTATATTCGAGCCCCGGGTACCACGGCTTAGGGGAGAGGGCTGCCACCCTCCAGTCTTGTCCTGTATTACAGTTGCTGTTGTCAGTTTCCCACAGCAAGTTCTTATCTGATGCTTAGGTTGTATTTCTGGTTCAACAGGCTTTGGGGGGCTGCTGTGGGCCTGGTTATGCTTTGGAAACATTGTTTAGAGGAGGAAATGTATGATGAACCCCAAACAACTTACAAATTAACTTTTGTAGCCTGACAGGTTTCTACATCAGAGATTACCTGCCTGCGACAGAACCAACTCACTGAAATTCAACGAGCCAAAACCCCGACCAACTTAATTGCATCTGACCTCAATTTGAAAAGACGAAAATGACATTAAGATTGTCTCAGACATGTAATCAAAACACCATTTTAAGGGAACATACTGCATAACTGTAATCCAATATTCTGTACCTTCAGAACTGAATTATTGTCTTATCCAAAACTATGATCCAAAAGCCCAGAAATAGCCAGATTATCAAACCTAGCCATCAGCTTTTTTAAAACTTAATTAGCAAGAACAAAGCGCGGGCCGGGCATGGTGGCGTATGTCTGTAATCCCAGCATTCAGGAGGCTGAGCCAGGAGGATTGCTTCAAGTTCGAGGCCAGCTTGGACTACAAAGTGAGTTCTAGACCAGCCTGAACTGCAGAGTGAAACCCTTTCTCAAAAAGACAAAAACTAAACAAAACAAAACAGCACACACTTAAAAAATGTTACATTATTCAGGTCCAATAAAATATTCAAGTCTCTCTCTTTTTTTTTTTTTTTTTTGGCTTTTTGAGGCAGGGTCTCGCTATGCAGTTCAGGCTGACCTTGAGCTCACTTTGTAGCCCAGGCTGGTCTCAAACTCACAACGATCCTCCTGCCTCAGCCTCCCCAGTACTGGGATTACAGCGGTGCGCCACCACGCCCAGCAACATTCAAATTTCATCTTTCCTTTCAATCTACTATTTGAATCCAATCTTTCATTATCTTAACTTTATTTAGATTTAGATTTTAAAATACACTCAGAAAAAAATCTAAAAAATAGTTTAATAAACAGTAAATTGCAGTTCATAGTATCAGATAATATTTTATTCTGGGTCAGGCACTATTCTATATATCTAAGTTTATCACACAACCACCATTGCAGTATTCATGGAAGGCACATTTTCCTAAGGAGAAAATGTAAGTATAGAAAGGTTGAGTAATTTATTACAGTCATCAGCTACTTACTCTTGCTTCTTAACCACTATGTTCTGCTGCTTTTTATCAAACTGTTTGCTATCACTGGTTTCTCTGAACTACTGTGGATTATACCACACTAACAGGTAATGTATTGACAGATAACATAAATAAAAATAACTGCGGCCAGGTGTGATGGTGCATGGCTGTAATCCTAGCACTCAGGAGGCTGAGACAGGAGGATGGAGCTGAGCTGGAGGCCAGTCTGGGCTTACATAAGCACGTTTAGGGCTTCCACACCACGTAGTGAGACCCTGTCTCAAAAAATGAAATGAAATGAAATGAAATAAAATAAAATAACTGGAAATCTGGGTTATACTGGGTTAAGTTGAATCAGGATACCACCTAAGGAATGGGGCACCAACTACTCAGTGAAAGCACACTTGCGAAATTTTATATCACGTTTATTTCAATGTTTATATTTCACCCACAAGTAAAATTTCCCATTTCTACCTCAAGTTTTCTAGCTGCATCTTTTGGATGCAGGCTCTGTGAAATACCCACCTGGGGGCTTTATGTAACTGGTGTCCAGCAGGAATAAGGCCCCCTCTCAGGGTTTGTTTAGAAAGCGTGTCCCCCCTTCCCTGTGGTGGCGTTGAGACACCCCCTGCTCTCCAGATGCCGTTTAAAGTTCCCCGGAAAAGGGACCTCAGAGGCTGCCCTTCACCCCAAGCGCAGGGCCAAGTTCAAGGTCCCCATCGCCAACACAAGAGGCCAGAGGCTGGCTGTCGGGTGACAATGAAGCTTTCTCTTCTGCTGCCACTGGATCAGCTCTTTCAGAACCACTGGGAACCGGGTCTGACACTGAGGCCACTGTGCCAAGCTGGCACGCTAACCTGGTTCTCCCTGCAGATTCGGTCTGCATCCTGCAGCCAGCAGGGTCCGGGAACCCAGAGGGCAGCTCCCCAGCCCTGGGTGGGTCACCGGGGGCTGAGGTTTCACATGCATTTGTCCCAGGGTCCAGCAAAGAAGGACAAGCCACGTCCACAGCCTCACTTGGAGAAGCGCAGGTTCCAGGCCCAGCCTCCACCACCCCACAACCCCAATCCCAAATCTACAGAGCCGTGCCTAGGGTTGGCTTCATGACGGCCTCCTGCAGTGTCCAGGGGTCTACACGCAGTAAGTTGGGGAGCAGGGAAAGAGCAGAGAATTTTTTTTATAGATTGCTAAATTAAAAAAAATAATAAACCCAAAGCGCTCACTGGTTTCTGACACTGATCATCAATATCTGGCAAAAGAGGCCAAGCAGCATGGCCAGCACTAACAAAAAGGCTCCTCATGTGGAGAGGAGAGCATCGTTCATCAACACAACTGAAAGAACCAGACACACTTTATTAATTCTCACACTGTATGAATAAAGTCTCACAATAGCACTGTCACGTGGGCTATGGAGAATATGCCACGGAATTAGTGGCACAGTGCCCCCCTCATTAGGTTTTTCATGTTGTTTTGATGTTGTTTTGTTTCTGTTCTGTTCTGTTCTGCTTTGAAGCTGGGATCTCATCATGTCCTTCAGTCTGAGTCAGACCACACAGTCCCAAGGGATTCACTCTCCTGCCTCAGCCTCCCAACTAGCTGAGACTTGAGGTGCTAGCCACTAAACCCCACTTCAGTTTTAAATAACCAGAATAAAATGGAAAATGCCTGGCCAAATTCAGAAGCATTATAATGTGGACATGAACTAGAAAGTTCAGGGCACAGTTTTGATACACATCTACCATGGACCCTCCACCTTCACAAGCTCCACATTTGTGGGTTCCACCAACCACGTGAAAAATATTCAGGGGGAAATGTGTAGCTTTATGCACAGGATTTGAGCACCTGCAGATTCCTGTCTCCAGTGGGGGCCCTGGACCCAATCTCCAACACATTCCAACGGGTAAGGGCAGCCTAGGAAATGTATGAGCAGGAACACTGGGGAGGCAGAAGGGACACGCCATGGACAAATTATTTCACCTCTCTGTGCCTCTGTCTCCTCGTTAGTCAAACAGTGGTGATAATGGTCCTGTCTTACACAATATTTACAGGATTAAATGACATGGGCAGGTACTGTGCCACTTTGGTACTCATCCTTAGTTGGTTCTGGGACACTTGACAAGTACCAAAAAGGGTGTTACACAAATGGTGTGGGCTGCAAAGGGGAACAATCAGCTGGGCGTAGTGGTTCACACCTGTAATTCCAGCACTTGGGAGGCTGAGGCAGGAGGATCATTGCGAGTTCGAGAGCAGCCTGGGCTACAAAATGAGCTCAAGGCCAGCCTGAACTGCATAGTGAGACCCTGTCTCAAAAAAAAAAAAAAAAAAAGGGGGGAACAACCAGCACCAACAAATCCCAGCACCACATAACCTACAGCAGGGCAAATTTTTCACATCAAAATGTGTCAAATACCAGTGTCAACAAGTGTCAAAGCAATCGAGGAGCAAGGTAGTATGTTAGCTATAAAAGCTATTTTAGAAATGTTAATATAAACTGGCTCATGCCTATAATCCCAGTACTCAGGAGGCTGAGGCAGGAGGATCATTGTGAGTTAGAGACCAGCCTGGGCTACAAAGTGAGCTTAAGGCCAGGCTGAACTGCAAGACCATGAACAAGACCCTGTCTCAAAAAGACAAAAAAAAAAAAGTTAATATAAATTGTTACTATTAACCAATCCTTGCAATTTGTAAACATATTTAGATTACATTAAAAGTATTAGCCTGGCATGGTGGCACACATCTGTAATCCCAGCACTCGACAAGCTAAGGGACGGAGGATCTGTAAATTCAAGGCCAGTCTGGGCTACACGGTGAGTTCAACGCCAATCTGGGCTACACAGTGAGACCCTGTCTCAAAAAATTTTAAAAACTATTAAGGGCACTCACAAGCATCTCTCCCATCCATCACTTACCTTTGTCACCTGCCACCTTCTATCCCCTACGCATTTTCAATTAAACTACCTCCCGTTTAAAATAAGAGGATATCTAAGGTTAATCTTCATCTTGCCACAGAACAAGAACCAAAGTTCAGCCAAGTGTGTTGGTGCACACCTACTCACACTCCTAGCACTCTGGGAGCGGAGGCTGCAGGATGGCGAATTCAGGCTGAACTTGGGCAACGGAGAGACTTAGCAAGACCCTGTCTCAAAATAAAAATACAAAGCACTGAGATGTAGCTCAGATCAGAGGCCCTGGGCTCAATACCCACTGCTGCAAAAATAAACAAGACAGAGCTGACAGCCTACGTTTAAAAATCTTCTTGAACTAAATCTAAACAGACTTTGTAGGTTGCATAAGTGGGCACCTACTAGAAACAGGTGTCTGAATGCCAGGTGGCCAAAGGGGAAAAGGAAATGCTTGTTTTTATTTTTGCAGTGCAAGGCTCCTACCCAGGGCCTCAAGCATAGTAGATAATCACTGCACGCTGAGCTATATCCTCAGTTTATTCTTATCCATCTCTTGGGAAGCTCATTTCAAATATCACTTAAAAATCAAAATATATACAATAAAAAAAATTCACTCATTCAACAATCTATCCTAATGTTAAATAATCTTTTCCCCCCAAGTCTCCTCCAACAATAATAACAACAAGAATAACTGAGACTTCACAAATAAAAGAGACCAACCAAAAAGACACCAGAACAATCCTGGAACTAACGCTGCTCGGGAGTATATACGTGAACCAAGAAGCACAAGAGGACGATCCTGACATTATGCACATGGAAAATGGACGGAAGGAAACACAGATTAATACTTTCACATTTGTACACAGAAATCTGAGAAGAATCCAAGTTGTGTTCTGGTGGGAGGTGGGAAGGACACCGCAAAGGACAACAGAATCAGGAGCCAGGCTTTTCACCTCACGTTTTTTATAGAGAGACACATTTTTAACAATGTCAACATGTTGTCTACACAATAAAGCAACTGAAATTTTATGCTGAGATTATTTGAGCTTCACCATTGTTCTACCAACCGAAGTCCCCCCGGAACATGGAAGGGAAGAACCCACACTACCCGGAGCCCTGAAAGCCCACCAGCTGGGTGATTAGCACTGTTGGGGTGTCCAGAGAGATGCAGGCTGCTTCCCTTCTAGGCAGGGTCCCAGCAGCCAGGCTAGGGGCTGGGGAACAGGGCACCTCATCAGCAGCTCTCAGATGCCAGGCGACCAGGCATAATCTGATTATACGCAGCACAGACCTGCTTAATTCAATTTCCTCTGCTGCCCATCACGGGCTCTATCATACATCCCATAGAAAGCCCTGGCATTTACCCAGTTCGCCGCTACGACTGATAACGCCTTCACTCAGGTTCAATCAGGAGAGGGAGAGGGGAGAGTGTAAGAAAGGATCTCCCTGCAAGAACAATCTAAAACAGTCGTCTGATCTTTCAAAGGCAGACACGGCTTTTCTACATCGGTAGAAACTTGAGTAAAAAAAAAAAAAAAAAAAAAAGAGCAAGTTAAAATAAAGCAGGACTAACAGAAGGAAACCACCACCATTTAGGAGAGAGGTGAATGGACCTTACCCTCTTAGGGTTTCTTTATTAAAAAATAAAAAATAAAAAGATATAATTTTTAGAAAAAAATATGCTACGAACATTCAAAATCATTATTTTATGTGTGGGGGTGTTACTGAGCCACCAACTGACAGGTGGGGCTTTCATTAGATGTCATCTAGATGGCCAGTTTCGGATTCAAAAGAGATTTTCTCCTAGAAATGTTATAAAAAGTGATTCATCCCAGGCATTGTGATGTGCCTGTCATTCCAGCACTTGGGAGGCTGAGGCAGGAGGACTGATGCATGTTCAATGCCAGCCTGAACTGCATAGTGAAATCCAGTCTCAAAAAGACAAAAAAAAAAAAAAAAAAAAAAAGCAGTTCACTCTCCTCCTTATTGAATTACATATGTAATCAGTCGCTGGAAGATGCCTCTTGCCTGAAGGAAGCAGCCTCCAATTTAGGATTAGCAGGATGAATGACCCAAAGAAATTCATGAACAGGTGAATGTCCCACCTGCAGGATGCACACGTGCGTGTGTGTGTGTGGGGGGGGTTTCTGACACACAAACACCACCTTGCTCTTCTCAGAGCCACTTTTATCAGCCGACACCTGTAGGCACCAGTGGGAAGCCCGCTCCTGCCTCGCCCCAGCGGCTGAAGCTGATTCAGACTCTCCGGGCGGCCCAGAGGCTGGAGTCGGCCCTGGCCCGGCCCTGGAGAATCCGATGACTCAGACAGTGTGGGAAACAGGATGAATGGACCCTGCTAACAGAGGCCTGAGCTCCTGGCCAGGGCGATGTCTGAGTCCAGCCAGACAACCGAAACTGGGCGGCCGTGGGGGCCTCGGCACCCCCTGGCCACCTCCCGGGCAGCGGCAGGCAGCCGAGGGCGGCAGAAGGGACAGCTCCTGCACAGCTGGGAAGCCAGTGGAGCCCAGCTGGCCCTCTGGTTCCCACAATAGGAGGAAATGGAGGCGAAAGGGCACGGAGAGGGAGGCCATGCACGGAGGCCCCAGGCCACGCTGGTCCGGTCCCCGGGGCCAGCCCTTGGCGGGGGACAGGAAGGCAGCCAGCCCTTCACACGCTCCCTCCAGTCTAACTCCAGTTCCAGCTCTCCTCCGGACCACAGCTTTCCACTCCAGGCTGTGATGGCCCAGCCTCCTGACTGGCTGACCACAGCGACCGAGGGACACAGAGGGACGCGCAGGTGCTACCTGGGCCCTCCCTGTCACTGAGACAAGAGTAGCTCATGTCAAATAAATGTTAGCTGTGTGCTGGGCACTGTGCTCAGTAAGTACCGTGCACTCAGTAAGTACTGTGCACGCACAATTCACGTTTCTTGGTGTCTGCTACGAGCTTGAGAATTACTCAGAAGGAAACAGAGAGAAGGGAGGGGGGAAGCCCAAGAGACTTCGGTTTTGTTACGGCAGATAACGTGACATGGCTTTTTTTTAACAGGGTCTCACTTTGTAGCCTGAACTCACAATCTTCCTGCCTCAGCCTCTGAATGCTAGGGTTATAAGCATGCACCACCCAGCTTAACAAAGCTTCCTGGCCATCCCTTCTCTCATCCGAGTACGTCACTGTCCTACTTGAAGTCGGCTCAGGTGACACAAGCAGGGCCACGACAGGCAACCAGGCCATGCCAGCTGGAAGTCCTGGCTCTCTTCTGTCCACAGAAAGAGCAGGCCAATGACCTCCTCGGAGGGAGCTGCCGCACACATGGACAGGTCTGCCTGTAGCAAGGGACCCAGAGTCCACGTCGGCACCATCAGGCAGCACTAAACCAGAGTGATGAGGGTCCCACAGGGAAACTGCCATGCTGCCCACAGGCTGACAGCCACGAGGACACCGTCAGCTGGGCATGGTGGCCACACCTGAAACCTAGCCACCTCAGAGGCTGCAGCAGGAGGATCACAAGCTCCAGGCCAGCCTGGGTGACTAATTGAGAAACTGTCTCAAAATAAATAAAGAGAGCTGGGGTTTGGCTCAGCCATACAGTGCTTGCCTGGGGTGCGCAAAGCCCTAGGCTCAATCCCCAGCACTTCAAAATGATGGCGATAACTGTTTTTTGCTTGAGTGATGTCAGGGGCTTTCACCAATGTGTCCTTCCTCCCTGCAAAGACCGAGCCTCCCCCAGCTCCTCTGCCACTGTTCACCCCAGCGCTCCTGAGGTGCGTGTTTTGAAAAATGCAAAACAGCAATGCGGCTGATATGCAAAAGCACCCTGGCCATCAGCGCCCTCCTGCTGGACGGGGATCTTCCTTGCTGTGCTGGACACTGTACCCCCAACCACCAAGCCACAGCCCACTCCAACCCTGTGGATGCTGAACATCAAGACCCACAGAATTCACCCTCATGCCAAGTTATGAAACAAACTGAAAAGAAACAGTTAAATAATAAAACAAAAGCCGGGCATGGTGGAGCACGCCTGTAATCCCAGCACTCTGGAGGCTGACTCAGGAGGATCTTTGCAAGTGAGTTCCAGACCAGCCTGTGCTGCAAAGTGAACTCAAGGCCAGCCTGAACTGCATAGCAAGCCCCTGTCTCAAAAAGCAAAAAAAAAAAAAAAAGTAAAAATAAATAAATAATTAAATAAAACGAGGTACCAGGTGTATGCAGGTCATGCTATTTTACACTTAAAACCCAATTTCTCTTAAGAACTTTACATGTCAGCCAGAGGAAAAAGGATTGAATCTAACACTACCACTACCACCAACTTATGGCTCCAGCACCTGGTGAAGCAAAGGCGTCTGGGACTAGAAAGCACATTCAGTGTATTACGGACACTCTTAGTAGCTCCAGAATTTCCATTCCCTAATCTGTGAGATGGGTAGAAAAAAAACACTCTGGCCTTTCTACTTCACAGGCTTTTTAAATAAAACAAAGATGAAAGGCCAGGTGTGACGGCGATGCCTGTGATTCTAGCTCTCCAGAGGCTGAGGCAGGTCCATCACAAACTCAAGGCCAGCCTGGGTAACTCAGCCGGATGGAGGCAGCGTCCAGAGCCCGGTCTACAAAGGCAGAAGGTCAGAAAAGAGATAAGTGGCTGCCTGGGGCAGGAGGGCTGCCAGAAAATGGAAAATGACTGCCGCCAAGTGCGGGGATTTCTTCTGGCTTGATGGAAATGCTCCAGATGGGACTGTGGTGATGTCACACAGCTCTGATTATCCGAAAAACAACCAAACTATAGACTCTTTTTTTGGAGATAGGGTCTTAATGTGGAGCCCAGGCTGGCCTTGAACTCACAAAGGTCCTCCTGCCTCAGCCTCCTGCATGCTGGGATTACAAGCGTGAGCCAATGCATCCATCTCTGAACTGTATACTTTCACTGAGAGAATTGTATAGTTGAGAACTTTATCTCAATAAAAGGCTTAAAAATGACACATGGACATTGAGTGTCTATTGATTTCTGCAAGGCAAAGTCTCTTTCATTTGTTTACAGAGCCCCGATACAACTATTCACATTTCTGGCTCTCGTTTCTATTTTCAAAGGGTCATTTTGTCAACTAAATTCATAAAATTTGACCTTTGCAGAAAAGAGGTATTGGCAGTTGAGCACAAAACCTTTAAAAGGCAGAAAGCGTACTTTTTGTTTTTTAAGTAACCGTCTTGCTCATTTAGATTTGTAACTACCAACCTGGTACTTTTTCACTATGGTTTTAGTAGCTAGTCTTCCCGGGGGGAAAAAAATGAAAGAAACAAACAAACAAACAAACTAAGTATCACTGGGTATAGTGGTGCATCCTGGAATCCCACCACTCTTTTGGGAGGCTGAGGCAGGGGGATGGCCGCCAAATTGGAGGCCAGCATGAGCTACATTTTGAGACCCTGACTCAGAAAACTAAAGCAAAGAGAAAAAAAAAACCTAGATATTAGTTCAGCCCAAATAACTACTGAGCAACCGCATTCCACAGTGTTCTAAGCTCTCAGCGATGGAAGCCGCCACTGGTGAACTCGCCGTGAGGTGGACGGGAACAGGAGCCACCCAGTCTCAGCGCCCGCCCGAGGTAAACGTGGTGGCCAAGTCACAGACTGCGGGACAGGCTGGGGGCTTCAGGGAGAAGCAGGAAAGGGCAGTGTCCTCCCCGAATGAAGTTACTCTGCAGACTTTATACCCTTGACGGCCACTGCAGAGCAGCAGGTCTGATGAAACATTCCTAACAACTGAGGCCACCAGTCCTGGCCGCAGCCTCGATCCCAGGTCTGTGCAGCCGGATGCGCCCCAGCGGCCAGTGAATCTGCTTCCCTCACCCTCGGGTCTGGGGAAGCTGCCGGGCCCTGCCACTGGCTTCCCGGGAGCCCCAGTCATGCAGGCTTAGCTGAGAAAGGAGAGCTCAGAGCCACGGGTGCCCTTCAAGGCCTAGGGATACATCTAAACCTGGCTGCCTGTTTCAAAATACGCCTTCTTCTTCCATGCGGAAGCCAGGTGTGCAGCACACGGCAGGTGGGATATCACCCCCCTCCAGTCTCCAGGTGAGTGACTTCAGCTTTCGGCCTGGATTTCCGCTCTGGGTGAAAGTTCATGAGATGGATCTGAGTGACATGGTGCATGTGTGTAATCTCTGCACCCTGGAGGCTGCACAAAAGATCACAGCAGAGATCAAGGCCAGTTTCAACTACACAATGAGACGGCTTCTCAAGAAACAACAGTAGGGCTGTGGATTTAGCTCAGTGGCCTAAGCGCCTGCCTGGCAAGCCCAAGCTCATGAGTTCGATCACCGGTACAAAAAAAAAAAAGAAACAATAATGACAACAACGACGATGATGATGAAAAAACAGTTCACGAAGGCCAGACATGGTGGTACATGCCTATAATCCCAGCACTTGGGAGGCTGAGGCAGGAGAATCCCAGTGAGTTCAAGGCCTGCCTGGGCTACACAGTGAGTTCACAGCTAACCCTAACCCTGGACTACATCACCATATCCTATCTCTAAATAAATAAATAAAACAGCTCATGAATAGATGGCTTTCACAGTCAATTCCAAATCCAAAAGTCTACACATCCACACATACTAATGGAGGATGTTATTTTGAAGAACTGCCTAAAAAGAAGCAAAATGACATTAGAATGTAGCTTGTACACAGGAACAAGGACTGAGGCATTGCTTCATTTTTTTAATTATTTCTGGTGTGAGGCACTGTTTTAAAAGAATCAAAAAAAAAAAAAAAAGAATCCTAACAGATGCTAAATATAATTAAGGCATAAGCATATTTTTCAGTGTATAATAAAAGTTAAGTGAAAAGCTGGCAAAAACAAAAACTAACACCGTCTCTACAGTTTGGCTTGCTTCTCTGTGTGTGCGCTTATACTCTCAGGCATAATTATATTTAATAAAAGCTTTCTTTTATGATTATAAAAAAGTGATTAGCCAGGATTTCTGGTCTGAAATCAAAGCCATTTACAATTCAAAGAGAGTTGTGAGAAGTTTTCAAAAGAATTTTTTTTGCTGGGCGCGGTGGCACAGCCTGTAGTTCCAGCTCTTGGGAGGCTGAGACAGGAGAGTCACTTTGAGTTTGAGGCCAGCCTGGGCTACATAACAAGATCCTGCCCCGCCCCCAGATTATTACAGGTACGATACAGAGAATCTGAGGATTTCTGGCTGTGGACAATACAGCCTAGTGGGATATAAGTACATAAAAAAGAGAAAAGTGATACATTTAACGCAAAACAAAACTAGCAAAGTGAGGAGTCTTGAGTTTCAGGGAGTTTTTACTTGTTTACTTTATACAGCTCTTCACCGGCTTGCTTTCTTTTGCATCTGCAAACTAAGGCAACACATCTTCCTTTGTTTTTTAACACCCACAACAGATCACCACCTTGGTGGTCAGATCTCCACTTGTCCCACTATCAGGCGTGGAACTGGAGTTCAGGGCAAGAACACATACCCTGCTAGAAACATAGAAACAGCCCAGGAGCCGCCAGGGGTCACCGTGGGGAGTGGACACTGGCCAAGAACAACACATCTAGTGCCTGAGGCCGTCACACACCCCAAGGAGACAGATCCTGATGAGTCCCAGCTCCTCATCACTCTGTCACCCCCTCCGCCCCCTCCCACACTCCACAGTCAGGAACTGTGCACAACCCTAAAAGACGTCTGGACAGTACAACCGAGGGAAGCTGTAAAAACGCAAAGCCATCACAAGCGCCCTGCACGACCTGCAGAGAGAGACGGGTGACAGCGGGTGACAATCTCACTGGCACTGAACTATTAAAACTCTTAACTCGGTTGTAAGGTGTGTAAAACACTGCTGCCTTTTTTTTTTTTTTTTCAAATCCCAGCAAGCTGGAAAACAAGCTGTTCAGGATCGCAAGCGAAGTGATTCTGAGCGAGGCGCGTTTCACCCAGAGCTACTGAAGTCTGAGCGTGGGTGCCATCCGCGTCTCCTCGACACCCTACGATCCATCAGCCACCTCCAATTTACTCTTCACTGAGGATTACGACGCCGTCCGGGTCCTGAAACGGCAGCGATCACAGCCGCTGCACACGGAGTTTCTCGGCGTCGTGGCAGTAGGAAATTCCAGTTGCTTCGTCCACCGGAGCGGGGTCAGCGTGGCCGCTGAGTGAGCTGCCTGGGGGACCTTGGGTCAGGACACACACTGGCTTCTCAAGCTTGCGGGAAGCCAGATGGGGACCAATGGCTCCGAGTCGGGGTCGGGGCCTCCGAATCACAAAGCGCTGGTGGACACAAAACTCAGCGCCTAAAGGGGGGCCCTGAGCTAAAAGTGGGAACTCTGCAGCTGCATACACAGGTACAGGGAGCGCACGGGGCGGAGATGACGCCTCGGCCCCGAGGTCCCCGCCGGGCCTTCTGAGGTCCCAAGAGCTGCCGCCTGCGCTCCTCGGGGGCTGCGCCCTGGCCCCGCACCCCTCCGCCCAGCAGCCCAGGGTGGGGGCGCCACCTGCGCGCCCCCGGCTTGCCGCCGTCGCGGGGCCGGCCCTGGCCGCCAGGGGGCGCACGGGAGCAGCGCCCGCGCCGCCCGGTCCCCCGCCCCTCCCCCGACCCCACTCACGGATCTGCACGCGGCGGGGGTCCAGGCGCGCGGCGGCGGCGCGCAGGGCGTCGAGGCGGCGGTGCAGCGCGGCGGAGCGGTGTCCCAGCGCCGCCGCCTGGCCCTCCAGCTCGCCGAAGATGTCGCCGGCGTGGCGCGACAGGTCGGCCAGCTGCTCGAGCAGAAGGACCAGGGCGTGCGCGGCGACCTGCTCCAGCGAGAGGAAGGGCGGCGCGGCCCCGGCCGGCTCCCCGTGGCGCTCGGCCGGGCGGCGGCGCGCGGGCTGCACGGCCCTCTGCGGGAAGGGCATGGCGCGGCGCGGGGACCGGACGGGGACGGGTGCGGCGCCGGCGAGCGCAGCCTCAGGCCGCCCCCCGTGGGCGCGGGACGCGCGTCCGCATCGGACACAAAGGAAAGCGGCGCGGGCGGGCCGGGAGCGCGGGCCTGGCGGGCGGCGTCCTCTGCGCGCTCGGCCCGGCCCGGCCCGGCCCCGGTCCCGGTCCCGGTCCCGGTCCGGCCCCGCCGAAGTTCCCGGGCGGCGGAGCGCGCGGCGCCTTCCCTGCCTCCCTCGGCCCGGCGGGAGGAGCCGCGGGGGACGGGCGGCCGGCACCGGCGAGGGAGGAGGCAGGGAGCGCAGGGGGAGGAGACAGGGGCGGCCCGCGGCCCGGCCACCTGCGCCCGGCTCCGCGCCCTGCCCAGCGCCCCGCGTCCCCCCGCGGCCCGCGGCGGTGGGCAGGGCCCGGGCCAGGGAGGGGACCCGCTCACCTGCGCGCCCCGCCCCTCGCCTGACCCTAGGATTGCGGGGGGTGCGGTACGCCTGGGTAGACCCCAGAGATGTCCTTACATGGACCGGGGCTTCTGCAGCCAAGTAGGACCCCGAGTCCCAAAGCTCTGAAGATCTCTTAAGGCTGGCGGAGCACCTATAATCCCAGCACTCGGGAGGGAAGCTGAGGCAGGAAGAGTTCAAAGCCAGCCTGAACTACACAGTGAGTGCCAGGCCAGCCTGAACTACATGGGGGCCCAGCCCCACCCCCCAAAAAAAGACTGAAAGAGAGTTTTTCCTAGCAAGTCTCTGGAGCTCCTACCCCTCCCCGAGTGTTCTGACCTGCCTGGGTCTTCGCCCAAAGAGGAAACCTAGGACTCCAACTGAGGGCCTGAAGGTGTTAAAGCTGAGTGCTCTTGAGCTCGGTGTCAGGGACACCCCTAACTCAAGCCTGGTGAGAAACCTTTGAGGAGACTGAGCCCAGTATCCCGAGGCTAGAATGGAACTGGCCTTATGGCTGTTTGCTCCAAGGGATCTCTGCTCTTTAGTTTCCCGACACGCTGCTGCTCGTACTTGTGAAGTGTGGTCCTTCTTTCTGTGTGACACGTCCTGGAGATAAAATCCAGACTCTCTGTTTTTGAGACAAGGTCTCCTTGTGTAGCCCAGGCTGGCTTTAAACTCCCAGTCATCATCACGTCTCGGCCTCCCAGGGTGCTGCGATTACAGATGTGGCTGCCACGCCTGGCTGTCTCAGAGTGTCATATTGCGGCCATTCCCCTGGGTGTG
The DNA here is from genome assembly GCA_004027455.1 of Hydrochoerus hydrochaeris. Classification (NCBI taxonomy): domain Eukaryota; kingdom Metazoa; phylum Chordata; class Mammalia; order Rodentia; family Hydrochaeridae; genus Hydrochoerus; species Hydrochoerus hydrochaeris. The sequence continues at coordinate 102,973 of PVLA01001982.1, forward strand.
GCACCTCATTCCTCATCCCACAGTTTTGATTTGCCTTTCTGTGATGCTTAATGTCATTAAGCATCTTTTAATGTAGTTACCGGCCGCTTATTTATCATTAGAAAAAAAAAATAACACCAAACTGGGTGTTGGTGTGCATACCTATCATCTCAGCACTGGAGAAGCTGAGGCAGGAGGGTTGTGGCCAGTTTAAGGCAATCCTGGGATACAAGGTGAGTTCAAAGGCAGACTGAATACATAACAGAGACCATGTCATTAAAAAAAAAAAAATACAACCCAGAAAACTAAAATTCGCAGGCAGAGCCCTCTACCCTGCTGCCACAGGGCACCACACCTCTCCTATGGGAGTGGGTGTCTGTCTTCTCTGGATCAGCAGCATTCACTGTGCTCACCAAGAGGTGTCCAGAAACCTTGTCCTGTTTGGATGTGGTGTCCAGTGCACACAAGGCTTTCATGTGTTAAAATTTCACCCCCATAATGCGTTAAGGAAGAGGCAAGGCCTCTGTGGAGCATTTAGGACCCAATAAGGGTCAGGATAGGGCCCCTGGACTGAATCCGGTGGCTTTATAAAAGGAAGGACTGAATGAGACATGGTGGTGTATGTCTGTAATCCCAGCATGTGAGAGGCTGAGGCAGGAGGATCACTGCAAATTTGAGAGTAGCGTGGGCTACAAAGTGAGCTTAAGGCCAGCCTGAACTGCATAGCAAGACTTTCTCTCAAAAAACAACTAACTAAATAAAAATAAAAGAAAGGACCAGAAGAGACACGCACCCAAACACACTCATGTTTCTGGCCATGAGATACCAATTGCCAAGCCTGAGCTCTGCCGGCAGGAAGGTCTTCACCAGGGCTGGGGAACAGCCCAGTGGCTGAGTGTGAGCTGAGTTTTCACACAGAGACACAGCCCTTCAGCTTTCTGCCTCCAAATTTAGAAACCAAAATAACTTTCTTTATAAAGTTAGCCTTTGGGGCTGGGGATTTAACTCAGTGCCTCAAGCACTTGCCTGGTAAGCCTGAGGTTGTGAGTTCAGGGCCTAGTACAAAAAAAAAAAACAAATTAAAGATGTCAGGATGTCGATGAATCGTGAAGCACAGACTAATACACCATCATCTTTTGAGATGGGCGATTTTGCGTGAGTTTAAAGTTAAAGCCTCCAAGGACATTTCAGACTTGTGGTGGGCTGCATCGCACTACGACCTCAGACCCCGGTGTTCCAAGTACTGAGGTTCTGGGGTGTGTTTCTAGAGGTTTCTAGGTTCTTTCTGTCCTGGTCAAAGAATTGGTCAAGACAAGCACAACCTGTTGCAAGGTTTTATATTCACTAAAGGAAAACGAGCTCTGCAGAGCCAGGCCAGGTGAAGGTGGAAAAGCCGTCTGCCCCGCGGGTGAGCGCACGCAGGGCCATGAGGGTACTGGGGTCAGGCTAGGCCTTCCCTCACTGGGTGCAGTGGCCCACACCTGTAATCCCAGCATTTGGGAGGCTGAGGCAGGAGAATCATTTGCAAGTTCAAGACTAGCCTGGGCTACAGAGTGAGCACAAGGCCAGCCAGAACTGTGTAGTGAGACCTTGTCTCAAAAAGACCCCCCCAAAAAAAAAAGTTTGGTGGGGGGGCTAGGCTGTCCTATCAAAAGCCTGCTGAAGGGCCGGGGATCCCTGCAAGTGTAAGATCCTAAATTCAATTCCCAGTCCCCCCCCAAAAAAAAAATCCTGCCCCAGTCCTTTTTTTATTATTAATTAAGTTTATTGGTGCCTTTTAGGTGTACATAATGATGGCATTCACTATAGGAAATTTGTTCCTGTCCATGATGTATCTTGATTCTCTTCCCATTCCCCTCCCCTCCCTTCAACCCCTTTCTCTCCTTATTTACAGAAGTTTTGTTTCCATTTTTCCCTTCTTTTTTCAGTTTTCCTTTCCCTTCCTTCCCTTTCCCCTCCCCCTGCCTAGTTCCTCTTCCCATTTGAGCATTTTCTTCCTATTTCACACTTTGGTCCCTATTTACTTTTTTGGTTTCGCACAGCAGAGAAACAATGCAGTATTGGGTGCTTCAGAGGAGAAGACAGCTTTCTCTGGTCCCCGGTGCAGGGCTTTGGGAACTGGTTTTCTGTATGTTTCCCAGATCTCAGTTATTGACATATATGCCCACTTGCTCAGCCAGTTTGTCTTGCCCTAATCTGCCTCATTAAGGGAGTACTTAGACTTTTTTATTATTTGTTATTAGGCAATATCTACAAGTTATGCTTACCATACCGAAGATGAGCATTTTATTTATTTTATTTTATTTATTTTTGTGAGACAGGATCTCATGAGGTAGTCCAAACTGGCCTTGAACTACCTTTGTAGCCCTGTCTAATCTCAGATTTGGTGATCCTTCTGCCTCAGCCTCCCAGATGCTGGGATTACAGGCTTGTGCCACCATACCCTGTAAAAGCTTTTCATTTTACACTTGGAAATGCACAAGGTCTACATCTCTGACGCTCAGTCCCTTCTCTGAGCAAAAGACTACACTGAACTCTGTTTTTCTTTGGAAGTTAGAAAGTCATCTGTACTTGAAGAGCTCAGCACAATTCTAAACCCAATACATGTTAGATACAATTTTTCTTATTACAGATATATTTGTTTACTATTTCTGCTTGAAAATGAATATCTTTTATAAACTATGGAGACGTCATAGTCTGCATTTATTCTCTAAGATTGCTAACTATGGGGTGATAAACCCTCTCACTCAGCATGGTGCCATAGGCCAGCAGCCTGCCTGTTGCGAGGCATCCGTACTGCAGCTAGAGCCAAACAAATCCTCCTAAAAGCCCTCCTTTCCTGCAGTCACTTGACTTCTCTGTAAGTCTAGAAGTGAAAGTCTTAATGATCCTCAGCCATTACCCTGAAGCTGCTACGTTGTACTCTTCATAATTGCTTTCAGTACACAGTTACCTGCCTCTGCTCCGGCACCAATCACAGCTCCCCATGTCGCATCCCATGGAGTAATACAGAAAGCGAACAGGACACCTCCGTGTTTCCGTAGAAGTTAATGCTACCACTGAGTGCTGGGGCTGTGTAGGTTGACACTGGTTCCCAGAGCAAGAGACATTAAGAACAGAGAAACCAGCCAGGTGTGTTGGCTGTGGCCTGTGATCCCAGCACTCTAGAAAGGCTGAGGCAGGAGGCTCAGAGCTAAAAAATCTTGAGACCAGCCTGGACAACTTAGGGAAACCCTGTGTCAAAAACATTAAAATAGCTCTGGGGATATAGCTCAGCAGCATAGCACCTGCCTGTCAAGAGTGAGGTCATGAGTTTGATTCTCAGCACCTTAAAAAAAATTTAAAATTTTATAAGATGGTTGGGGATTGTAGCTCAGTATACAGGTTCTGGGTTTAATCCTCTGTGCAGGGAAAGAAAAAACAGAAACCAAAAAGAGGCTGGAAGCAACAAGTATTCATCAGCCAGTGACTTCCCACTGAGTTTTCCATTCACAAACCTGAAAAAAGGAGACATCTATGAATCAAGTCCAAGACCAGAGATACGGAACCTATGACCTATATGTGACATAGAGCTAGAAATAGATACACATTTTCAGACTACAAAACTAAGTACAAAATATATGTATTTTCCAGTTCTGATATTTAGTACAAATTGTTACTTCATTTAAAACCAATGAAGGGCTGGGGATTTAGCTCAGCGGCATTAGCGCCTGCCTGGCAAGCATGAGGTAGAGTTCAATCCCTGGTACCAAAAAAAAAAAAAAAAATGAGGATGTGTCACGTACAGGGACCGACTCCACGCAAAGAACATAAACGTTATGCAGTGCCAGCACGTACTGGTCAGTGAGTCTCCCCGGCACGTGGTTAGTACTGTGTTAGCTCCTCCTGGGGAAAAAGCAGCAGACTCCTGTGAGACAGGTGTGGCTGAGCCCTCTCTGTCCATGGGTGCTGCCAAGGAAGAGACAGAGAGACACAGGGACACAGAGACAGAGAGAGAGGCAGCGCGGCCCAGCCCGGAGCATTCAGTAAATCCGCGTCCTTTTCCTCTTCTGCAGCCACTCACAGACCAGCGGTTATTTCCTGAGTAAAGATAGCACTGCCCTTTGACAAAGCCGAGAAATATTAAAATGCAACTCTGCTGCTCTGGTTCCCAACTCAGAAACTTACAAACCCTCCTCTCGGTGCTGTTTTGGAGTGCGTTACCCTTAAGGTTACCCAGAGTGAGGCCAAAGGCCGGTTCCTGCCTTTCTCTCCAGCCCATTTCCTGTCTCCCCTCCTCCCCTCTCTTGCCTCCCGACCTTGTGACCCAGGCCTGGCCGTGGCGAGTGTCACTGGGGACGAGTGTCACTGGGGACGTCCTCCCTTCTCCCTCATCCAGCTGGCTCCTGGATGAGGGAGGGCATGCTGGTCACTTCCTTGGCAAGATGCTCCTACACCAGCCCCGGCTCCCAGCTCAGAGCCCTGAACTGGCTTGCGTGGTCCTGTGGTTGAGGTCTGCATCAGAGCAGGGAAAAGAAACCAGTTTCCTGGGCAGTTCATTAGGAACCTTTAATAAGGAGCCAGAGATGCTGGAACCAGCCTGGTCAGACAGGGAGCTTAGGACACACACACACACACACACACGCCAGCGCGTGTGCAAGGGGCACCAGCTAGGGTCCATCTGCCATCGGGTGGGGTATGCTGGGATCAACAGGTCTCAGCCATCCCTTTCTGGGGCTGTCCTGGCCCCAGGGGACTCCCTCGCCAGGGCTGGCCCTTCCGGGACTGGAGGTGATGACTGCCAGGTCTACAAACTTTGGTCCCAGGTTCCTGCTGTCCCCTCTGCATACATTACCTGGGGAGCTCAGGCAAGTTAGGGGCCTGCACAAGACCAAAGCCAGGAAGCAGCAAAGCCAATGTTTGAACCCAAGTCAGGTACTAAGATCACCTTATTGTTAACTACACCAGAGCACCCAGAATATATTTAAATAGGAAGGGGAGGTAAATCCAGAAAAAGGAATATACAGGGATTGTTCAAAGAAATCAGAGAAGATCCAAAATAATGTAGGTTCTTGAAAATCAAGGAAGAGCTGAATGCAGTGGTGCACCCCTGTCATCTCAGCATTTGGGAGGCTGAAGCAGGAAGATCACCAGGAGTTGGAGGCCAGCCTGGGTTCAGTGAGTTCAAGGTCTGCCTGAACTACAAAGTGAGACCCTGTCTCAAAAACACCAAAAGGCAAGGAAGGAGAAGGCTTTGCTCTAGAAGAGGGCTGCAGGTAACTGCTATAAATTGTCTGTGGGACCCTGCCCCGGCTCCTTAGCTTATCTAAGCTTCTGTTTCTTCCTGAGACAATGTAGCAATTTCTCCACTCCCCACACCCTGAGCTCTACTGGGACACCATCACCTCCTTCCTCCCTGTCAAAGAACCCAGCTCCATCCCTGCTTAGATTATACCTGTTCTTTCATTCCCTCCAAGGTCTTAGGCTGCTCTTACCTTTTTTTCAAAAACAAAAATTTTTATTGCCATGCTGAGAATTTAATCTAGTGCCTCACGTGTGCTAGGCAAATCCCTTACCTCTGAGCTGCATCCCAGCCCATTTTTTTCCTCCCCCAGAAATGGTTATTGAACCCACTGAGCTACAGTCCCAGCTCTCCCAGCTCCCTTTTTGTGACAGGCTTTCCCATCTCTTTGTGTTGTCCAGGTTGCTGGAACCTACAGTCCTCCTGCCTCAGCCTCTCACAGTGCTGGGATGATAGCTATGCGGCACCATGGTTTACCTCCTTTCTTATAACTGTAGTTTCTCTTTGTAGTTACCACTTAACATTTAAAATACACTCAAATCTTATTAGAAGAGTAAAACCTTTCTCTTTATCCTGTTCACTTATTTACCGATTTTATTAGTACATGTTGGTGATACGCAGTGATTGCACTGACCGAGGGAGTCGACACATACACATACTGCATTTCCCTGGTTTTCTACTCCATCTTCCATGCCTGCCCCCATTAGGCCACAACCATTTTCTCCACTTCCCTGCATGTCAGCATCTGGACTTGTGTTAGACTAGGTCTCACCTCCGCCACCTGCTTTCCACCCAGCCTGCCTCTGACACAGTTCTGCCAGTATCTCCAAGTCCCTATCTGCTCCCTTTGGTCCTCGGATGTGCCCTGTGCTACACCCCCATTGCTGATCATTCAGCCTTCTGAGAGCCCCATCTGTATCTGCCCCCCACACTCCTGCACTCACTGTGTCACATGTGCATGACTTCCAGGGCTAAGAGCTGTGGGCACACTGTCCAGAAAATGCATGTACAGACAAACTTGGGTGTGCGAGCATAATTTGTCCCCCAAACAGGCTTATAATCCAAAGCACCTGGATATCAAAGCAAATTTCCCCATAAAAAATTAATGGAAACTCAGATGATTCATCTCACAACCCAAAAATATTCACCTAAAAATGATTACAGTGCTTTAATATAATACAAAAATAATAAAGAAAATACTAAACATAAAGAAAAATAAATTAACCAATACTTCCTTGGAAAAACTTGTGGCTAGGGTGAGGGAGACAAGAAGAGAGTTACTGTATACAATGACTTTCACTATCATTAATGGAATCACTGCTGTTGTGCTGGCTCCATAGAATTTTCTTTTCATGCAGCTTTAACGAGCAGCCTGTCTGATAACACTTGCTTTTGCTTCCTTTTGAAGATTTCATGAAAATGTGACATTGCAGTGGGGTTAAACAGATTCAAGTTGCTTGCACTGTTATCACCTTATTCTGGTACTTTTCTACAAAATTTTGTAGATTCTCACATTTTACACAGCTCCCTAATCTCATTGGAAGTAAAAGATTCCTCCGCTTTCTTCTCCCCCTCTGCCCATGAGATCTCCTCCATAACATCTTGTTGATGGGAGACAATCCGAGAGAGAGAGAGAGAGAGAGAGAGAGAGAGAGAGAGAGAGAGAGAGAGAACCTTTGGCATAATTGTGACCATGTGTCATTTGGCAAACACATACTACTTGTATTGCAAGACATTGCTCGTTTATCAAGTTTAAGTTTCTCATAAATGTATGCTTGTCTTGTGGAACACTCACAGAAAGAGTTACAAAGCAAGGTTTGACTGTACATAGAAGATACAGCTTTTATTTTCTGGACCTTTAAAATCAACGCATACATCTCAGTTACGTTCATTGACTCTGGGACAGAATACCTGGTAGCCACAATGTAAGAGATGTTTATCTTGTGAAGGCAGGACGGCATGGTGGCAGGGCCTGGGCAGAGGGAGATGCTCATGGCCTGGCAGCCAGGAAAAAACAGCAAGTGAGGGGCGGAGCCAGAGGGAGCCACGCCCTCCAGGCCACTCCCACAGTGCCCCCCCCCTCCTTCCAGATCCCACCGGCTAACAGGAAGTGGGCTCTTTCACCCCCAGAATCCAGCCGCCCTCCAAATGCGCACCCGTGGTAGCATGAAGTGGACCGTAGTGCCATAGCCTCTCTGGGAGCTGAGCCTCTGTTCCCACTCACAACTTGGCCCACTCGGCTCTTGGGATTTATCATGCAGTTACCGGTACCCCCATAGCTAATCAGGGTTCCCATCTCAGTGTTAGCACTTAGCAGCCGTGCAGCCTGAGGAAAGGAGTGGCCTCTCTGCTTTCAGTCCCTCGTCTGCACGGCGAGGATCACGGTAGGGAAACCCTCCCGCGGCATGTGTCAGTCCCTGAGTCACAACACGTCCAACGCCCAGACAGCATCGGCTACATAGCTGGTTATTGCTTAATAAGGGTGTGTTATGTAACTAGTAGGCTCCCTCTACCTATCCCCAGGCCCCGCCTCCCCTTTAGCCTCCTACCCCACTCCCAAATCATTATCTTCACCCTGAAACCCCCACACACATCCAAGACACCCAGCCTGCTCTTCCTTCTGTGCTTCCTGTACCCCAGCCGGTTCCCAGAGGCCGGCACAGAGCCCTGGCTCCCTCCGGAGTGACAGCCTGCGCTCCAGAGCCATTCCTGTGGCTACAAGTGTTCCATCCACATCGCATTGCGCCATCCTGTCCCTCCTAAAGGCATCACAGGAGTCTGTCACATGCCTCTCAGAAAACACGTCTCCCTTCCATTCTACAAGTAAATCACCTTGAGAAGGAGCGAAGGATCTGTGAGCCCAACAGAGATAATAGTGCAACTATAAAAATGCAGCAAATCAGGCTGAGGCAGGCGGATCGCTGCAAGTTTGAGACCAGCCTGGGCTACAAAGTGAGCCCAAGGTCAGCCTGAACTGCATAACGAGACCCTGTCTCAAAAAGAAAAAAAAAAAAAAGCAGCAAATCAAAGCCAGACATGGCAGTGCATGCCTGGAATTCCAGCACATGGGAAGCTGAGGCAGGAGGATCACTGTGAGTTCAAGGCCAGCCTGGGCTACAAAGTGAACTCAAGACCAGACTGAACTACTCAGTGACATCCTGTTTCAAAAATAAACAAATAAATAAATTTACAATTTACAAAGTCTGAGACAGCTCAGTGCAAAGACCCTGGGTACAGTTGCCAGTACTTACTAAAAGGGGGGTGGGTTGCCTTTACATGAATTGTGCTCTGGACTCCGTAGTTAGTAATACACTTGTTGAAAATGAAGTGATTAAATTAAGGGCAAGTGTCTCCTGCTTGAGGGTAGGAGAAAGAATAGAAAGCTACCAATACCATGAACTGCCCTGATGCTGGAGTTGTGCTAGCTTCCTGCTTTTAAAATGACATTTTCAGGGCACATTCCATGTCCTGGGCCTGGTGCCAAATGCTGCGCATGCCTTATCTCATATGCTATCTACAAACAGGCCATGGAGGAGGATGGATTCCACTGCTACTCCACTGGTAAGGAGGTACATTCAGAGGACTACATGACCTTGAAAGGCTGACCTTGGTTCTGAGGGCATTCGCTCTGCATGCGATGCTCTGGATTCCAACATGACCAGCCACACTTGGGAGATCGGGCTGGGAGAATTCTGCCTGTGTTTCACAAAATTTAAAACAAAGCCTCTGGCAATCTGTAACAAGACTTTTTTTATTATTTAATTTTTGAGACAGGGTCTTTCTCGCGGTTTATTTTATTTATTTTATTTTTTTGAAACATGGTTTTGCATGTACTTCAGCCTGACCTTGAACTCACTATGTTGCCCAGGCTGGCCTAGAATTCACAGTAATCCTCTCCTGCCTCAGCCTCCTGAGTGCTGGGATCACAGGTATGTGCCACCATGCCAACCCTAAAGATTGCTGCTTCTCCGGAAGGGTAAATAAGACCCAAAATGTACAATAGATATTGGGAAATGAGAAGAAACTGTTCAAAAGGAAAGAGAAACTGGGATGGGGGAAAGGGAAAAGCAAGGAAAAAAAAACAGATAGATAGATAGATAGATAGATAGATAGATAGATAGATAGATAACAAGGTTTCCCCCACCCCATAAGCAACCAGCTCTTCCAGAGAAACACAGGCTGCAGTGAGAACTATTAAGGTAAAATACAACTTAATGCTTAGTGTTTAGAGTTGCACTGACTTTGCAGCCTAAAGCCGATACTCTGATCATCTATTCAGAGGATAATAATATGTAATGTAACATCTATGGGCATCTCCTGAAGGTGGTGGCCATTGTTAATTCCCTCTTATCTTGTTTTGAAATCCTATATCATTTTCATTGTTTTGTTGGGTTGGGTTTTATTCTGTTTTGTCTTGTTCAATTTCATTATATCCAAGGCATGGGCAGATATCTCAAAGATAATCAGATATATTATGGTAGCCATTTTGGATTTGCTACTATCTTGTTTTGAAGTCTTTTATTGAATTCATTGTTTTGTTTTTATTGATTCTATTCTGTTCTGTTTTGTTTGATTTTTACTATGTCTGAAGTTATGGGCAGCTATTTTGAAGAGGCTTTATGGGGACCAATGTAGATTTCCTAGTACCTTGTTTTGAAATCCTGCATCACTTACACTGTTTTGTTTTGATTGACTTTATTCTGTTTTTATTTACTTGGTTATATTCTCTTTAAAATAAAATTTACGTAGCATTTGGGAGGCTGAGTCAGGAGAATCATTTGCAAGTTTGAGACAAGCCTGGGCTACAAAGTGAGCCCAAGGCCAGCCTGACCTGCATACAGAAACCCTGTCTCAAAAAGAAAACAAATAAATAAATATTCCAAAAAAAAATAGTCAAGATAGTTATACTACTAATTTCTATTAGTTCATTCCTAAGAAAGGTTTGTGCTCATTGTCTGATCAATTTTTCATGCCATATCTTGTAATCTGATCAACTACTTTGACAATAACAACATGGAATGTATTAACCATTGTTACTCTCCTACTATCTTGTTTTGAAATTTTGTATCATTTTTGTTATTTTTATCTTTTAAAAAATTGCTGCTTCTAGATGAGTATCTTAGCAAGTATTAATTTCCAGGCCTTTGATGCTCTGCCCTTTTGCCACTGGTGAATTTCCTTTTTCTTTTCTTTTCTATTTTTTCCTTCCTTTTTTCCTTTATTTTTTTCCCCCAGTACTGGGGATTGAACTCCAAGGGCTTCGTACTGAATACTATATACCATTTCATTTCATTTGGAGACAGGGTCTTCCTGTGTAGGCCAGGCTAGCCTTGGATTTGCAGCGATCCTTCTGTCCAACTTCTTGGCCTGGGAGTTTAGCTCAGTGGCATAAGCACCTGCCTGGTAAGTGTGAGGTTGTGAGTTCAATCTCTGGTACCAAAAAAAAAAAATCAAACCCCTTCTGTTTTAGCCTCTGAAGTGCTGGGATTACAACCATGTGCCACCACCAGGACTGGAGGTTTAGCTCAGGGGCATAAGTGCCTACCTGGCAAGTACAAGGTTGTGAGTTCCATCCCCAGTACTAAAAAAAAAAAAAAACACCTTAACAAAACAACCACATGCCACCACACCTGGCTATTTTTTTTTTAACTTTGAAACAAGTTCACATTAAGTTGCCCAAGCAAGGCCCAAACTTGATGATCCTCCTGCCCCAATCTCCCAAGAGCTGGGATTATAGACATCCATGAATTCTAGGTCAGCTGGAACTACGTAGCTAGAGATTATCTCAAAAAGAAAAACATAATTTTGGTGTTACTAGGAAAATCCAGGTAGTATGACATATGCCCATAATTCCAACACCCAGGAGGTGAGGCAGGAAGATCACAAGTTTGAGACCAGTCTAAACTACAAAGCAAGATTTGGGCATGGTGGCATGTGTAATCCCAACACTCAGGAGACTGAGGCAGGAGGATCACTGTGAGTTTGAGGCCAGCCTGGGCTACATTTGAGTTCAAGGCCACCCTGAACTACACAGCAAAACCTTGTATCAAATAAAATAAAATAAAGTAAAATAAAATAAACTACAGAGCAAGAGACTGTCTCAAAACAACAACAGAAAGGAAAAAAGTTCTTTCCATAATGATAAACATATAAGTTTATTAAGAGAAGATAGCCATTGTAGTTTTTTTAAAGAAAATAAAATCAAGCAAAATAAAATAGAATAAAACCAACCAAAATAAACAGTGTAAGTGATATAGGACTTCAAAACAAGACAATAAGAAATCAACAATGGCCAGGCATGGTGGCTCATACCTGTAATCCCAGGACTCGGGAGGCTGAAGCAGGAGGATCATTGCGAGTTCAAGACCAGCCTGGGCTACAAAGTGAGCTCAAGGCCAGCCTGAATTGCATAGAGAGACCCTGTCTCAAAAAGACAGAAAAAAGAAAAGAAAAGAAAAGAAAAGAAAAGAAAAGAAAAGAAAAGAAAAGAAATCAACAATGGCTACCACAATGCCCCCTTATCATCTCCAAAATAGCTGCCCACACCCTCAGACATAGTAAAAATCAAACAAAACAGAACAAAACTAATAAAAACAAAACAATGAATGCAATAAAGGACTCCAAAACAAGATAATCACAAATCCAAAATGGCTACCATAATATGTCTTACCGTCCTTGAAAGAGCTGCCCATGCCATCGGATACAACAAAATCAAACAGGACAAAACAGAATAAATCTCAAGCAAACAAAACAATGAAAATGATACAGGACCTCAAAACAAGACAATAGGGAATCAACAATCACCCTCAGAAGGAGACCCCCAATAGATGCCACACTGTGCATGGTCACTCCCCCAATAGATAACCAGACCCCCAGCTTCACACCTTCAAGCAACAAATTGTATCCTACCTCAGTAGCCATCATCACAACCCGTGTTTCTCCAGATTATGCTTATGGCATGGCGGGTGGGTGGGGTGGCTCTTCTTGTCTCCCAGCCCATGTGCCAGAAGGGACTGGCATCTGGTTCTCCCCACAGCGGGCCATGCATGATGCTGCCTCCAGGGAGGGGTTGCTTCTTGTTGACTTCTTGTTCTCTTCCCCCACAGTCCACAAATGGCACCCACCATTAAGTGTGTTCTTAATAAAGTTTTTTGTTTATTTGTTGAGACAGAATCTCCATATGTAGCCCAGGCTGGCCTAGAACGCTTTGCCATCTTGCACCAACCTTCTAAGTGCTGAAATCACAGGTGTGCACCACCATACCCAGTTTAAAGTTTTCAAATATATAAAGCCAAAAAAAGATGGAAGTACCCAAAAAATAGATTGACAACTTTAGTTATAGCTCTTTATATTTTTCTTTCAAAAATAATACTGCAGAGTTTGAGAACAGTTGAGTGGGAAAGAGTGGCCAAGCATGCTTCCCCCCAAGAAAGTAAAAAAGACAATGCATGTAGACAGAAAACAAAGAAGGATATATCATATCGAAGTAACACTATCACCTTGGCCTTACAGAATACTCCACAGAAATAGCAGCAAAATACATTAGTTCTTCAAGTACAGATGGAGCATTAGTCAGATCGCTCATATTCTTGGCCACCAAAAAAGTGTCTTAATAAATTTAAAAGGATTCAAATCATTTAAAGTATGTTCTTAAGCCACAAAAGAATTAAATTAGAAGTCAATAACAGAAAGGTCTGTGGAAAAATCTTTAAACATTTGGGAACAAAATACCGTAATTCTAAGTAAAGGATCAACCAGCCAAAAATTGTAAAGTATTTGAAAGTGAATGAAACTGGTAACAATTGTTCCAGGAAAGGGGCGGAGTGGTGAGCAGCACAGAAACAGTCTCTGTGAGATTCAGTGTCCAGATGCTGGAATATAGCAACGTGAGGAAGAGAAGAATGAGGGAAGAGGGTCCCCAGGACCCAGCAAGGGTCTGAAGCGAGAATTAAAGTCCACAGGGAGACTGAGAGAGACTGTGACACAGAAGGAGGACACGGGAAGTGGCTGTTTCTCTCCAAGCTCTGATTCACTGCGTGGGAGGGGTGGCTCGGACCTGCAGATGCACAGTGACTGCTGGCGACCCCCAAGACCCCCATGCAGAAATGCACTAGTGGAACAGAGCAATGGATACAGTACACTGCAGTGGCTGGTGAGTTACTAAGGTTCAGAGATCCCCAAGAGAGGGCAATTGGCTGGTAGCCATCTAGGAGAGAAGCCAGCTGGGCTCAGGAACTCAGAGCAAATGAGGGCTGGTTCCATCTAGTGGCTCCCACTGGCAGGGAGAGTTCAAGTCAGCAGATCCAGGAGTTGTGTTCAGATAAGGACACACACAGAGGGTTAACAAGCTGAACAAATCAAATTCCAGCCTCACATCCAGAAACCAGCTGAGCATCAGTGGAACTAAGGGTACAAACCTGCTGGGATTATCCACCATCCCACCATAAAGCCATGGCTGACTTGCTGGGATTAATCAGCCCAGATCTGGACTCTGTCTGCCCACTTTGTCTACCAGTGACAGTACAGACATGCTTTAAAGTGGACATTTTTTTTCTTCCTTTGTCCTCCAGGCTTGCTTCTACTATTCTCTACCTCTTCTTCTATTTCTCTATTTATCCCCCACCCCTTTTAAATTTTTTCTCATAAACCAAAGTGTATAATAGGTATTGTGAAACAGGAAGAAAATGTTCAAATGGGAAGGGGAACTAGAGAGGGCAAAGGGGGAAAGGAAGGAAGGAAAGGAAAAGAAAAAAACAGAAAAGAAGGAAAAATGGAAACAAAGCTTTTATAAATAAGGAGGGGGAGAGGGGTTGAAAGGAGGGAAGGGAAATGGGGAAAAAAGAATCAAGTTATATCAAGTACAGGCACAAATTCCTTATGCTAAATGCAATCACTGGTGTACCTAAAAGGTACCAATAAACTTAACTAATAAAATTTTTTTCTCCCTTGAAGGTAAAATTGCCATACTGAGAGCTTATTTACTATATACAATTTTCTGCTTTGTTTTAGCCATAAATCTGGTTCATATGGTTAAAGGTGGTAAATTAATAGTTACCACAGTTCGTCATTTTTGAGGTAGTATTTGATGCTTATTGTTATTGCTGATTTTACTACTTTAGCTAAGGTGACATAATTGTTCTAATCAGTTGTTCTTCCTGGTATGCCAAGACTGAGATTGCTTAAGGGTCATAAACAATAGTATAGTCCAGTGCCAAAGAGCCAGGGACGTGGCCAAATATGCAGCGACTTTTTATTTACAATATGTTGAAGAAGGAGTACCTTGAAAAGGACTCAAAAGCCCAAAGCCAGCTACATCATTTCCTAAGGGATCTAGTACTAGCAATAATGCGATTCATCATAACCAATTTACAAGCATCAACCCAAGGAATTAAACTTAAAAAAAAAAATAAGACACTTAAACATAATGCAAACCCAGACTTGTTGCTCACCAAGGACAAACCCAAGTGGCAATGTGGTAGAACAATCCAAAAGCCACCCACCTGGCCTCTCTGAAGTGGTAACAGCAAAAGTAACAAAGCAGATGAATGAGGCTCAAGATAAAAATCAAATAAAAAATCATTTGTCAAATAAGTACAGAAATGGTGACCGTATTTATTGTAATCCCAAATATTGAGTTCAGTCATCTAAGTATTATCATCCTCTTTCTAGTTTTCCTCACAATCCAAAAAGTTATATTTGTAATCCCATTGAGACGTTATTGGAAACCCAGCAAATTAATCCGATCTACCACCTCCATAGTGAAAGTAAAGACACCAAGACATGTTTTAAGCGAAGGGCAGCCAAGGAGTCCTAAATCCGATCCCCGTGAGGATGTGCGGACAAAGGCCTTGATCCTAGGCCTCTCCCAGAATTTATTATCTTGTGAAGGGGGGGGTGGCTCAGGGATGAGTGACAGTGGGGGGGGGTTGCCTGAGTAACTTGAGCTGGCTGGTCTGGTGCAAGGATGGCACCTCTGTAAATTGCAGAGATAAAGATATGCAGAAGGATCAATTCACATAATCTAATTAAGGTAGCAACTGAATTGTTTTGGAAGGCTGTGAGAATTGGTTTCTGATATGCAAACTCTTGTGCCCTGGGGAGTCATAGCCTCTTTACCTTGAGGCTCCTACCCAGTTGACATTCCCTGAGCTGACTGGCTCTAACATCCTGCTGTGCTCATATCTTTTACAGGGGAGAACACTATGCAAGGAAACAGGACTGTCTGTTGGCTTTAGAGATTACATACCAGCACCTCCACTAGCCTTATTTGCAATGCTTAGAGCCAGTTGAAGACAGAAGGAAATACCACAGCCAGCTCTCTACATATCAGTATCTTGAAATGTTTCCAAATAATCAAAGCTGCAGTAATTGTTTTGCATTCAAGGGGAGTCACTGGAGTTGTCTCCCACACATATTGAAAGATTTGCTTAGTGACTTTAGAGCACCTACAAATTTAAAAAAACAAAAAGAGGATTTTAGGAAAATGATGGCAACCATGAATGCCCAACATAGAAAAGAAATGAAATCTATGAAACAAATTCAAACATACATCCAGGAGATTAAAAATCGCATTGAAAGTACATGTGGCAGCATGATCTGATGTGAGGATAAAATATCAGATACGGAGACGCCAATGCAGTTAGCAACCATGAAAAGGGAGATTTCTTAAAAATAGCAAAGGACCATGAGAAACAAAGCCAAGAGCTGCTAGATGATATGAAGAAGAATAACATAAGATTGATCAGAATCAACGAAAAAGGAGGAGATAGCGCAAATGACATTAAAAAAAAAAACAAAAAACCTGTTCATGGAAGTAATGGCAGAAAACTGAAGAAAAGAAAAAGAATTTGATATACAGGTAAGTGAGGCATATACTATTGCAACTAGCCATGATCAAAAACAAAAGCTACATGGAGGCATGTAATAGTGGTATATTTCAGAAATAAATTCAATACAAGAAGAGAATATTGAAAGTGGTTAGGCAACCAGGCATGGTGGTGCACACAGGTAATCCTAGCACTCGGGAGGCTCAGGCAAGAGGGTCACTGGGAGTTCAAGGCCAGTCTGGGCTTCATAGAGAACTCAAGGCTGGCCTGAACTGCACAGTGAGACCTTGCCTCAAAAAATAATAAATACATAAGTCAAAAGTCAATAATAAAAAATAAGTGCTGGGGACATAGCTCAGCAGCACAGTGCCTGCCTGGTAAGTGTGAGGTCTTGAGTTCCATTTGTGGTACCAAAATAAATAAATAAAATTTTAAAAATAATAAAAAATAAGTCAAAATAAAACAAACGCTGTTAGAGAAAAGAAACAAATCAACTGTAAAGGAAAGCCCATCGGAATCACAGCAGACTTCTCAACATAAGTCCTCAAGTTAGGGAAAGCTTGAAGTATTTCAGGTCCTAACACAAAATAACCATCAGCCAAGATTGATATACACTGCAAAATGACCCTTCAAAATTGATGAATAAATAAGACACTTTCATAATGAAGAAATTCATGACTACCAAACCAGCATTCCAAAATGTTCTGAAGGATATATTTACCTTAAAGATTATATTTCAATTTAAAAGTCTATAAATTTCTTTATTTCTTTAAAAATGCTTCCATTTAGCCAGGTGTGATGGGGCATGCCTGTAATCCCAGCACTTGGGAGGCTGAAGCAGGAGCATCTTTGTGAATTCGAGACCACCTGGGCTACAAAGTGAACTCAAGGCCAGCCTGAACTGCATAATGAGACCCTGTCTCAAAAATACAAAAAAAAAAAAAAATGCTTCCATTTACTCTTATTTTTTTTTTTTATACCAGGAAATCAACTTAGGATCTTGCACTTGCTAGGCAGGCACTGTGCCACTAAGCTATATCCCCAGCCCTTGGAGGATATTCTTGACAGAGATAGCAAACTCAGTGTAGTGGTACTCACCTGTAATCCCAGCTCTCAGGAGGGTGAGGAAGGGAATTGCCATGAGTTTGAAGCCAGCCTGGACTACATAAGTGAATTTGTGGCTGGTCTATACTACATGGCAAAACCCTGTCTCAAAAACAAAACAAAAAGCCCAAGGTCAAACAGATGAATACAGTTAATTCAAGAACAAATTCATAGACTGAAAGTCAAAGAATGAAAAACAATAATCCATGAAACAGGAACCCAGAAAAAGCAGAAGTAGTTATTCTATTTACAGACAAAGTGAATTTCAAGCCAAGAATGATTAAGAAACATAAAGAAGGTTACCACATCCTTGTAAAGGGGAAAATCCAACAGGAAGAGATAATAATCATAAATATATATGCACCAAATGCCTGTGCACCCAACTATGTAAAATAAATATTAACAGACATGAAAAATCAAATAAACACTAACACAAATGTAATAAGAAACCTCAATATCCCACTGTCACAAAAACACAGATCAACTAGACAAAAACCCAAAGAAATATCACAACCAAACCAGACTTTCAAGATGTTTATGGAGTGTTCCATCCCCAAACATCAGAATACACATTCTTCTCAGCTGCACCTGGAATGTTCTCCAAAACAGACCACATAGAACATGCCTAAGTAAATGCAAAGGAATCAGAATTATTCCATACATATTATTAGACCAAAATGCAATAAAATTTGAAATCAATGGCAAAAGAAACCACAAAAATTTCATAAACACATGGAAATTAAATAACACTTCATGAATAATCAATGGGTCACAGATGAAATTAAAGAAGAAATTAGACAGTTTCTACAAGTAAACAATAATGCCCACTTGGACACAATGAAAATTGGACACAATGAAAACATTCCAATGAGGGAAATTTATAGCCGTGAATTCCCACATTAGAGAAACAGCAAGCTCAACGAAACACCCTAGAGTTGAACCTCGAGCTTCTAGAAAACAAGAGTAAGTCAAGCCCAAAGCTTATATGAAGAATTTTTTTTATTTTAAAAAGAATAAAATCAAATAAAACAGGATAAAGCTAATCAGAACAGAAAAATGAAAGTGATGCAGTACTTCAGAACAAGACACTAGGAAATCAGCAATGGCTACCATACTCTTGTTTTCTTCAAAATAGCTATCCATACCATCAGACATAATAAAATCAAACAAAACTAAGCAGAATAAAATCAATCAAAACCAAAGAATGAAAGTATATTTTAAAAAGAATCAAAATAAAACAGAATAAAGCCAATCAAAATAAAACAGTGAAAGCCATATAGGATTTTAAAACAGGATAACAGGAAATCAACAATGTGTACCATGATGCCTCTTGTTATCTTCAAAATTGCTGCCCACACCATCAGACATGTTAAAATCAAAACAAAACAGAATGAAACCAATCAAAGCAGAACACTGAATAAAACAAAATAAAATGGAACAAAACAAAACAAGGAGAACAATACTGGATTTCAAAAACAAGACAGAAGGAAATCCCCCATATTTGCTATATATTGCACATTGCTATCCACTTAATAGCTGAACAGACTGCTGGCCTTAGCCTGGCAAAGTCAATCAGACAATAAAGCATTAAGTTGTTTTGATACCTCAGATGCTATCAACTCAGCCTGTCCTCCAAATCAGTCAGTTGCTTATTGGGAGCGGGGTGTTCCTGTCTCTCACCCCCACATGCCAGTTGGCTCATGAGAAAGGTGAACTGGCTTCTTCTTTTTGCTGCTCCTTCCAAGCCCAGCATGGCTTCTGCTGACTCACAGGAAAGACAAATTTGGCTTGTTCTCCTCCCAGGACACACATGGCTTGCACTAGGTCACAGGAAGGGTAAATTTAAGGGAGGAAATTTTTAAGATCAGAGCAGAAATTAATGCAATGGAAACTTAAGAAAACAATACAAAGAATCAAAGAATTGGCTCTTTGAACAATTAAATAAAATTGACAAACCCTTAGCCAATCTTACAAAAAAAAAGACAGAAAAGACTCAAATCCATGCAATTAGGAATAAAAAGGGTAAAATCACAACAGATCCTGCAGAGATCCAGAACTTGTATTCTATTAATATAGAAAATGCAAAAGAAATGGAGAGATTCCTAAATACATAAGAATTACTGAGATTGAATCAAAAGATATAAATATTCTAAATAAACTAATATCAGTTAATGAAATTGAAGATATAATTAAAAACTTACCAATAAAGAAAAATTTGAGCCCTGACAGATTTACTGCTAAATTCTATAAGAAATTTAGAAAAGACTTAATGCTACTACTTTGTTGTAGTCAGGGGTTGTGAGGAGAACAATTACATACAGGACACATGATTTATAGTACTATTTATAATGGTCACCCAAGGAATCAAATACAAAGAAAGTGCAGGAAATCTGTCCATAACACTAAAGGTCTAGAAAATCCAGCTAAGGGCCTGGATCCCTTGGCAATAACCTGCATGAATTCAACTGAAAACCTAGAGCTCACGACAATGACTCATGCAAGTCTACTTCACAGATATGCACTGGGAAGGCCCAAAGGTCAGTGGTAAAAGCTAGAAAGTCTGCCAGTAAGGTGAAGGATCTGTGCCAGCAGGCTGAGAGTTCTGCAGTGGATCCAAGAAGCAACACTCAAAATAAGGACCAGGGCTCCCTTAAAAAGTACCACAGCCATCCTCAGTGAGATCCCAAGGTCCTCTGATGATAACAGCTGAGTTCGTATCAAGAAGCCAGTGTGGCAAACTCCTCCAGGAGAACCAATGGCTCCAAACACCACCACCACTTAGGAGAACCCAGAAAGCTCCTCTTCCTCTCCAGGTCTCCATTCTAGGCTGGCAACAGTCCTCAGGTGGGTCATCCATACTCAGCACCATGCTGATCCAGTTCAGCTGGTGTTCAAGTTGAACACCAGTTACCAATCCACTACATACATCTTTTTTTTAAATAATTAAGTTCATTGGTACATTTTAGATGTACATGATGACCACATTCAGCATAGGGAATTTGTACCTTTACATGATGTAACTTGATTCTTTTTTTTTTCCTCATTCCATTATCCTCCCTTCAACCCTGCTTCCTTTTCATATTTACAAAGCTTTGTTTCCATTTTTCCTTCTTTTCACATTTTTTTCTTTTCCCTTCCTTCCTTTACCCCTCACCTTTCCCTGGTCCCTTTTCCCATTTAAACATTTTATTCCCATTTCCCAACATGTATTATGCATTTTGATCCTTATTTACACTTTCAGTTTCTCACACCGGAGAAACAATATAGTAATTACACATGTGTCAAATTTATTTCACTTAAGACTATGTTCTCAAAGTTGTGTCACTATGTCTGAAACCCTGAATGAAACTGAGAGGGATGCAGAGAATTCCCAAATTCATTCTTGGAAACAATCATTACCCTGATACCAAAACCAGAGAAGGATCCAAAAAAGAGAACTACAGGCTAATCTCCCTAATGAACGTGGACACAAAACTCCTCAATAAGATACTGGCAAACAGAATGCAACAAATCATCAAGAAGAGTATACACCATGATCAAGTAGGTTCACCCCAGGGATGCAGTGAGGATTCAACATACATAAATCAATAAATGTAATGCACCATATTAACAGAGCCAAGGACAAAAACCACATGATCATCTCAATAGATGCAGAAAAAGCATTTGACAAAGTGTAATACCCATTCATGATGAAAACTCTACAGAAAATTGGAATAGATGGTCTTTATCTCAATCTGATAAAATCCATCTATGACAAAACAATGGCCAACATCATAGTACGTGAAGAAAAACTGAAAGCTTTCCCTTTAAAATCAGGAACAAGAGGAAGCAAGGCCAAACTGGGAACCAGTGCCATGCATGGGCCACTGCCATACAAGGAGCAGCCAGACCCCAGCCCCTTCTGGCATGTGGGCTGGCAAACAAGAATTACCAGCCCACTCCCCATCCTACCCTCTGCTGTAAGCGACCGGCTTCTCCAGAGAAACCCAGGCTGTGATGACAGCTATGGAGGTGAAGTGCAGTTGGATGCCTGCGGTGCTTTGGTGTTTCACTAACACTGCAGGTCGAGGGCCAGTGGTCTGATCATAGGTTCAGAGGAGAGCAGTACACAGTGTGGCATCTAGGGGGGAACCTCCTTCTGAGGGAGGTTATAGCCATTGTTGATTCCTTATGATCTTGTTTTGAAGTCCTAGATAGTTTCCATTGTTCTGTTGGATTGGGTTTTATTCTTTTTTTGTTTTGTTTGATTGTTAAATCCAATGGCAGAAGCAGCTATTTCAAAGATAGCAAGATACATTATGGTAGCGATTTTGGATTACTATTGCCTTGTTTTGAAGTCCTTTATTGCATTCATTGTTTTGCTTTTATTGTTTCTACTCTATTCTGTTCTGTTTAATTTTTACTATGTCTGAAGTTATCTGCAGCTACTTTGAAGACAAGAGGCATTATGGTTACTATTGTTGAGGTTGTAATTTTTTTAAACACCAAGTACATTTATTAGAAAGGAAGGAAGTTATAAAATATTCTTATACGTTTCCATGAAAAATTAAAAGACAGAACAAAAGCAAAAACAGATAGAAGAAAATAATGAAGATCAAAACATATAACCCCTTATCAAACTGCTAACATCATTTTTCATAAAGATTAACATTTTAATTCTTACATTTCTGTAAAAATAGAAAAGACTCAGAACAGTCTAAACAACTTTGATAAAGGAACAAAGTTAGAGCTGCAACCCTCTCCAACTCCATGACTTATCACAAAGTTACACCAATCATGACAAAGCAGCATTGATATCAAGATAGACAAAGCAGGGCTGGGGAGTTAGCTCAGTGGTGTAAGTGCCTGCCTGGCAAGCATAAGATTGTGAGTTCAATCCCCGGTAACAACAACAGCAACAACAACAAAAAAGAATTAAAAAAAATAAAATAAATGGATTGTGTTATTAAAAAAAAAAAAGAAAGAAAGACAAACCGCCAAAGTACCAATATAAAGTCCCAAAATAGATACCCACATCAGTTATATTTTGAAGTTCTGTATCTCTTACACTGGTTTGTTTTGATCTGTTTTATTCTGTGTTATCCTCTTTAAAATCAAATTTTAAAAATTTAAAAATAGTAAAAATAAATAAAAAATAAAATCAGGAACAGAAAGGGTGCTGTGAGGGATTAACTGCTGGGCACGTGGAACACCCAGCTGAACGGAATCAGCAGGGTGCTGGGCGTGAAGGCCCGCCTGCGCCTGCAGACTGTTGCCATCGGCATAAAGCAAGAACTGGTGGGGCAGAGGGGGCACTGTTGATTCTCCTGGAGAAGCTTGTCACGCTGCTTTCCTGATATAAACTCAGCTGTTAGGGCTGGAGGAGCTTGGGTCCTCCCTGTTGCTGAGGATGGCTGTGACACTTCTCGGGGGAGCCCTGGTGCTTATTTTGAGTGTTGCTTCTTGGCTCCAGCACAGAGCCCTCAGCCTGCTGGCACAGACCCTTCACCCCGCTCACATGGACTCTGTAGCTTCCATCACTGATCTTTGGACCTTCTCAGTGCAGATCTTTGATAAAGACTTGTGTGTGACATTGTGGTGGGCTCTAGGTTTTCAACAGGACTGGTGCAGGCCATTGTGTGAGATTTGGGCACTCAGCTGCATTCTTTGGGTCTCTAGTACATGGACATATCTCTTACAGTCTTCTGCATTTGAATTTTTAGATGAATATTATAAAGTAATCCTATGAATTATGTGTCCTGTATTAAATTTGTTCCCCTATAAACTCTGACTACAACAGATGCCTGACATCACCACTCTTATTCAGTATAATTGTGGAAACATTAGCCAGAGCGATAAGACAAGAGAAAGAAATGAAAGAAACAAGGATAGGAAATTCTGGGCAACTAAGGCAATGCTGAAGGCATCACAATCCCTGACTTTAAATCATACTATAAAACAACTGTGATAAAAGCAGCAAGTTAGTGGAAGAAAAAAAAAATCATGCCTGAGGATCAATGGAACAGATTAGAAGATGCAAAAACAAATCCCAACATACTCAGCCACCTTATCTTTGACCAAGGAGTCAAATACCTTTACTGGGAGGAAGATAACCTCTTCAATAAATAGTGCTGAAAAAACTGGCCTTCCACAAGCCAAAGACTAAAACTAGACCAACATCTTTCACCATGCACTAAACTAAAATCAAAACGGGTCAAAAACCTAAATATTAAAACAGAAACACTATATCTGCAGGAAGATAGAATGGGTAGAACTCTTGAAGACACTGACTGATATAGGCAAAGACTTTATGAACAAATCCTTGATTGCACAGGAATTATCACAAAGAATAAACAACTGGGATCTCATCTTATTAAAAAGCTTTTACACAGCAAAAGAAACCAGCAACAGAGTGAAGAGACAGCCACATTGTGGAAGAAAATGTTTGCCAGCTGCTCCTCAGGCAAAGGACTACTATCTTGAATATATAAAGAACTAAAAAAAAAAAAAATCAGATCCCTCAAATTTAAAGACCCAGTCCAAAAATGGACATCTGAAATGAATAGACACTTCTCACATGAAGAAGTAGAAATGGCAAATGAATATATGAAAAAATGTTCAACATCATTGATCATTCAAGAGATGCAAATTAAAACAATGCTGAGATTCCAGCTCACTCCAGAAAGAATGGCTACAATCAAGAAATCAACCAATAAAAAAAAAAAAAGGAATCAACCAATAACAAATGCTGGTGGAGCGGGAGGGAAAAGCAACGCTTCCCCACTGTTGGCAGGAGCATAGACTGGTGCAACTGCTGTGGAAATCAGAGTGGAGATTCTTTTAAAAACTAAGACCAGATGCTTTATCCAGCTATTCCCCTTATTGGTATCTTCCCAAAAGAATTAAAAGCAACCATATCACTGTGAATCTGCACACCCATGTTTATAGCAGCACTGTGTACAATAGCCAAATGTGACAACAGCCCAAATGCCCATCAACTGAAGAATGGATAAAGACATTGTGGGGTTTTTTTATACAGTGGAGTACACTCTGCCATAAAGAAGGGTACACTTGAGACATATCTAACTAAATGGAGACCATACTGAGACCGTACTGTTTTGTTGTTTTTGTTTTTGTTTTGTACCGGGAATCAAACTCACAACCTTGCACATACCAGGCAGGTGCTGTGCTGCTGAGCTATATCCCCAGCCCGGAGCCATGTGTTTGAGTGAAATAAATCAGGCATGCGTGTGTAAATACTGCATTGTTTCTCTGGTATAAGAAAGAAAAATGTTTAAATAAGGACCAAAATGTATAATAGATATTGGGAAATGGGAAGAAAATGTTCAAATGGTAAGAGGGACAAGGAGAGGTGAGGGAGAAAGGAAGGAAGGGAAAAAGAAAAAAGAGAATAAAGGAAAAATGGAAACTATAAATAAAGAGGGGAAAAGGGGTTGAAGGGAGGGGAGTGAGATGGGAAAAAAACAAGAAGCAAGATATATCGTGTATGGGTACAGAGTCCCCACGATGAATGTGCCAATAAAATTTTACAAAAATTAAGACAATTGTGGGAGCTAACAATGCATTAGAAAAAAAAGACAAGCAGGGTAGTATACACCTGTAATACCAGCACTCAGGAGGCTGAGGCAGGAGGGCTGCTGTGAATTTGAGGTCAGCCTGGCTATGAAGTGAATTCAAGACCAGCTTGAACTGCACAGTGAAACCCTGTCTCAATAAAACAAAGCAAAACTAAATAGACAAATTATTGGGGGGGTGTCTGTTTTGGCTTTACTGTGCTGGGTGTTGAACCCAAGGCCGCATCCGTGCTTAGAAAATGCCCCACCATTGAGCAACAACCCCAGCTGTTGCTTTTTAAATTAATTTTATGGATTGATTGTCTTTTTGAGACAGGGTTTCACTATGTAGTTCAAACTGGCCTTGGAACTTACTTTGTAGCCCAGGTTGGCCTTGAATTCACAACAATGCCCCTGCCTCAGTTTCCCAAGTGCTGGGACTACAGGCATGCACCACCATGCCTGGCTGCTTTTTAAATTTTGACACAGGGTCTAACTACATTGTCAATGCTACCCTGGAATTTGTAATTCTCCTGCCTCAGCCTTCCAAGTAACTGTCTCTATAAGTTTGTTCCATCGTATGAGTTGTGCTTCAAAGGACTTGAATCTGTGACCCACTTTCTACTTCATGGAATTAGAAAAAGAAAAACAAACTAAAACCAAAGTAAGCAGAGGAAGAAACTAATTAAGATCAAAGAGGAAATAAAAGTAATAGCAAAACAACAGAGAAAGATCAGTGAAGTTAATATTCCAGAAGCAATTGTATTTTTACCTGTTAGCAATGAACAACTGGACACTGTGGTTTTTAAAAATATAATTTAAAGTAGCATCAAAATTTTGTCAAATCTAGCCGGGCATGGTGGCACTGGTCTCTAATCCCAGCACCGGGGAGGGTGCAGGAGGATCCTTGTGAGATGCAGGCCAGATGCAGGCCAGCCCGGACTACATGAAGGAGCTCAAGGCCGGCCTGACTACATAATGAGACTGTGCCTCCAACCCCCTGCCAAGAAATCTGCCTAAAAACAAAGCGGCAGGCATTTTGGTAATAATCAACAAGTTGATTCTTAAATTCCCCTGGAAAAGCAAAGGACTTGAAGATCTAAAACAACTCTGAAGAAGCAGAACCATGTACCTGATTGAAAATCCACCTCATTACAATGCTTCCCATAATGGGTACAGCATTCAAAACCATGCTTACTATGGGGAACATAGATGAATAAATTACTGAAATAGCATCCACACATAAATGGACCACAGGGTTCCAAGGAAGGTGAAAAGGCCGTTTGGTGGAGAAAAGACCTTTTTTTTTTTTAAATCGGTACCGGGAATCAAACTCACAACTGCACACTTGCAAGGCAGGCACTTATGCTGCTGAGCTAAATCCCCAACCCCCAGGAAAAGACATTTTTAAAAATGGTGCTAGAGGCGCTAGGGGCATAGCTGAGCGGTACAGAGCCTGCCTGGCAAGTGCAAGGTCCTGAGTTTGATTCCCAGTAGCAAAAAAAAAAAAAAAGTGCTAGAATCATCAGATATACATATGCAAAAAAACCCTATATTTGTTGTTTTATTTTGAGACAGGATCTTGCTGTGTTGTTCAGACTGACCCTGAACTCACTATATAGGCCAGGCTGGCTTCAAATTTCTAAAAATCCTCCTGCCTTGGCCTCCCAAGTACTGTTATGACATGTGTGTGCTGTCATGCCCAGCCTGAAAAATAATAATTTTTAAAACTTCCCTTCATAGTTTATGACATGCTGTGTTCGGCTATGGTTTGTCCTCACCAAACTCATGTTGAAATTGGATTGTTAATGTCTAGGATTAAAAGGTAGGTCCTTTAAGAAGTAATTAGGCCAGGGCTGGTGACACACACTTGTAAGCCCAGCACTTGGGAGGCTGAGGCAGGAAGATCTCTGTGAATTTAAAGCCATCCTGGGCTACAAAGTGACTTCAAGGCCAGCCTGAACTAAACAAAACAACAATGAAAAGAAATTTTATCCATGTAAAGATTCGTAAAATTTTTGCCTCCAAATAAAAAGATAGCCAAGCCTGAGCAACTTAGTGACTTAGCAAAAACCCGTCTTGAAATTTAAAAAAACTAAAAGTGGTCTGAGACTGTCCTCAACACAAAGGCACTGGATTCAGTCTCCAGTAAACAGATAGTTACAAGGCACATATCTTGGCTGGGATCCCAGCTACTCTGGAGGCTGAGGCAGGAGGACCCTCAAGTCTGAGGCCAACCTAGGAAGTTTAACAAGTCTCTATCTCAAAATAAAAAATTAAAAAGTAATAGATCACCCTGGTTTAATCTCTAGTATTAAAAATAATAAATCTCATTGTTTAGTTTTTTTCCCCTTACATTCATTATTCATGATGATTTTGTCTTAGACTTGAACAAATAAGCTCCAGGGTAGCTCAAAACACTGAACCATCTGTCCTGGTAAGAAGCACCTCCCAAAAGACCCAAACTGCAGAGGTCACAAGATGTTTCCCTTCACGCTGTCATTTGATCATAGATGTGCTGCTCTCAGGACACCAGCCACGGTGAGCAGCTATTTAGGGACAAGATAGCCTCATCTGTCATTTGAAAGAGGAAATCAGCAGGGTGGATACTGCATTCTGAGACCGGAACTTCTGAACTAAAACTTTGTTTGTTTAGAGTGACCCCACACAAGGACGCAGTCAGAAAGCCCCAAGTTGATGGTGACAGGGGAAAGCTAACATCCTCGGCACCCGTTCCATCACCTTCCTAACTAGCCTCAGTGTCACACACACTGATGGGACAGTGAGAAACTTCACCGTACTTCACAGGACCCAGGTCTGGGCAATGAGCATAAACCCAAGTCTCTGCTTGAGACGTCCAACAACAAAAAAAAAAGGTTTTCTTCAAGGATTGGACCAATAGTTTGTTTTTATTTTGAGACAGTGTTTCCCTATGTAATACAAACTTGCCTTGAACTCACAGAGATCCTCCTGCCTCAGTCTTTCAAGTGCTGAGATTACTTACAGGCATGCACCACCACACCCAGCTCCTTTCCAATTTACTACCTTCTTCTTCTTCCTACTTGGAACATTACCATGGTACCTAAAGCAATCTTTCAACCACAGAAAAGAAAGCCATGTGAAGATGTGGTAAAGCCACCATCACTGTGGGAAGCCTGCCTCAGTAGCCTGTTGCTGGACATAGATGAAACCCTGGCCATGCAAGCCTCTCTTCCTCCCATCTGCAGCTGCTTGCAGACAAACACGTTTATAATTAATATAGATAGCATATCAGGGAAGAGTGCTGTCTGACAAAAGTAATTTATTTTTCTAAAAACTGGACAGGTGTGTTGGTGTACATTACTCAGGAGGCTGAGGCAGGAGGATTGTTGTGAGTTTGAGGCCAGCCTGAGCTACATATTGAGTTCAAGGGCAGCCTGAATTACAGAGTGAGATCCTGTCTCACAAAACCTAAATAAATAAATAAAAATTTAAAACTATAAAGCACCTAAGAAAATATATTTTATCCAGTTGCATAAGGAATCCATGAGAAATTTAATATAGCTTGTGTATAATGTAAATTGTTTTTTCTTTTGCCAATTACTGGGATCAACTCCAGGGAAAACCCAAAGCTAGTGTTTAAAAATGTTTAATTTTCCTGGAGAATGAATGTTATCTCAAGAGCATGATCAGTGAAATAGCAACAGATGGATACACATTATGGTTTTTTCAGAAAGATCTTTTCATAAAAATCTTAAAAATTTTCCTCACTGCTAAGTTGAAATATCACACCACAACAATTCTGTAATGTTTTTCATTCCAAGAGTGAGTAGATAAAGCAAGTAAGTTAGTGCATCTTCAGAACCGAATACGGTACAGAAAAACCTTGCTTGAAAAAAAAAAAAACAAAACCTTGCTTGCGAGCATGATTGACACTGGAAGTAGGCTTATCATCCTAAGTACTTGGCTATGAAAGCAAATTTCCCCATAAGGAATAATGGAAACTCAGATTCATTTCACAACCCAAAAGTATCACCTAAAAATAATTACAATGATGTAAGATAATACAAAATAATAAAAGATAATAGAAAACATAAAGAAAAATAAATAAATGAAACTACTTTCCTTTGAAAATCTTCATGCTCCACAAAAGGGAGTCAAGAGGGAGGAGGGTTACTGTCTGGCAAGATTTCACTATCACTAACAGAATCACTGCCATCTATTGGCTCAATGGAGTCTTTTTCTTTTCTCACAACTTTAGCAAGGAACTTGTCACTTTTGCCTCCTTTTGATGATTTCACAGAAATGTGGCACTGTATGATCATTAAACAGATTTATTACTCACATTGTTACAGCCTTATCCAGGTGGTGTTTTTCTGCAAAATTTTGCAGTCTCCCACGTTTTACACATCTCCCTACTGTCATTGCAAATGTGGGATTCCTCTGCCTTTTTCCTCTGGAAACAAGATCACCTCCATAACTTCTTATTATTGGGAGATGATCACTCACAATGCCAGAGAAAGAGAGAAGAGCCATTGGCTCAGCTGTGATCATGTCACATTCACTGTCAAATACTATTTGCATTGCAAGACATGCCTGGTTTATCAAGTTAAATTGATCAGAAATGTTTGTTCATCTTGCAGAGCAAACACACTCACTCATGACCCAAGGTTTAATTTCCCAAACTCTACGACACCCTTTCCCATTCCTTCCTCCCCAAGATGGCATGGATCTTGGGGAGGAAGTTTCATTATTTTTAATTTTTCTGATCTAAGTGACTTCATTGGACCTTTTCCCCCCCTGGTTTTTTGAAGCAGAGTCTCACTATGTAACCCAGGCTGGCTATCTATCTATCTATCTATCTATCTATCTATCTATCTATCTTTTTGAGATAGGGTCTCTCTATGCAGTTCAGGCTGGCCTTGAACTCACTTAGTAGCCCAGACTGCCCTTGAACTCACAACAATCCTCCTGCCTCAGCCTCCCAAGTGCTGGGATTACAGGTGTGTGCCACCACGCCAAGTTTCATTGGATTTTGAACAGGAGAAGAATCTAGGCTGGTTTGATTTCTTCTGTTTCTCTTTTTCTTCCATGTACATATATAGTTTCATTGTGACAAAGCAATTTGTACACTTTGAGCATTTAAAAGCCTGTATCAGGGCTGGGGATTTAGCTCAGTGGCTTAAGTGCCTGCCTGGCAAGCATAAGGTTGTGAGTTCAATCTCCAGTACCAAAAAAAAAAAAAAAAAAAAAAAAGCATGTTTTACCTTCCCAGTGAAAACAAAAAGAATTTAAAAATAAACCAACAAAATTACAACAGAAAATATCAATTCCAAATTTGACCCTGTAAATTCTGCTTATTTTCCCATCAACAGATGGGCTCCAGTCAGCATTAGGAGAGAATTTTATTTTAAAGGTGTCATTTTAAAACTGCAGGGATGTTTGTTAACATCACAATTCAACACGCCAATGGTGAAGCCATGTTGTCCTTTGCCTGCTTAACACACTCAACACAGGCTCAAACCCAGGCTTTGCTGATCTTCTATGTCCCATTTTATAAAGTTCTATTTTTTCTTTTTGTAAACAAGAGAAAGCAGGCAGCTGTATGTGGGTAGCTGCTGAGTCCATCTTCTCGGAGAGACTCAGTGTGATCTCTGACCCAATATGCAGAGAAGGGAGGGGAAGGCTAGAATTCCATGTGCTGCTGCGGCACGGGGCGGGGGCTGGGGCCGGGCCTGGTGCAGGCCGGAGGGGCCGCAATGAATTCAGAACCAAAGGTGGGAGAGATGCTTCCCCTGTTCGCTGGTTTAGAACCGTGGCATCTGAGGAGAGAGACCTCATGGACAGGGCAACTGAGCACAAGAGGGAGACAAAAGGGCTGCGCTTGCCACCTGGGACTGGAGAAAATTGTCTTTAAAAATGAAAAACAAGAAGGCTGCCATCCATTAGTGTTTGGTTAGGCATCTTCTCCATCCTCCTCTCCTTCTGCCCCTTTGCCCCTTCCTCGGGACGTCTTCCAATCCCCCTCTCCCCCGCCCTGTCTCTCCTCCTTTCCTCTTCTCCGTCAGCTTCCTCGGTCCACATTAGGAAACCAGTACTGCAGTGGGTTTGGCCAATATCATCCTTGATGACCTAACTCATCTTGCGCCCACAAACCAGGTAGAGAAGCTCTCGGGTTCTTCGTGCTGCCTCTTCCTCTGGCTTTAGTCTGGTTTGACTAGAACATTTCATCAAATCCTTTTCAGATTTCCATTTGATTTCAGTGGCCTTTGAAGATGGATCACCACTCTCAGTCAGATGAAATTCTTTGGAGAGAACTGTTCTCTCTCATTTTTTTTTTTTTCAAGACAGAGTTTCCCCTATGCAGTTCAAGCTGGGCTTGAACTCACTTTATAGCCCAGGCTGGCCTCAAACTCACAGAGATCCTCGTGCCTCAGTCTCCGGCATGCTGAAATTACAGGTGTGCGCCACCACACCTGGTATAGTTTCAAAGCAAGGATTTTCATTAAAATAAAAAGCTGATGCTATATTTTCAAATTCTGTCACTTCAATCCTGTTCAAATAATGCAATGCTTCTTTGTCTACCGGCTAAGCAATGCAGACACTTGTGGACAGTCAAAAATGTTGCTACCCTAAGATCTGGGATTTTGGCGATCACTTCTGACTTCTTCTGAAAAATCGGTTGGTGGAGTTTGTTAGATTTCTGTTTTACTGTCAGTACCCCTCACAGGCTTGTCCATTAAGTCTGATTTGTTCCATCCTTCATCAGTACATCCAATTGCTTGTTCTTTTTCTCCCTTGGGCAGGCCCAGCAAAGGGCCTTCTTGGTTGCAGTGATGGGCCCAGGACTCGAGGGATGTCCCAGGACCAGACCTGGGGCCATCGTCGGTCACAGGCAGCTGCAAGGGAACCTGGACTTCATCTGAAGGTGAGATCTGCACAAGGGCACAGCTTGTCGGCCGGGAAAGGGCCTCGAGCTCCTCAGGCCGGGAACCCGGTGTCCTCTGCAACCCAGCTGTTGTCACAGGTGATCCTACGCTCATGCCACTGCAGTGGGGACACAGGGGCTATTTCAGGAGAAAAGATAAATATTGAGGAACACATCAATGCTCCAACAGCCCGGCATACAGTACAGTGGCCTGAGATCATACACCGGGATGGAGGGGCTGTCTGGAACTATTTAATCAATGTCATGGGTATCTACTGTTTTTAAAGATTAATTCTTCAGGGAAATGAAACAGAAATCAGTGTAACCCATGTATTTTCATTCACACACTGACAAGTATTTAATACCTTTTTTTTTTTTTGGAACCGGGGATGGAACTCACAACCTCATGCACGCCAGGCAGGTGTGACAAGTGTTTAATCAGTCACTTAACGTGATTTTTTTTGTTGCTGTTTTCCTTTCTGTAATGGGCATTGAATCCAGGACCTTTGCACTAATCTCCATCCCCAATTCTGTTTTATTTTTTATTTTGAGGCAAGGTCTCACTAAGTCCCTAGGTGACCCAAGCTGGACTTGAACTTGCAATCCTCCTGCCTCAGTCTCCCCAGTGCTGGAATCCAGGCCTGTGCCACCAACCTGGCACTTAACAGTTTCCTGACTGTGGGCACTGGTCTCATTGGTGAAAGCAGAGGCATCGTTCCCATGAACACCTAGAGGCCCCGAGAGGCTGGAAAATCTTTGAATCCAGGCGTCCTGAAGCTCCAGCGCTGTCCACTCACCCAGAGCAGCAGAACAAACCTCTGTCCCTTCTCCGGATTCTGCTGCTAGCTCTGCTGCAGCCTTTTTTGACTGCTGCACTCAGCATGAACCTCTTGGGGCCGGAGGTCAGGGCCCTGCCTCGGCACTGCTCTGCTGCCTGGGCCTGGACCCGGGTATCTAGAGCCGCCCTGCACCCCTGCAGCCCAGGCGCATCTGCTTTTAGTCAGCGCCTCGGCTCCGGCCGCCTCCGCTTCTGAGGGCTGACCCGGGACACGGTGTCCCCCACGGGAAGAACGTGCTGCTGGGAAGTGATGGGAAGCTAAGGGCTGGCCGGGAGAGGAGGCGCGGAAGCCCTGCAAATGCAGACCCGCGTGGTAGCACAGGACCCAAGCGGGAGCCACGCAGATGCAGCCAGCAATAGAAGAGGGAGGTCAGGAGAAGGTCAGGCCTGAGCCCCGCTCGCTCGCTCACTTGGGGCCACCACAGGGAAGGGCCCAGACAGCCCAGGCCCAGCCCGGGGCACCGATGACATTGGATCTGGATCCGAACCCTGCCTTGGCCTCTTCTGTGGCACTGGGGAGGCTGCGCTGTAGACTCTGGATGGCTGCAATGTGTACATATGCACATAGCTGTTGTTTATTTCTAAAAAAAAAAACAAACCTTGGTTTTACTACACTGCAATTATTGTGCTTGCAAGAGGAGTACATCTCAGCCCAGTGCATGACCCAGGAGACAAGGTCTTGGTTTCGGTTCATGCCAAAGAAAGTGATTCTGAGCCAAAGTAAACTTTCTGAGCCTAGCTTTCTCTTCTCCTTTTTAAATTTCATTTTGGTGTGTATATGTGGTTTGTTTTGCTTTGGGTTTTTTGTTTTTGTTTTTGTTTTTGCTTTTTGAGTCAAGATCTTGCTATGTGGCCCAGGCTGCTACGAATTCACAGCAATCCTCCTGCTTCAGCCTCCTAGGCGCTGGGATTATAGGTATATACCACTAACCCCAGCTAACATAGCATTCTGGGTTACAATACACAGTACACTGGCTGATCCAGCTCATGATACACCAAGCAATGCATAGTATGAGACCTTTATGCAACTGTAGATACTATATTGTTATGAATTGTGCAATTAGATTAAAACTCCAAACAAAAATAATGAGCCACACCCATGTAAGGAATTATAGGACAAAGCAGGGCATCTGAAAGTGCAGAAATAAGGTCATGGGGGATAAAACAGGTCTAATGAAATAGGCTTGTCCATTAACTACCGAGAACTGGCATGTCCAGATGGCAAGTGTCACAATCACCACATTGGAATTATCTTCTTGTAACAATACAAAGCTCGACTTCTCCATTCATACTTGACACACATTTTCACAGATCACTTTGGTAGAAGTAATTTAATAGAATGAGCCTCTAATTTGATATCAATATAGTTGAAAAGACAAGTGCAGCAATGTCCTTCTGAACTTTGGTTACTGAGGAAAGTAGAGAAACACCCACTCTGCAAATGACATGCTTGTACCAGCAGCAGGCTGCCTGCCCTTCCGTAGCTCTACAAATGGAGGTTTTGTAATAGTTTGAGGAGGGGTAGGAGGAGGAAAAGATCCCTTACGGAGAGCACACCTTATGCGTAGGACACAGAGGCACGCAGAACTCAGAACACTGCACAACGTATTAAGCCATATTCATATTGAGAGAAGAAACTGAATTTCAGGAAGACATTACCTAAAAGATTATGGACTTGAATCTTTTTTATCTGGAACTTTTGTGAAAAATTAATTTTAGTGTTTTTTTTTAATAGGAAATCAAATATAGGACCGCACGCTTGCAGGCAGGAGCTGTGCTACTGAGGCGCCTCCTTTTAAAATAATACATTCAAAAGGTAAGAGATGACTGGGTACCGTGGTGTGTGCCTGTAATCCCAGCATTCTGAGAGACTGCAGCAGAATTGCAGGTTTGAGTTCAGCCTGGGTAATTTAGTGAATTACCATGGCTCTGTATCTCTCTCTCTCTCTCTCTCTCTCTCTCTGTCTCTCTCTCACACACACACACACACACACACACACAATTTTTTTGCTTTTTGAGACAGTGTCTCATTGTGTAGCTCAGGCTGTCTCTGAACTCACTATGTAGCCCAAGTTAGCATTAAACTCACTGTGATCCTCCTGTATCAGCCTCCCAAATGCTGGGATTACTGATGTGCATCCAGTGAGGATGTAAAGTAGTTCAGGATGAAGGCTCTGGGTTCAATCCTTAGTACTGCGGGGCGGGGAGAGTGGTAAAAGGTTTTGCCCTATTAGTGATGGATTTGTTACAGGTGACAGAGGACCCAACATGAAGTCTTTTTTTTTTTTTTCAGTTTTTTTTTGAGACAGGGTCTCTCTATGTAGCCTAGGTGTTCTCAGACTTGCAGTGATCCTCCTGCCTCAGGCTCCTGAGTGCTGGGATTATAGGAAGCATCACCTCACCTGGTTTTGAACTCCCTTTAATGGGAAAGAAAAACTATCACTTCTTATTGGAAACCCTTACACTGGTTCCAGTTTCCTCCTGGAGTTACAGCTTCTGGCTGGAAGAAAGAGCCAGAGACAAAATAGGGAAGCTGGGACAAGCAGGTATTCATGAAAACAAAAGGCCAGGCGGCGCCCAGAGCCTTGGTACTTATTCATTGAGGAAAATTCAGTGAGGGACTGCGGCTAAATCTGCTAGATAAGCGGTGAGGCTGGCAAGGCTCGTGTCCGGGGGGGGACAAAGCATTCTTGCAGAAGGGACAGAAGGGACAGGACAGGCAGATTTAGGTGGTGGCTGACAAATACCCTGCTTTGGAGCCAGTTGGGGGAGGAATTTTCCTCCGGAGTCATGGGGCCCAGCGGAGAAGTTATCTCCTGTCTTAGCTCCCTGGTATCACAGCTCCTCTGTCTGAGCTGAACCACGGTTGCTGACGACGAGCAATGCTGGTCCAACGCCAGCCGCCTGCTTCCATGAAGACGCGGGCGCTGCCCCGGCCGGACTCACGCGCTAAACTGGAAGCCACCTTAGGGAGGTGCGCGCTACAGCCTGCACCGCTCAGAGCAAACACAATCACGCCTGGTCTGGGGAGGGTGACGTGGCGTCCTCCACAACTTGATTTTTAAGATCAAAAAGTGTCATTGCTGTGAATTAGTGGGTAAATATCCATCGCTTGGCGAATTCTGCTTCACAGTGATAGGAAGAGCTGACATGGAAGGACCGAAATTTCTTTGCAAGAGATAGGGTCACACTTTGTCTCCCAGGGACCGTTCACTCCTGGGCTCAACTGACCCTCCAACCTCAGCCTGCTTTGAATCGGGGATCAGAGGTGTGTGTCACTGTGAAAACTCTTTGTTTATGTGGCAGAAAGCCTCGGAGTTCTTTAGTATCATCAGCCGCTTGCTCCTGGAGCTCCAAAAATGTAATCAAAATTCAGTTTCCCTTAGTTTCTTGGCTCTTCCTTCAGTGGGCTAGCTTCGATCTTAAGATTCATGCAGCGGGCTCTGGCTTCTCCGAGCTGGGCTTCCTTCCTGTTAGGAGTTCTTGTGGGAAGAGAAAGCCTAGGCCCTGCACATGATTTCCATACTTAGCTGTGACGGAGCCAAGCACTGCAGGCCGGGGCCCTCCTGCAGCTCCGAGGAAAGCATGCAGCCTGGCAGCTGGGGTAGAGGGTCGGGGAAATCTGAGAAGGAAGGTGAGGTGCCCTTAGCAAAGCACGGTATGACTTGGGGTGGAGGAGAGCAGCAAGTATCTCCCATAGCAGGCTCAAAGCAGTGCTGCCGCCTGTTTTTATAAACCCAGTAAGCAAATGCTAGTGCTGTTGTTGTTCTGTAATTTAGGCTGGTGCTGAACTCCTTTTGGCCTGACATTGAATTTGCAGTGACCCTCCTGTCTCAGCCTCTAGAGTGCTGAGATCGTGGGCATGTACCACCACGCCCAATTTTTGGTGTTTACATTTTGAAAAGATTGGAAGAGAAAAAGTCAAAAAAACTAACAAGTGGCGGGTGTGCATGCTCACTAGCATGTGCAAGGCCCTGGGTTCAGTTCCTGACTACCAAGATAAAGGTTTTATCTTTACAAGTGACAATTATTTGAAATTCAGATTTCACGGTCCATAAATAAAGTTTCACTGGGCCACAGCCACACTTATTCATCTGCATGTTATCTACAGCTGCTTTTCCCAGCAGCACCACTGTCCCCAAGTCACAGCACAGACTCCCTGGCCCACAAATCCTGAAACACTTACTGTTTCACTCTACAAAAAAGTCTTCTGGCTTCTGCTCTATAGGTTTATACTAATGTTTTATTTTAGCACAGTATGTTTTATTTTAGTGCAACAATGCTATGTACAATGCTGATGAGCCAGGTATGGTGGCTCATGTCTGAAATCCTAGCACTCAGTAAGCAGAGGCAGGAGAATCCCTGTGGGTACCAGACCAACTTGGGCTACATAGCAAGTTGCTGGCAGCTTGAACTATATAGTGGGACTCAGTTTTAAAAACAAACAAACAGATTAACACTGGAATCAGTGGGATGAATAAAGCGATAGTCTTTAGCACATAGATGGGCTTCACCTACTCAGTGAGGCCTAACTCGAACAGAGAGGCTGGCCTTACTGTAGGTGAGAAGAAATTCTTTGGCAGACTTCCAGGGACCCCATTTAAACCTTCAGTTCTCCTGGGTCTCCAGCTTACCAGTCCATGCTATGGATCTGGACTTCTGCTATATTATGTACTTCCTCCACGACTGCATAGCCAATTCCTTATAATAAATATCACATACATGTATAGCCTACTGGCTCTGTTTCTCCAGAGAACCCTAATACAAATTGTTGGGATGCCAAAACAAATTGGTGTTTAAGTGGCACAATTGAAATGATAAAGGTTTATTCTTTCATGGATCTAGAGGCCAGAAGGCAAACACTAAGCCGTTAGAAATTCTGAGGGTTAATTCCTCTGAGGTTTTGGTGGCTGCTGGCAACCTTCGGCTTCCCTTGGCTTTCAGCTGCCCTCATCTCTGCCTCCACACTCACGCTGGGGTGAGGGTGCGTTCTACTCCAGGATGCTCTCATCTTGAGCTCCTTGCCCTAACTACACTTGTAAACCCCTTATTTTAGACAAGGTCACATCCTGCAGTTCTAGATAGACATAGAATTAGGAGGGAACTATTCAACCTATGGTAGTTAAAATCATATTCTCAGAACATTTAAAGGGTGGAGCATATATGGAATGACAAATTATGGGGGCTGACATTTGAAAAGATCCCAAGAGAACGTGGGGCTGGAGCACACCAGACTTCCTAGCAAGGATAGATACAGTAGAAGTTCTGAGGCAGAGAAAAGGTACAGAACAGACTATGTGGAAGGGAATTGTAATGAAAAGACATAAAGGGAAAACAAAGCCATGCTAGTAAGAGCAGGGCACTCCAGGGATCACGATAAAGCATTGCTCCTCTCGCCTCCTTGCACATGAGCCTGATTCTGTTTTGGGTTCTTTGTTTTTTTTTTTTTTTGAGATGAGGTCTTACTGTGTATTCAGGCTGGCCTTGAATTCACTGTGGAGCCCAGGCTGGCCTCAAACTCTCGGTGCCACCATGCCCAGTGTGATCCTGATTCTGAAGATACCTATTTGTTTTAAATCCCTTTCAGATTCTATGCCTCACTTTTTAAAACAGATACATATTTATAGTAACATTATAATAATATGGATCATAACAAGCTTGCTGAAGGCTGTTTTTGTTTTTTTTTATTAATAACCCAAAGACCTTAACATTCTGACTACATTTAAGGTGACTGTTGGGTAAACTCATGTGGTTTAAGTCCACTGAGTTCCCAGGTATTCTAGTTAATCCTGTTTGCTGTATTCGTAAAAACTCGAGTTAAAGAATGCCTTCGAGTTATTCTAAAGACAAGTGCCTGACCTTGATCTACTGCATCGGAACTGGATTGTCAACGGCGAGCATGCCAGGGGCGTGGGTCGGCGCTTGCTATGAGGGCGCAGAAACAACCTCCAAATCACAGGAGCTTAAAACAAGGGGTCATTTCTCTTGGTGTTTCTCAGCAGCCACGGCTGATAGCGACTCTACTCTTACTACATGTGTGTCCTTTACTATCAGAGATAAATTATTAACATTTAAATTATTATTTTTTAAAAATCT
Organism: Hydrochoerus hydrochaeris; assembly: GCA_004027455.1. Lineage (NCBI taxonomy): Eukaryota > Metazoa > Chordata > Mammalia > Rodentia > Hydrochaeridae > Hydrochoerus > Hydrochoerus hydrochaeris. The sequence continues at coordinate 141,557 of PVLA01001982.1, forward strand.
ATAAAACATTTTTATTAAGCAAATGTATCAAAAATGGGTGGGGGGGATAGCTTAGTGGCAGACACCTGGCTTGACATAGAACAGCTTGAGAAAATGATGGAAATCAGCTCCACTTAGGCTGTTGGCCAAAATGAGCTAAGTTGCTGAAACCAGTATTAATGCAGTGGGGACAGGAGCTCCCCCACAGGAGGCACTGTGACCCACAAAGGGCAGGGGTATATAATCTTCTTGCAGGAGGTGAAGCGACTTACACTAATAATAACATCTATCAGTGTACTATAGAAACTAAATGAAAAATGTATTAACAGATCAATGTGAGCTTTTCCTAAAGATTCACATTTTATAAAAGCATAATGAAAGGGAGATGTATATTTTGGGTTTATTTGTGCCTACATATTCTTACATATAAACTGTGACCGTTATCATTCTCTAGTGTGCATAAAAAACTCTGCTAGAAAATATGGTATATGAGGGGTGATCAGGATATATGGTGAATGACTAAATTAAAAAATTTTTATTACAGTAAACCACACATTGCCATCAGGGTCCCCTCACTTTGAACACACTTTTTCCATTGTTCATTGTTCTTGTCACTTTAGTTTTGTTTTGTTTTGATTTTTGAGACAGAGTCTTACTGTGTAGTTCAGGCAATCTTCCTGCCTCAGCCCGCCCCAGTTCTGGGGTTACAATGAGTGTCACTGCACTCGGCTCCCCCAGCTCTTTTTTAAAACTTATTTTAAATTTTGAAACAAGATCTTGCTAAGATGCCCAGGCTGGGCTAGAACTTGCAGTCCTCTTACTAGAACTATTGGCTAGAATTACTGGCAGGTACCGCCACACTGACTGAGAATCCAGTTCTGTGGATTCAGGGTGGGCTTGTTGGCTTGAGAGCTGACTTCTTTTTGGAGGAGACTGTCTTTTGCAGCATCCACTACCCAAATCAAATCTATCAAACTTTATGATTTGTATCTTCGGTGTAATGCTGGGAAAATCTTTCTCCACACTATGATTATATAAATATTCACTTTATATTTTCTTCCAATATTTGTATTCAAATATATCAGCTACCTGGACTCTTTCTAGGTACAAGTTATGTAAGAACTTTAAAAACTGGCTAGTCATTTGGAGTCTCAGCAACTACATAGTGACCACATGGTTCTGCTCCGCTGGCCTTACCTCCTTGTCCACGCTGAACCAATAGGGTCTTATTAACAGGGAATTAGGACTTGGAATCAAGAGCTTCAGGGGATGGGGTATAGCTCTGTAGTGGAACATATACGTAGTACATGCATGACCCTAGGTTCAATCCTTAGCCCCTACTGGGCAGGGGTGCTTCTGGCTCAGTCTACTTGCAATATTCAACAGGAAACATAAACTCAAAGAGATCGAATGGTCATTTCCAAAGAAACCTAATCTGAATGAGACAGAAAATGAGACAGATGCCCAGAGAAAAGCAGATCTGGAGAGAACACCTAATGAAATTTTCAAGAAATGGATTTCAGATTCTTCTGGATGTTCATGTACATTGTTGACCATGGGTCTCATGAACTGTATTAATATATGCATTGGAAAACTTTTGTGTACACCTTCTTTTACCATTAGAAACCTTTTGTATGCATCTGTGACACAAATGTACACAGGCTTCAACTTTTCTTTTCTCTTAGTGTCTTACCTTAAGAGTGGGGTGCAAAGGATATGAGAGATCAAGATGGAAGAGGAGAAGCCAGCAGCAAACCACAGCCTCTCTGGAACCTACATTCCAGATGCTCGAAAACTACTTAGGACAAAGGAAGAGCTTTGGGAATCAAGAAAGAACCGAAAGGAAACCTAAAAATCACACAGAAACAAAAACAACACAGGGGGAAAAAAAGAAACAGAAAAACACACAGCAAAAAACCCTCAAGGGGTCCAGAATGCTAACCCCAGCTCCCAGATGGAGGGAAAGCCAACTCCACAAGCACAAGGGAAGGGCAGAGAGGACAGGCTGTCCTGGTGATAACAACAGAACTACAATGCTAGTGCCAGGAAAAACCCATAGTAATTGTAAACTGCAAATTGGTTATGTGGGATTTTGCTATAAAATAAATGTCTCCCATATGCTCCCTGTGGAGAAGAAATCTGTAGTGCCTGCCATAGCTCATAACCAGAAGCCGTTTTGGGTTTTTTGTTGTTTTTGAGACAGGGTCTTACTATGCAGTTCAGGCTGGCCTTGAGCTCACATTGTAGCCCAGGCTGGTCTCGAACTCGAAGTGATCCTCCTGACTCGTCCTCCTGAGTGCTGGGATTACAGATGTGCACCACTACACCCAGATCAATGGAAGCATTTTTAAAGAAAGAACAAAATGTATAGATTTTAAGTTGAAATATAATCTTTATGGAAAAAAAAAAGAGAATATCCTTCAAAACATTTTTAGAATGCTGCTTTGGTGGTCATGAATTTCCCCAAGTGTTCTTTATTATGGAAGTAGCTTATTTTTCCATCAGTTTTGAAAGATCATTTTGCAGGGTGTTTTGGTTGAGGGTTGTTTTGTGTTAGGACTTCGGACTCGAAGGCCCCTGCTGCTGCGAGTCTGTGACGGCCCAGGATTCCAGGAAGTCAGTTCATTGCACCTTGCACCACTGTCACTGAGACAGTGGCCTCTTTGGATTTTGGAGGCAGCACCGTCCCTGAACTGGGGGCCATAGCACCAAGGCATTTATGACGTGTTTCAGAAGGTGACCAGCTCTGTGAAAGGGAAAGCGCACAGCAGTTCGGGCTATCAGAGTAGCGTGCTGACTGACAATGAGTGCCAGAGTTTAAGGGTACTGTGGATCACTGATAAGTTCTAATAGGAGAGTGGCAGTGCAGATTCCAGGGTGGAAGGCGATGCTTTTTCTGGCAGAGTCATTTTCCTCATTCCTGGGACACAGTGCCTGTCACCCACACCTTATGGGAAGAGGCATTCATTTTGGTTCGTGTATTTAGCCCAGAGCCAGCCAGCAGAGGGTTGGTGGCACGGAACGGGGGCGTGGTGGAGGGAAGCTGCTCTTGTCACTGTGGCAGTGGCGGGGAAGCAGAGCCCAAGGAGGAGGTGGGAAGGGTGCCAGCTCACAGCCCCAGTGATCCCCTCTCCCAGCCACACCTCACCTAGCAGCGAGTCGGCTCTGAGCCCCTTGATTCCATCTCCTCTCAAACACACGAGGCTTGGGCGCCATTCAGATGTGAACTGTGACAGAGAGAACCCTTTCCATCTGAGAAGCAGGCTCTACAGGTCCTCCTAAGGCGTCATGGACCCTGCTGGACTCCCGACACGGCTGCCAGAGCTCCCTACCATGAGCTTATCTGATCCATCAAACCGAGCGTTCAGATGGAGGTGGCAGTAATCCCAAAAAGTGCGAGATGTATACACATGATGTGGCCTGTGTGTCCGCAGGGCACCAGTAAATTATGCAGTGGGTGCCCCAAGCTCCAAGTCACCTACTTCTCTCCCAGGGACGCCCCACTTCCCACCTCGAACCGAGAGACGGAGGAAGGCTTACCTCCTGCATCTTAGATGAGTTCACGCGATGTATCGGTTTGAGCCCAAAGCGGACATCTGGAGTTCAGGAGTGCATCGCTCCGCTCGAGCACGGCCCAAGGAGATGATGCTAAAGAAAGGCCCTCCCACTGCAGAGCGCGCTGTGCTGCTGAAGTTTAGCATTTTCTTTAACTTAGACAGACAACAACATAACCACAGTGATAGTGCCAGCATCTCTGACATTGTGGTGAACAGATAGGAATATTTTCCTTTTCCATTAAGTGTATCACCACTTTGAAACTGCCACAGGTATATATTTTGTTCCTTAATTCATCAATAAAGTACATTGATATTGCCATGTATTTGATCCTATGTATGTATTTTACACCTAAGAAGGAAAGAGAGAAAGAGAGAAAGAGAGAAAGAAAGAAAGAAAGAAAGAAAGAAAGAAAGAAAGAAAGACATGCAAAGGAATAGTCATATGAAGGAATAGTCACATTGTCACTGTCTAACACAGAGAGGAACTGGTGGAAGACTGGGTTCATCATTAAAATGGGCAAATTAAATTAAATATAGTTTTATATCATGGAATACTACAGATCCACATACTAAAATGTAAATTTGTATCTTTATTTTAATTTTTGAGATGGGATCTCTCTCTATGTAGTCCAGGTTGGCCTTGAACTTGAGGTAATCCTCCTGCCTCAGCCTCCTGAATGTTGGGATTGCAGGCGTGTGCCACTGTGCCTGGTTTAAAATATTAGTTCATTTAAAAATTATAGCATTGGGTGATAAAGGAAAAGAACACAGCACAATCTTTAGCACAGTATGATTCATGAAAATTCAAAACATTTGCACAAACTGGGCTAGGTGGTAAATGCCTGTAATCCTAGTGCTAGGGTGGCTGAGGCAGAAAGATTACAAGTTCAAGACCTAAGGCCACCATAGCTCAGTGGCACAGCGCCTATCTGTCAAACATGAGGTCAAGAGTTTGATTCCCAGTACCAAAAAAAAAAAAGGCCTCACTGAGTGACTTAGTGAGACCTTGTCTCAAAATAAAAAATAAAAAGGGTCAGGCATATGGCTCACTAGTAAAGTTCCCTGGGTTCAGTCTCCAGTACAATAAAAATCAATAAATTCAAAACAACAACATACATTAAAATGCTATTTCTGATGTGTATCTTTAAAGAATATATATGTATTCAAGGATATCTATTAATGACATCATACTTTAGTGTCAGGACCCAGGGTTACAGGTAGGCACAGGATAAAACAACAGGAAGAGGAGAGAAAATACAAAAAAAAACTAGCCACCACCTGGCAGGGTCACGCATCACAAACCAAAAAGTATGTTCCTCCCTTGAACAAAACCGTGAAATAAACAAACACAAGAGAAATTTAAAACTAGGGAAAATAATCATACAAAATAATAAGGCAAGCTGGACAGGTAGGTACATGCCTATAACCCCGGAGGTCGAGGCAGGACTGCGAGTTTGGGATCAGTCTGAGCAACTGATCAAATTAGCAAGATCCTCTCTCAAAATGAAAATATTTTTTAAGAGTCTGGGACTGCAACTCTGTGTGAAGACTCTGAGCTCAATGCTTAGCACTAGAAAAAAAAAAAAGGCATACATCAATAACTGGCCCCAAAGGTAGTGGTGCATGCTTATAATCCCAGCACTAGGGAGGCTGAACCAGGAGGATCATGGTGAACTGGAGGCCAATGTGGGCTACCTAGTGAGTTCAAGGCCAGCCTGAACCACGTAATGAAACCCTGTCTCAAGAATACAAAAAACAACAACAAACACTGTTATTAGAGGGGGGAAAAAGCAGTATGAACTCTCCAGAGGGAAATGTGGCACATGCACAAAGTGAAAATTTGTTCTAAAAACCTGCACGACTAGCAATCTAATGTCTAGAAATATATCCTGCAGAAATAATAAAACTGTATAGGCATTTAGTTACAAGGATACTTGTTGTGGTGTTGTTTCCTGCAATTTAAATATGGGAAGGGGGAGCGGAGGGTGATTAGATACCAGCAAAGTAAACTGCAGCGTACTCAGGGGATGAAGTAGGGTGAAGCCACTGCAGTAGCAACAAGACGGGATATGCTGAAAAGGTAGCAAGGTGCAGGGACACAAAACTGTGGCTCTGAACCACTTTGTGACATGTTCATAGCATTCTTGATCATAAAAGTATCATATTTATTAGAAGAACTTGGAAGACAAAGTTCAAAAACCATGAAAGTCGCTCAGAATTCCACTGACCAGGTATGGTCCCCATGCATTTAATGTACTTTATGGGTGTGGAAGAACCTAACGTTAAGATAAGGAATAAAAGGGTTGGGGGTGTAGTTCAGGGAAAGAGTGTCTGCTTAGAATATGTGAGGCTTTGAATTTGATTCCCCAGCGCATATACACATATGCAAACACAAAAGAACACAAGCATGTTTGGGGGGAGCCCGAATGTCTTAGTCACTTTCCTGTTTCCAGGGCAAATACCCTACCCACTGGATGTAAGGAGCAGAGGTGGTTTTGGCTCAGATTTCAGTTCACCGTGGGCCAGCTCCAAAGAAGAAACAGCAGGACCAGGAGACACGGTGAAGGAAAAGCTGCTCACCTCATGGCACCTGGGAAACAGAGAGGAGAGGGCGGAGCCAGAAGGGAGAGAAACCCTTCTAGGCCTCCTGCTCAGTGACCGCTCTCCTCAGACCAGGCCAGCTCCCCGGAGCAAGCCACCAAAGCTCACCAGAATCCAATTACCCATGAGGCTCTGGGCACCATTTTAGAGCTAAGCCACACTGCCAATGTCAACTAGAATTTCTCACCCCTATGTTCACGAAAGAGTGAATTTTTAAAAAGAGCAAATTACCCAGAAGGCCACAGAATGGGAGTTAGGGACATTTTCCTAAATCTGAACAGGAAACGGAAGTGTGACTGGAAAGAGGCAGGAAAAATGGAGTCCGAACCACCTAGATGAAACATTTGCTAAACTTTGATGGAATCCCACAGGCCTCAGGCACAAAGGAATTTAAAACAAACCACTAAGATTGCACAAGTTTAAACTCAAAGCTGAAGTTCCGACAACAGCCTGCCTAGAGTTGAGTCACTGCTCCAACAGTCACAAGCACTGGGTCAAAAGGGCAATTTAATCTCTCCGTCCTTCAGGTTCCGCAGCATGGGGCTAATGATACCCTTCTCCTTTTGGGCTTTAAGATGAAATCATAGCCAGGTACAGCGGTGCTGCCTGTAATCCCAGCACCCGGGAGAATGGGGTAGGAGGATCGCTGGGAGTTCCAGGCCTTCACATCAGTATGCACTGAATAAATGACTTAGAATAAAGCTGCGCTCACTACCTTCTTCCCCCCTAACGCTGGCTCAGGAGCAGGATTAGCAGTGTTCTTACGGCCGACATCAGAACTACTAAAGCTGAGAGTGACTGCCCTACTGCACAGATCTTGTGTGTGTACACAGGACATCCAAAATTCTCCCTTCTCCTTCCTGAGTTCTTAGAATCAGATTACATTTTTATGCTCGACATTCTGTTCTAAACTGGCCTATACAGATATGGGAGTGTTACTGTTTGGGTATGAACCGTCCTCCAAGAATTCGTAAGTGTTCAGAGGTGGGGCTTTTGGAAGGTGACCGGGTCATGCACGAGGGTTTCTAACCGCTTCACCTGAGTGCTCTATCTCTGTTTCTACTGCTAACAGACCCCAGAATGTATTTTAACCTTGTAATGTATTGATGGAGGACCACTGAGAATGAAAAACTTTTCAATGTGTGACGAAGTGTGATGGGACAGTCGGGAGAACACATGGGCCACAGTGGATAGCTGAGGGTGTACCCTTAGACAAGCTGCAAGAAATGCTTAAAATAAGCCAGGTGATGGCACCTGGCTGTAATCCCAGCATTTGGGAGGCTGAGACAGGAGGATTGCTGCAAATTTGAGGCCAGCCTGGGCTACATAGTGAACTCAAGGCTGGCCTGAACTACACAGCGAGAACTTGTCTCAAATAAACAAACGAACAAATTCTTAAAATGTGTGTTTTACTCATTTTCAGCACATCTACCCATGGAAAGCCAAAACATTTTATTAAATACAAATTATATATGTTAAAAATTTCCCATTTTATATTTCTGTTATGTATCCACAGAGGTTTGTTGCATAAAATAACACACAAAAGCATTTTTACTTGAGGTATTTCCCCCGCAACGTGGCCATTTGATGCCATGAGTAATGTTGAGGGTCAGGGTCTCCTCTCAGGGGCTGCATCATCTACTCCTTCATTTGTTTTCACTTTTTTGTTTTCTTCTTGTCTTTTTGAGGCAGGGTCTCACTATGCAGTTCAGGCTGGCCTTGAGCTCACTTTGTAGCCCAGGCTGGTCTCGAATTTGCAATGATCCTCCTGCCTCAGCCTCCTGAGTGCTGGGATGATAGGAATGTGAACCACCACACCAGGCTGTTTTCACTTTATATAACAGAAAACTGCATCTCACAAGGCAAACTGTGGCTAAGGGAGCACCACCTGTCTCACGGTATCTGAGGGCTTTTTAAACTGGTTGGTCCTAAAGTCAGTGCGATATTTCCACTACGGCTCATCTCCAAAACACCAATTTCAGGAACAAAGGCTGCTCCTCGCCTCCCAGCTTCCAGAGAAGGCTAACTGAGTTCTGGGTGACCACGGCGGACTGGTCAGTAGGTGACCAAAGGCACAGCCCAGGTGTCGGGACAGGTGGAGGGCACCAGCAGGCACACTCCTGAGACACAAGGGGCAGCAGCACACCCATCAGCCAGGAGAGCTGGTGCTGTTGGCTTGGGGTTAAATCAACACACCCAATCGATCTACTAATTTGGAATGAGTGACCCTCTGTGACTCAGTTTTCTCTTCCGTGAAATGGGGCTGAACCCTTGTGCCTTCCTAAGTAGACTAGGGCCTTAAACGATGAAATGCGTGCAGAAAGGTTCCAGTGGTGCTTGGAGAAGCGTGTCTGTCCCAGGGGTCAGGGCTGCAGTGCTCAGTGGGCTTGGACTTTCCTCTCTAGGCCTTGATCAAATGTCACCTTCACGGTGAGATCTCCCCTCACCTCTGGCAGCCTCCCCCATCCTCTTTCTCTGCAGGATTTCTCTCCATATCACATAGCACCATCTCTGCCACATCATATTTCTTTTACTTAAAAACAATTGTCTGAGCCAAGCACGGTGGTGCTTGACTGTGATCTCAGCTATGTGGGAGGCTGAGGCAAGAGGGTGGCAAGGTGGGTGACAGTTTAGCAACAGTGAGACTCTGTCTCAAAAAAAATGAAAAGGGCTGGGGAGATAGGCCAGTGGCACAGTGGTCCTGGATTCAATCTGAGACAGGGAAAAAAAAAGTCTGCACTGCTCCACATGTGTCAGCTCTGTAATGGTGGATATTTTTGTTTTGTTCACTGTTACAGTCCCCGAACTTGGAACAGCACTGGTGCGCTGCAGGCACTCGATAAATACGCATGAATATTGCACAATGTATCTGTTCTGCTCAGGCACATTTAGACCTATATGTGGCTTTTGATTATTGCTATTACATACGGTGGTGCAATGCAGGTTTTTGTGCAGGTTTCCTTGTGTACGTGAGTTTATCTGGTACTGAAGAATGAGCTGAGCACATCTTTAATTTTGCAGATATTACCGATCAACTCTCCAATGTGGTACTTCTCTGTACCCACCTGCACGGCATGAGATTTCGGTTCACTTTCCTGACAGCCCTTGGTATCCTCCGACTTTGCCGTTAGTGACAATCGTAGTAAAATACAGTATTTCACTTTACTTTTATTTGGGTTTAGAAATGAGCTTGGAAATCTTTTCAAGTGTTTGGTGACCACTTCAAGTTTTTCTTCCGTGAATGACCTGTTTGTATCTTTGACTCACCTTTTTTTTAGGGAGGTTGGATATTCATTGAAAAGGTATTCAAGGACTGGGGATTTAGCTCAGCAGGCATAAGCGCCTGCCTGCCAATCGTGTGGTCGTGAGTTCAATCCCCGGTACCAAGAAATAAAAAGGTATGCAAAGTAGGAAAAGAAGTGTGCTCCGCAGAGCTAGTGCCAGCCAAATAAGGCAGGGAAAGAAGTGGCTTTGCAGAGCGCAGAGCAGGCCACGGAGGAAGAGAAGGCAGTGGGCGTTCCTTTGTTTTCAGTTTTATGTGTCTTCTGCAATCTTTATTGTCTTGCTTTTTGTTTTTCCCCCTCCTGGTACTGGGGATGGAGTCCAAGGCCTTATCACTAGCCTCTTCAGCCCTTTACTTCTTACTTTGAGACAAGGTCTTGCTAAAGTGCTAAATTGTCTGGGCTGGTTTGATCATGCAATTCCCCTGCCTCAGCCTCCCTGAGTGGTGGGATGACAGGTGAGCATCAGCACATCTGGTTGGTTTTTTGTTTTGTTTTTGCTTAGCTTTTCCAGAGGTGGTTTTGATGTCAACATATGTTGTGATTCTGTGTCTCAACATGTTCCTGCCAGCTTGAACCACCGGTGGGACCTGCATGACTGTCCCATCAGGCAATTGTGCCACTGGTGTTACAAGTTGATCTAATCACTTGTCTCAGTCTTTTTACTAATAAAATTAAGTCAGAGCTGCTTGGGCCCATGGAGAATGTGTTCAATGCAAATGATCCCATTCACTATTAAAGGTGTTCAGAATTGTGTTACATGGATGACTTTAAATACATTTTGGGGAAACTACACAGCCATCTGCTTTCAGGATGATTGATGACTCTCTGTGGAACACCAGTCTTCCACAAGCGGTTCTGGGAAACACTTCGGACAAGCACAGGAGGCTTGGACAAGGCACTGGCCCCATGGCAGCGGCACATGGGAGCAGTGAGAACCTCTGCTCTCTTGCGCTTCCGTGGGGGAGGTTTTACTCTAACACCTTGAGTTTACACAGTTGCCCAAGAACTCTTGATGGCCACACTCCTGAGTTTCCAATCCGTTTGAAGTTCTTGCTCAATTAAAACATTTGACCAGGCTGAGATTGTTCTGTGCTGCTGCTCCACTGAGGAGCTCAACGGAGCTGGGCAACCCTGTTCCTGAAGAATTTGACCAAGACAGAACTCTGCATTCTTAGCTTCACACCCCAAAGGGTCAATGCAGCTGCAGTGTTCTTGTTAGTTTAAAGGCCTTAAGGTTCTGGAGTGAAATAGCGGGATGCAGTCAATGTGTCCCTTCTACCGTAGCAGCATGTCTGATGATTACCAATCGGTGGGAAATGCTTAGACCCCAGTGAACCCAAAGCCCTTTCATGGACTTGTCAAGGGAACTCTCTAGATTCCTTCCCAAGCTGGATTCTTTACCGACAGGAAGAGTAAGATGCTGCTTCTTGAAACTCAATTCTGATGGTCTTCCTTCCTTCTCTATTACAGTCTCAGGTGGATGGCTGATAAGTTAAGTAATGTTTACTCTCATCATTGATTCCCATCTCCTAGGTCATTTGGCACCAGTCATCTTACCATGAATCTAGATTTTATATTACTAGAGTTAATAGTAAGCTTGTCGAAGCCTTGTTAGCTAAATAACATCTGTAACTTATTTATACCAGCCACAAAAGTGCTATTTGAACATAAACTAATTTACCTCAAGTAGAAATGTCACCTTTTAAGATATAATAATAAATTATAGATAATTTAAAAAATGTTTGTGTTTATGTTTGTGGCTAGAGATTGAATCTAGGGTCTCATATCTACTAATAATTTTTTCTTCTGGTGGCACTGGGAATTGAACCCAGGGCCTCATAATAATTTTTTGCTTTCCAGGTGTGGTGTTGCATGACTATAATTCCAGCTCTTGGGAGGCTGAGATAGGATTGTTGCAAGTTCAAGACCAGCCTGGGCTACAAAGTGAGCTCAAAGCCAGCCTGAACTGCATATAGTAAGACACTGTCTCAAAAAGACAATAATAATAATGATAATAACAATTTTTCATTTGCTTAAACTTGTTAGTTTGGTTTAGTTTTTTTGACATAGGATCTCACTATGTAGCCTAGACTGGCCTCAAACTCACAGCCATCCTCCTGCCTCAGCCTCCCAAGTATTGATATTACAGGTGTGTATCAATACACACCTGGCTCATAATGTTTTAATGAAAGGAATCAATAATTTCTAAGTAAGTAAACCAAGGCAATATGGGGTGTAGTTGCACAATCTGCCATCTCAGCTACTCAGGAAGTTGAGACAAGAAGGTCAAAGTTCCAGACCAGTTTAGGCAACTTATTATTTATTTATTGTGGCTTTTTGAGACAGGGTCTCACTATACAGTCCAGGCTGGCCTTGAGCTCACTTTGTAACCCAGGTTGGTCTCGAACTTGTAACAATCCTCCTGCCTCAGCCTCCTGAGTGCTGGGATTACAGGCATGAGCCACCATGCTCAGCTCAGCTTGGGCAGTTTAGAGAGACCCTTTCTCAAGCTAAAAAGTAAAAAGGGCCAAGGATGTGCTCAGGGGTACAGCACTTATCTAGCACATGTGTGAGACCTGGGTTCAATTTCCACTATCAAAAAAAAAAAAGGACAATATAAAAAAATTGCTACAAACATGAAAAAAACTGGCGTGGTGGTGCGTGCCCGTAATCCCAGCACTCAGGAGGCTGAGGCAGGAGGACAGCTATGCATTCAGGGCCAGCCTGGGTTACAAAGCAAGACTGTCTCAACAAAACAAAATGAAACAACCCCACAAAATAAAGATATAATTTTAAAAAGAAATAATTTTAAAACATTCCACTTAAGATGCCTATAGCTCACATGTGTATAAAGGAAAAATAATTCTATGATAAATTAGCTGATGAAGACTCTGGAACAATGGTTTGTTTTACTAAGAAATGCTTATTTCCATTTTTTAATCCCTATCAGTAAATCTTCTCTTTTTAGTTAATAAAATAGTATCAATTAGTTCCTTCTGCTGGTGAGATTTAGCTATGAAGAGATTCATTGTCTATCATAAACAAGATCTAACACATAAAATTCCACTTAATACCATAGCAGTTGGAGCTCCAGAAACCCATCTGGCTCTTTGAGTTTCTCTTCGTCTTGTCCTAATTTGTACTAGGGTCTGGCTTTCTCTCTTTATGATATCGCTAAATTTGTGGAAAAGGTTGTTTTACTTGGCAGGAAACAAAGCCTATCTCACAGCGTGGGGCCTGCTCTCTGTCAGCGGCTGGAAGAGCTGGAAGGTCCACCCGTTCCCTGGAGCGGTCAGCGGGTCCCGGGGAGCACACAGAGAAATTCTTAGAGGAGGAGCGCTCTCCAGAGCCTGTCCCCTCCAGAGCCTGTCCCGCTGAACACGGAGAAACTTCACAGATACAGAACGCCACTCAACTGCCATGGTGACTCCAGGAACATTTTTTCCTTTTTTCAGACCCTGTGAAATGAGTCAACCTTGTAAAGCTGGAAAAGAAAACCGAAGAATGTAGCATGAAGACACACATGCCTTTTTTTGGTAGGGTCCTCTTCCAGTGATGAAACAGTGACATTTATTACTATGATTGTCTAATATACTTACTTTTGACAGTGAGACTTAGGAATAAAAAAGTATGGACAAGGGGAGAAAGTCAAGGTTTTATAAGGATGGCTGTAAATAAAACGTTAGTGCTGGGCATGGTCACACATGTGTGTAATTCCAGCACTTGGGAAGCTGAGGCAGGAAGATCATCACAGTTCCAGGCCAGATTGGGCTACATATGAGGCTGTGTCTCAACTTCCCCCTAAATATATAAATAAATAAATAAATAAAATGTTGGAGAAGTAAGTATGTACAAAGGAGAATAAACTTTTTCCTGCAAAGACTACTTATAAGCAAGGTCACAAATACAAGGTTATATATGGACAGAAAGAAAAAGACCTGAAAATCCCCAACACACCTGGTCATTTCTAAATGCTCTTCTATGGAAATGAGGGAAGGACAGCTTAAAGGAACTATAAAGTAATTCTCTTTTATCAGAGTTGGTGAAATAAATTCCCAGCAATTGTTTCTGTTGTTTGAGGGAAATGGTGAGATCCTGCTTCCTCTCCTCTGGCCCTGTATAGATTTCCCTTATCCCTGGTCAGGCTCACATGGCCTAGAGCTGCCGCTTCAGATTACATACCAGATGAGGACGGGCACTCGGTGAGGACAACACCCTCCGCTCCCTGGCCCTGAATCTCTTGTCGGATCACATGATCTCTATGGATTCAGCTCCTTCCCCTCTTCCTCTCTCCCTCTACCAAGTGCTAGCTCCTCTCCAGCAGCAGATTAGCTGGGTACCCCCCCTCCCCCATAGCAGTGGTCTTTTTCCTTTAGGAGCTCACTGGTAGAATCAATAAGGAAACAAATCCAATAAATCATCATACATTTCTCTACTGCAAACGACCCAAGGTTGAAAAGAATAACAAGTGATGGCCAGGATTTCCACATAGTAAGGGTCAGAGCACTGAAACATTATCACTGAAGCTTCAGTGAGAACTACTGCCCTGGAAGGTAATTCGCTACTATGTATCAAAAGCCTCTAAAAATGAATACATTCTGCACCGGAAGCCCTAAGGCTCCCCACTATACTAAGAAAGAAAACAGTTACAAAGATGCGACTGCACACACAGCTCTGCAGTCAACAGCTTTGCATCCCCTTACAGGCGGCTGGCTAAACCAGCTTTGCCACAGCCACACAAGAGAATCCTCATATCACTGAGAAGACTACATTTATAATGTAGTGAGTAGAAAATATGTCCTTGACACAATTTTGAGAGGAAAAAGTAAGCAATATAATATCACACATTGTGTGCAGTGGCACATAGCTATCATCCCAGCTACTTGGGAGGCTGAGGCAAGAGGATTGCTTGAGCCCAGAAGTTCAAGACCAGCCTAGACAATAGTGAGATCCTGTCTCAAAATAATAATCTCTCTCTTGAGAGCCCATACTTTATTTCTTTGAGTGTATACTTTTAAAATCCTGTCGGGATAAATAAATAAAATTCTGTTGGGAGGCTGAGGCAGGAGGATTGCATGAGTTTGAGGTCAGTTTGGGCTACATAGTGAGTTCAAAGCTGGTTTGAACTACATAGAGACACCCTGTCTCAAAAAAAGAAAAACACACACACACACATACACACACACACACACACACACATATATATACTTAATAATATATATATTTAATAAAATAATATCATATAAACTATTTTAAAAGGTATGTCTATAATGTATGCAACAGGGTAAAATATAGAAATGTATGTACGGCAAAGTGTTAATTTTTTAAATCAAATTTACTGAACTATGATTTAGGGTTAGTGGTGCTTTGGTTCACAAACTCAATTCCCTCCACAATGCTGGTTGTAAACCGAACTAGATGAAAACCAATTCAAATTTCCCCATAAGGTCAACACTGACTGTAACCACTGAATTTGACTCAGTTCTTGTCCAACTTGGTTTGTGCCCAGAATTGTGGAGTCAAGCTCATGAACTGAGGTGCCTCCATGTATATTTGTGTGTGTGTGTGTGTGTGTGTGTGTGGTAGATTATGCTTAGCATGTGTGCGGTCCTGGATTCAATCCTCAATCCCTAACCCCTGCCCCCCAGAATGTGTTACTTCTTCCACAATCAAGATTTAGGACACATCCATCAGTCCTTGTGCTCTTTGTAAGACAGACCCTGGCCAGCAGTTTCTCTATAGTTTTTGCCTTTCTAGAAGGTCACATAAATGGAATCATAACAGGATATACTCTTACGATTAAAGTTTTCCCCTAGAATGTGAGATTATGGGTAATTTCCTTATTGTTATCTTGATATTTTATAATTTTCTTTTTGTTGTTTTGTTTTGAGATAGGGTCTTGCTACCTAATTTTCTATAATAAACATTGCTTTTTTCAATTTAGAAAGATAAGTCAAGGTGAACTGTATGGGGGTTTTACAATAAGCAAGGAGATAAAGTTAGTAAAGTACATATGAAGAAAACTCTTTTAAACTATGTATGTATGTATGTATTTTGAAGGTAGTAAAATACAACAGAACAAGACAGAAAAAAGCCCATCAAGACAATGGAGTGAAATTGGTACAGAACTTCACAGCAGGATACTGGGATAACAGTCATAGGTACCATAGTATATCTCGTTATCTTCACAATAGTTGTCCATTCAATCAGGTATAGCGAAGTCAAACCAAAAACAGAACATTATAAAACCAACTGAAGGAGAATGTTGAAGAGAGCAAAACAATCAGAACAAAGCAGAACAGTGAGGACAGTATTTGCCTTCAAAGATGGAAGGGAATCCCCCCTATTTGCTATATTGCACACGGTCATCCTCCCAAGAGATGCTCAGAGCTCTGCCCGCAGTTGCTGACGGGGACGGGGATGGGATGGGTGAGTCTCAGCCCGTGCACTAGCAGGCTCAGGGAGACGCTGGCTGGTTCTCTTCCTGGCCTGCTCGCCGCTCGTTCATCTCTTAAACTATTTAAACTGTAAGTTGGGTATGGTACCACATGCCTGTGATTCCACCACTGGGAAGCTGAGACAGAAAGATTTTGAGTCTCAAGCCAGTATGGGCCGCACAGTGAGTTAGACTGTGCAATAAGACCTTCTCTTCTGCCTGACAGGTGGGAGGTTGTGAGTTCGATCCCTGGTACCAAAAAAAAAAAGAACTTCTCTTTAAAAAAAAAAAAAAAGGAAAAGCTGCAAATTGAACTAAGGAGTTAACCTTGAAATTCCGACAGTCAATATAAGACACAGCATGGAGCGCTCTCCAGAGGGGGCTGGGCCTGCTGCTGACACTGCGAGGCCGGGAAAGGCTGCTCAGTATCACCAACACTCAGTGCCCTCACTGAATAGTGAGCAAAGACCGGGGCTCCTCCCCGGGGTGTGCAAAGGCTCGGGTGAGAGGCACATGTGAGCCAGGCGGTGACTGCAGAGCAGCTGAGCGCACCTGTGTGATTCACCTGGCTGTTCCTGTCCTCACGTGGAGCTCAGCCCTGGCACTCGGCTCTGGAAGGACACCCAGCTCAGGGAACAGAATGCGGGGAGCGCACACCACAACAGGGCCTCCAGGGACAGTGTCGGTGCTCCTGGGCTTTGCTTTTCTTTTCTTTCTTTCTTTTCTTTTTTTTTTTTTTTTTTTTTTTTTTTTTTTGGTACTGGGGATTGAACTCACGACCTTGCACTTACCAAGCAAGTGCTTGAACTGCTGAGCTAAATCCCCAGCCCCTGTGTTTGCTTTTCATACTGTGCTAGGCTCTCCCGCGCTTCCCCCTCGGTCTTTGTCCTGCATGTCTTCGGGGCTGCTCCTGTCACAGCACCCCGACCACTTATCTACAAACCTGTCTTCCTCATCAGGCTGAAGAGTTCCCATAGCGGAGGTGCACAGGGTCACAGGCGCCTCAGGGGAGGTCCTCTTCAGGCTCAGGCTTCCCAGGAAAGAAAGAAGGCACTGAGGTCGACTGAGGGGCTCAACTGGAACTGGGGTGCGCACCTAAGCAGCCGTCTCTGAACCCAACAGCCTGGCTGGCACCAACACATTATCATACATACAGTAGATGGTGTGTAAAGATCCAGGCCTTAGCTGGGCATGGTGGCGCATACCTGTAATCCCAGCACTTGGGAGGCTGAGGCAGGAAGATCATTGAGAGTTTGAGACCAACCTGGGCTACAAAGTGAGCTCAAGGCTGGCCTGAACTGCATAGTGAGACTCTGTCTCAAAAACGTAAACAAATAAATAAAAATTCCAGGCCTTTCCCTCCATTCAAGAATCACTGCTGGTGGATTCATGGTGGCACTAGCCTATAATCCTAGCACTCTGGGAGGCTGAGGCAAGAGGATGGCAAATTTGAGACCAACCCAGGCAACTTGGTGATATAGCAAAACTCTGTATATATTTTAAAAAAATACAAAAAGGGTGAGGGATGTAGCTCAGTGGAAAGGCCATGGTGCCACCAATAAACAAACAATCACTGGTGGTGAATTAGAGATGGTGTCATGTGTCGTGTCTACTCATGTGTCATGAGTACTAAGCTACAGCACAGTGCATGCTTAGCACTGATCATGAGTGACCACGGGAGGGGCCAGCCTTGCCCCCGCCCAGCATGCTTTGCACTCAGTGGCCTTCCACGTACAGGCTTACCTAACCCTTCCAACACTAGCCGGAAGTGGGGATAATCAGGCCTGCTTTGCCCAGCTCAAGGAACAGGGCTCAGAGGCTACATTACTCTCCAATAACTACAGAGTAACTAGGCAGCAGGAGCACAACTGTGTTCCCCAATTTTATTGTTTCTGTTGAGACCAAGTCTCGCTATGTAGTATTGGCTGACCTTGAACTTACTGGATGGCCTAGCCTGGCCTTGAATTTGTGCTGATCCTCCTGCCTCAGCCTCCAGAGCACCGGGATTACAGGTGTGTGCCACAGACGTGCAGCACCATGCCCAGCTGTCCCCCTACTCTTAAACCCAGGACTCTCCCTTCCACCCTCATGGAGAAGGAGAGGGTGGACAGAAAGCAGCCAGGCTGGAGGGAAGGGACAGCGGTTTGTGGTTCTGTCCCTCCTACTTCCCTTTCTTGTCTGGCAGATAATTATGCAAAGTTAAATTCACCCGCTGTGATTTTTCTTTGTGGATCTCAGCGCCATTATTTCTACCCCAGAAACCTCTTTCTCCCAACTCCCCTCTGTGTTCTCTTCAATCCTCTTCTACCTGCTGTTAATTATATCCAGTTACCAGGGCTAAATCTCTCCCACCCCCGGCCACCCTTTATTCCACACAAACTCTAAAGCAGCAGAGAGGTGCAAAAGGGTATTCACAACACACCTAGATTAAGGAGCAGACCAGGAATTCACTCAGAGCTATTCTAGACAGTGACCAGCTGTCCCCTGCAGAATCCCCTCAACTCACCTGAACAACAAGGCAGAGGTACACAGTGGAGATATGGGCCAGTTCAAATCCCACTGTTATTACTTAGTAGCTGTATAAGATGGAGCAGCTGCTTAACCTCTGCCTCAGTTTCCTCATCTCTAGAGGGGACCATAATCCTAAAACCTTTATATGTATTAAATGGTTAGTTTGTAGGAAAGATTTCAAACAGCTTTTGACAGATGTAAGAATAAAGAAAAAGCTGTTGATTTTTCCTCAAACATGAAGTCAATATTCTAAAACCCTTTTCTCTTTACTTCTTACTCTTTAAGATACTATTACAATAATCTTTTCTAAAAAAAAAATTTCCATAGAAACAATTTTACCAGGTGATTAGATCTTCAGGTTACATTCAAGAGAATACTCAATCATGTGTGGTTGGAACACTGTATTTGTGGTTTTAAAATAGTTGGGTTTTCTTTTCTATTTTAAATTCATAAACTAATTTACAAGTATAACCAACCCTCTTTCTCCAATACTGGAGACTAACCCCAAAGCCACAAGCAGTCTACCACCGACCTATATCCCCAGTCCTGTAACAAGAAGGGAAAATCACAGTTTATCTGGAATATAGGGTTTATATTAACCACACAAGTAACATAATAGTACCTTATTTCACTTAACAAAAAAAAAATTTTTTTTGCAATAGTAACATAAATAGTATAGTTGGGGTTAGAAGAAGACTCCCCTCCAGTCACCTGAACCTGGGTGACAACCTAGGGCCAGCCCCCTGCCCTTTGTCCTCGAGGCAGAGATAAGAAAGGCAAAGACCCCTGGGCCCTCCCAAACCAGTACATAGGGGTCCCTGACTCTCCCTTTCTCCCCTCACCCCTCCAGCTTCTGGAAGGTTCCCGAGCATGGACTGTATCTCACAGTAACCGAGGGAATCATGGGAAAGGAGGCTGTAGTCGCAGCTGAGGTCCATCTGCGCTCTGCCAATCATGCTGTCAATCTCGTCCTAAAGACCCAATGGGAAGCGTCCCTGTGGGCTCCCTTTGCCTCTCTGGGGCAACGCACTCTGAGTGCCCCACCGCCTCCTTCTTCCTTACGGAAGTTGCGGGTCACGTCCAGTTCTTTGTCCACTGCGCACAAGAACCCAGAAACTCATTCAGGGCCCCGCCGGCCACAGAGACAATAGGATTACATTCACAAACAATTCATCTATAGACTCCATCAAAAAGTGGATACACCAGGGGGAAAAAAAGTATAAATATTTTAATACTAAATGAGTGAGACACCGTGAGATTCATACGAGTTTCCTTTGGCCTCCACAATTACCAGAGGTGCTCCGAGTGCGGACCGCGAGCTTCCCAACGCGTATTAGTAAGGCGAATGCTGAAGTGTGTATGCATTTTGGGGGGGACTCTGAACTTCTTTGCCATAGCTGCTATTCATCAGGTTCTGCTGAAAAGTATGAACCAGAGGTGAAGCGTCTAGGATCTCCTTGCTCGCTACAGGCAGGCTTCAGTTTTTTGTTTGTTTTGTTTCAGTGCTGGGGACTGAGCCAGGTCTCCTGCGTAGTAGCCCAGTTGAACTCTACCACTGAGCTATACCTGCAACCCACATGCCAGAGTGTTTCCCTAGTAGAGCTGTTTAGGCTTTACTTCCTGTTTGCTAGAGGTAACTGCATATGTCTGAAGATGTTACTCAGCCATCTAACAAACCCACTTGAATACAAACAGGAGTAAAGTTAGACTTAATAGAAGGAAGGAAACCCTACCGGCTACTTCCTTTTATCTGGCCAAATAAGGAAGCACTATCTTTGCCTGCAAGGCAAAATTCTGTTTCTGTTGGAATTAACAACTATAAAACCTTTGTTGGTAAGATTACTAGATTAAGCAAAGAAAAATAAGAGCTTTCCAGTTGAATTTGAATTTTAGGTAAACAAAGAATACTTTTTTCCCGTAAGTATGCCCTGTACAATATTTGGAAAAACAGGAAAATATTTTTGTTTACCTGAAATTGAAATGTAACTGGCCTAATGTCAGGTGTGGTGACACATGCCTATAATCCCAGTCAGTATTCAGGAGGCTGAGGCAGGAGGATCGCTGTGAATTTGAGGCCAGTCTGGGCTACTCAGGGAGAACTTGTCTCAAAAAAAAAAAATTTTTTTTTTAAACTGGCTATTCTGTATTTAATCTGGTCAACCCTATTTGTTGGGAGAGAAAGACATTTATTTCTAAAGTCACCTCATACCCATATTTCACACTTTGAAGAAACACATGTGAGATATGTTTTATATATATATATATATATATATATATGTAATTTTTTTTAAAGCAGTATGACAATTTGTATATACTTTCAAGATTTTGGAAACTGCCAACTCTACTGATAGAATTATTACCAGTAATTGTCACTTAGGTTGAAACTGGGGAAGAAATCCATCACCTCATGTAATTACATTTTATCATTCATTTAGGTCTGCACAATTACAGAAATAAGCTGTAACACAACAGAATTTTCTGTGTAATGCACTTCTCTTTTGTCAAAAAGTTAATGAGACCTGGTGTTTCAAAATATTTACTATGAGAAAATACTGCCACCTGGAGATCAGAGGCAGGTATGACGAAGCGTAAATGAGTCCCCGCTCGGCAACAATGGAAATTTGTTGCCGTGATGCTTGATTTCATGCCATTTTGTCATTGGCCAGAATGAGTCTAATTTCTTCTCACATATTCATTCATTCAGTGAGCACTTGCTAAGCTTGTATCATGCCAGACACCGTGCTAGACTCTGATTACAAACCTGAGTAACACCTAGTTCCTTCCTTCAGTAACTAACAGCCTAGTGTGAAAGAGAAGCAGATTACTGGACATCATCTCAGATTAAGATTTAAATGCAATCAAATCCCACCCAACCTTATATGGCAGAAAACATCTCTCCCATTTTCTAAGACTGCAGGATAGAAAGTGGTTTCCAACTTTCCCGTTTTTCTTGGAAGCTAAACTCCTGCCTCATCCAACACAGACCAAAATGACAGATTTCCTTACACCTCCAGCACACCTTTCCCCTCCTCTGCACCAAACGTGCTGAAGACGTGGATTACAACCTTTTCCCTTTGATATCTGTAACCATTTATGCATGGCAAGCTTTGAGCTTTCGGAGGATTTCTCTCTCTCTTTTTTTCCTATGCAGAGGTTTGACCCAAGGCTTCTCACTGAGCTACATCTCCAGCACTCTTTATTTTTTGAGCCAGGGTCTTGCTAAATAACTAAATTGTCCATCTTGGGCTTGAACTTTTGATCCTTTGGTCTCAGCCTGCTGATGTTGAGATTATAGGCACGCAGCATCATGCCTGGCTTTTGTCTAGCTACTTACAAAGTTTCTCTTATAAAACCATTATATCCTATGTCTAAAAAGAAATATTTTATAGCTATGAGTTTCAATAATCTGATGAAGAGTTATGGTAGAATCTGCTAGTCAAATTAGGTATTTTTTAGAATCAACAATGTTTAGATGTCTTTAGCACAGTTTAAGGACCACAATGTGAAATTTTACTCATATAAATTAAATCTTGCTTTTAAAGAAGTGAAAAAGATACAGTTCTTTAACTGAATGATCCCTATTTCAATATACCTATGTAAGTTTCAACATGTTTATCTTGACTAGGTGTAGTGATGTGTGGCTGAGACTAGCCTGGGCAACTTAATGAGTCACTGTTTTAAAAATAAATACATAAATGTATGTACCACTATTGCTGCGATTGACGTGTTTTGAAATTTTCTTGTATTTTCTTTTTATCCTTGAATAAAATGAATTTTAAAAAATACATAAATGGCTGGGTATGGTGGGATTACACACCTGTACTCCCAGCACTCAGGAGGATTGCTGTGAGTTCAAGGCCAGCCTGCCCTACACAGTGAGACTGCAAAAGAAAAAAAAAAAACCCAAAAAACAAAAAAAGGAAACAGAGAAAAGAAAAACAAACAAACAGGGCTGAGACTGTTCTCCACTGGTGAAGCACCTCTGCCTTTAACCCCCAGTACCAACTTTCTCATTCTCATACCCTCAAACAGCCTTAGGGGCACCAGTGCCTGGGCTTACACAACTGTCACTGCTTATTACGACTGCACAATCAGTAACCGAGTCTCATCCCTTTTCCTTGCTCTATGTAAAGATTTATTACTCTACTGACAGAAATGATGCCAATTTATTTTAAATCCTGCACAGTCCTGAGGCAGGAGACTAAGGCCTGGCCTGTTAATTACAAAGTCCCAGGGTCCTGGCAGAGCCTTCCCAAAGCCCTGCACAGGACTTCTGAGAATGGAACAGTTGGGACACAGTGGCTCAGATCCAACCAGCTAGAGGCTGGGAGACACAGGACAGTGCCACTGAGCTCCGGGCCACTGTTCTGTCTCCCACAGTGGTCTGCTGTCAAGCTGTACCTCCTTTTCTTCTTTCTCTTGGCCCAAGCTCACTCTACAGAGCAGGTTTCTTTTGCCAACATAAAAACCTGCCTACCTTTTGCATTTGTTTTATCCAGTTATTTGCTCAGGACAAGAAGAACCTAACAATCACCTCTAAAAGGAGGGCCCAGTACCCCCCAAGCCCAGCAACATTTTTTCATACCATAGGTTGAATTCAGGGCCTTTGTATCTAGCTATGTCCCCAGCCGTCTGTCCTGCTGTGTCACCAAGTGGCCCAAACTGGGCTCCAACTTGCTATCTTGCAGCCTCATCCACCAGAGTAATAGAATTACAGGTGTGAGCCCCCACGGCAGGCTCAGTCTGGGTTTGAAATAAACTTTATGCTACATAAAGAAATGAAGTGTTTGGGAATCCTTGCTTTGCTTTCCTTCCTTCTTCTCTCTCTCTGCTCCCCTCCTTTTCCTTCTCCTTCCTCCAAGCCTCTCTGTGACACTAAAAGTCATCCCCACAGGTACTGCTTAGCAGCCTCTGGTACTCCTCGGTGATGCTATTAAACACGGTCTAAAAGTTCAGCCACGGAGAGAAAGCTAAGGGGAAGGCTGGCTCCGCAGCATGGACTCCTTTCTAAACCAGGAACTTCCTATTACACTTACGAGTAGAAAAGATACTGGGATGATAAATCATCTCCACATCTTGTTGATAACCATTCCCCAATTTGATAACAACTCTTGCCCTTCAAAAGAAAGTGTGTCCGGGGCTGGAGATTTAGCTCAGCAGCATAACACCAGGTTGTGAGTTCGATCCCCGATACCAAAAAAAAAAAAAAAAAAAAAGTGTGTCCGTGCGTGGTCCGAGCACTCAGGAGGCTGAGGCAGGACTGCTTCGAGTTCAAGGAGAGCGTGAGCCTCACAATGAGTTCAAAGCCAGCCTGAGCTCCATAGGGAGACCCTATCTCAAGGACAGAGAGATGGACTGATATTTATTTAAGCCAAGGTCTCGCTGAGTAGTTCAGGGTGGCTTTGAGTTCACAATGTAACCCCATGCTGGCCTTGAATTCGCAGTGATCCTCCTGCTTCAGCCTCCCTAGTGCTGAGATTACAGGCATGCAACACCACAGCTGCTCTGGGCCTTTAAAAAGGACACACACACAAAGTAATTTTGAACAAGGAGGGCCGTGCGAGCATATTCCATGCTCGTGCTCGTGTTCGTTCTGCCTGGCACAGACAAGGCTTCCTCATCCACAAAACTGGCAGAACTGTAGCGTCCTCCGTGTCCTTGGTCTAAGCGCAGTGAACTTAAAACCACCCCAACTCCAACCTCACACTAGGAAGGGTACAGAGGCCTGGGCATGAAGCTTGCATTTCTTCTGTCATTCAGCAATGGCCTTCTCTCCCACTCTGAAATTCCTTCTCCAGGGAAGAAGTGCTGCGGGACACTCATTGGCTAGAGACACCTGGATCACTGCCTTTCCAAGCTTCAGAGTCCTCAGTTCTAAACAGATTTCGGAGCCATCTCTCGGAACAGACAAGGTAGGTCGAGCGCTCGAACGGAATAGCTATGAACGGCGGTAGTTAGTAGAATCACATTTCCGGGTTCAGGTCCCCAACAGAACCAAGTTTTTCGCATAGACTTCTCCATTTCTTCCCCTAGTTCAGCGGCCAAAATGCGGACAAATATTTAGGAGCAATCAGCCAGCAGTCGCCACGGCGACGCCCCGCCTCCACGCTTGCTCGAAGAGTATGCTGGGAGTTGTAGTTCTATGGAGACGTTCGCCGAGGGGCGGGCACTTCCGGGAAGGGGCCAGTATAGTCATCATTCCGGTTTCCACCGCCACTCTTTATCACTCCCTATTTACAGAGCCTAAAAGTTAAATGCTAGCCATGACTCCTGCTTTCCCAGCCGTCAGAGTTACGTCTGAAAGCAGGGCAGGGGAAGTCATGCAGTGGCGAGGGCGCATACGACGGTTACTCCCGTGGAGCAGGAAGGAGTGAGACGACTTCCGCCCAGGAAAGGAGGCCCCGCCTCCCACGTCACTTCCGTAAACAAAAGGTGCTGAGGAGGCGCGGGTCTGGAGATGCTAGGCCCGCACTAGCAGTTGGTGAGGTGGTGCCTTTCGGGGCTCTTCGCTACTTGTGTGTTGAAGAAAGGGACCCCGGCCTCCTCCTTCATCGGGTAGGTGTTAAGAGTAAGGGAACCCCCACAGCCTTCTTTAGGCCCTTTCCAACAGTGTGGTCACTGTTGGGTTCTGGGTAGTGGTGGGTCATGTCTTCGGCAGTTTGGGGAAGGACACTAAGAGGGCCTTCAGGGATCCTGTTTGGAGAAAGAATCAGGCCCTCAAAATCAGTGTTGAGTAGCGGTGAAAGCGCCTGCTCTAAAATGTTCCTTGCTGCTGGGTATGCAGGAAGGATTTCGGTGCCTTTGCGTCGGATGTTACCTTCTCACACCAAGAACTCTCAAAAGCTCTGAGCCCCCCAGAGCAGCGTACGTTAGAAAGCACCCTTGCTTTAATAGAATGCTTTTAAAAGGTGAAGAATTTCCTAGCGTAGTTTACAATCTGATAACATTTGTAATTTAAATTTACAAGTATGTGAATCGATGGATTTAAGAAAAATTAGCACTGTACACAAATAAAAAAGAAATGTAGAAAGGTATTTTTAGATTGATGACTGTTGAAAAAATTAAACTGGTTCATTCGTGAAATAAGGACAAAATATTGGGATAAATCAGAGTTACACAGGTATTCTCCGTGGAAGGGACATTTGTGACTTTATGGGGCTGTTTTAATACAGGCAAACAATATATAATTCATGATTTTTTTGGACATAGGTAGAGAAATTACATTCAGATTAGACAAACGAATTTGATTTCTTAATACTTCACTTAATCATAGACCTAGAATTAGCAGTATCCCTAAGCATGAACTGAGTTTCTCTTTGGTGACATAACTCCTCTAATTGCTGATGCTTCAGCAGTGGTACATGTTTGAATCTGGTTTGTTCTTCCTAAGAATACTACATTTTGGAAGAGAAACCTGGAGGCCACCTAAAGCTTGAGTCAGGCTGAGCTGTTACATGGATGATTTGTTTTATATATTTATAATCATTCACCTTGCACAATGTCAGCTTCTTGAGACAAGGGAAATCTTATTTGGTATTTCTACAGGATTCACAGTTGTGGCTGGCTCTTGGAAAAGAGTCAGTAAATGTTTATAGGGTGAGTCAATAAAGGAAATGGTAAAGTCTACCAGGCAATTAAACTTAAGGAATTCTTCTACCTTACTCTGATGATCTCTGAAATTCTTGACCCTCTTCATTTTGTGAAATGAGCCTTTGCATCTCTTCCATTTTTGCATATTATAGCACACGTATGTGATTGCTGTATTTTCTTATGCAGGTCGTAAGAGGCTGCCCTCCGTGCAGCAAGGAACTCAGGACAATGGAAGAGCGGAAAGTGAAGAGGAGAAGCCCTAAGTCTTTTAGTGCCCACCCTACTCAGGTTGTTAATGCCAAAAAAAATGCCATTCCAGTAAGTAAAAGCACAGGGTTTTCAAATCCTGCATCACAGTCAACTTCACAGCGACCAAAGTTAAAAAGGTGAACTTTTTTCCCATTTTCACACTAAAGTACTATTAAATACTAAATCAACTTTTTTTTTTTTTTTTTTGCCAAACCCAGAGCCTTGCACAAGCTCAGCAGTCAGTACCACTGAGCCTCATCCCAAGTCCTAAAGCAACTTCTTAGAACCTTCTCTGATTCAGCTTGACTTTGAAAGCAAGAATCCTTAGTGTTTCTCTGAAAAATTATCAGAAAGCAAGGATTTCTCGTCTTGGGAAATTGAATCAGATTTTGAATTAAGCTATAGTTAGTAGAAAAAAAAAGCCAAAAACAATTTTAATCTTTAAATTCCTGATAACAATTATATTCCCCCCGCCTAATATAGCAGATCGTACTGAGTTACCTACATCTCTGTCCCTGTGGTCATGATCCTATAACACATAAGCCACAGAGCCGGCTATTTGTTAACATTGAAAGCTCTAAAAGGTTTGTCACCAGTATCCTAGCCCTTTTATTATTTTTTAATAAAATAAAACTCATACTGAGCTGGCACTCTGCCTGCCCCAGCACTGTTGAGTACCAAGGTACTGGATTACTTAGGAGTAAGATTGCTGTTGTTTTTTTAAGCTGGTTATTTCTGTGTCTTCTTCTAGAATGTAAGGTTCCTGTGGGGTGGGACTGTATGATCATCACCATGTGCCTGACAGTATTCACAGTGGCAGTTGCACATAATGTAATTTCATCATGTGTTTTTCATTACTGAGTTTTAACATAAAGTGACACTATGACCAGAGGCAGTGAAGAAGCAATAAAGGGAATTTTATGTTTCATTTTTGTTTTTTTGATACTTATTGAATGATGAATGGTGCAAAACCCTGACTTGAATAAAACTTCCAAATTTGAAAGGAAAAAATGTATTTGCTATACTGAAACCTTACAGTCTGTAATAGCTTATCTTAGATTTTAATGTGAGTGTGGATTTCTTGGGGATCATTTAGAATACAGATTCTGAATCATTCAGTGTTGGATGAGGCTTTGGATGAGCATTTCTAATTAGCTTGTGGGACACTCCCTGGACACCCCCTGGACACTCCCTGGTGTTCTGATGGTTAGCATCTGGTGCACTCTGTTTCATAAGCTCGTGGGTGAGGTTGCTGTTACTGAGTTTTGGTCAGCACAGTTGAGTACCAAGGTACTGGATGATGTGATTTAGTACTATGTGTAGAAAATGCAGACGGTATTTTGTGAAGAACTGCTACTGTCAACGGCCTATGAATTCTAAAT
Source organism: Hydrochoerus hydrochaeris (assembly GCA_004027455.1). Taxonomy (NCBI): domain Eukaryota; kingdom Metazoa; phylum Chordata; class Mammalia; order Rodentia; family Hydrochaeridae; genus Hydrochoerus; species Hydrochoerus hydrochaeris. The sequence goes on from PVLA01001982.1 coordinate 169,146, forward strand.
TTCGGGCTAAGAGTTACTGGTTTTTCTTGTGCTTCATCCCTTCCTTGGTCCTGTTTATCTTCTTATAGTGAGTACAGCTGTCCATTCAAGAGGTGTCCATTCAACATTATGTAAAAATGCATTGAGCACTAAATTTGTGTGTGTATGTGTGAGTGTGTGTGTGTGTCTGAGAGAGACACACAGAGAGAGAGAGAGAGAGAGATCCATAGTATGCATTTTGTTATAAAGATGTCATGTTTCATCTGTTTAACTTGTACTTCTTAAGCCTTCTCCCAACCCCCAGGATTAGGGAGTGAGCCTGGGCATCACTCTGAACTATATCCCAGCTCTTTTAATTTTGAGACAGGATCTTGGTGAGTGGCTCAGGCTGGCCTCCAATTCAAAATCATCCTGCTTCAGCCTCCTGAGTAGGTGGAATTATAGGCATACATCACTTTCCTGGCTGGCTGTGAACTGTGTGAACTGTCTCTCTGATCCTGTAGAGTAATGTGCATAGCACATCACTCAAAAATGTGAGAGCCTGGTGTATGACAGACGTGTAATGAGAACAGTTAGTCTAGGGGTTCCAAAATGCCTTCCTGAGCAAAAGCATTAAACTGTGACTTGAAGGATGCGTGGGAGACAGCCTGGCAAAGGTGGCAAGAAGCAGAAGGATGCAAATGCAGGCAGAAAATCACATGTAAGAACATTTTGAGTTTCTAGAAAAATAAACAGATTGAGAATGGGTAAAGGCAATGGAAGATGAAGCTTAAGAGTACCAGCCTTTTTTCAGCAGACATGCAAAGCTACGGAAGGACTTAAATTGGTAAATTATATATCTGATTTTATTCTGTAGAAATGGCTTTGGCCGCCTTGTGAGGAGGGAAGAGTGGCGAGAGGCCATGCACAGAGACAGGGACGGTGGCCGAGAGGGTGTTGGTCAGGAGAGAGTTCTGGCAGTGGCAAAGGAGAGAACTCGGGAGCGGAGTTTCTTTATGGGTGGAATTCATAGGAGTTTAGGGCTGCATGTGCCTTAGAAAATGCATGAGTCAAGGACACTAGCAAGGCCTTTCTCCTTACACTGGATGTCTCTGGCCTAGTGTCCGTATTCATGTAGGGGAACTCCTGATAATTCAAAGAACAAACAAGACAAAGCTCAAAAAGGAAACAAGTGAAACAGGTAATAAAAAGACTTAAGATTTTTCAGTTTTTCATAGTTCAAAGATTTAGTATATTGTATAAATGCGTGAATTAAATGTGTATGTCTTTTTTTCTTTGAGAGAGAGTCTTGCTATTTAGTTCAAACTCATCTTGAACTCACTATATGGCCCATGGTGGCCTTGAACTCACAGTGATCTTCCGGTTTCCAGGGTCCTGGGGTGTTGTAGTTTCCAGAGATTCTTACGAGATCCTTATATCCTGAGCAAAGAATTGGGCAAAACATGCAAAAAAATGTGGTGAGGTTTTACATTTATGAAAGGTAGGAAAAGAAGCATGCTCAACAGAGTCAGTGCAGGCCAATTAAAATTAGGGAAAAAAATACTCTGCAGAATTCAGAGTGGGCTACTGAAAGAGCTTACAGCAGCCATGAGCTTAACAGCTCATGTTGTATCCCCTGTGGTCATATCACATCTAGGTTGTCCTATCAAAAACCTACTTGATCTCTCGCCAAAAGAATTGAAGATAGCATTTCCTCTCCTCTTTCTTTCTTTCTTTCTTTCTTTCTTTCTTTCTTTCTTTCTTTCTTTCTTTCTTTCTTTCTTTCTTTCTTTCTTTGTCTTTTTGAGACAGGCTGACCTTGAACTTGTATTTTTAGCCCAGACTGGCCTCGTGCAGTGATTCTCCTGCCTCAGTCTCCCAAGTATTGAAGATAGCACTTTCCAATTGGCCTCAGGTGGAAGGATTGGGAAGTTGTGCCCAGGCTGCCCATGATTGACAGGTTGCACCCTATTGTTGCCCACCTCACTGGCCAACTGACCACTCCCTAATCTGCCTTATTTCTGCCTGGAACATAAAACCCCTTAATTCCTAATGGGATGCTGAGTGTGTGGCAGTCCCTGTCTTCATGTAGCTACTTCCAATTGATAGGTGTTGTAGGCACTACCTACTGGGGTTGTGTTCTCTCCATGTACCTTGGGATGTGGCTCACTGGTTGGGTTGAAAAAGCTGTCAGGAGACAATAAGCAAGGAGACAGTGCCTGTATGTGATAAAGTGTTGAGCTGCCTGCTCTGTGGGAGAAAGCGTGGTGAATTTGTCAGAGTCATGGGCTGTACTCTGTCTGGACCACTGTCTGAAACCTTGAATTGATAAACTTTACTGTTAGGTTGGGCGTACAGAGCCCAGAAGGTCAGAATATTTCCTGGACTGTCGAAAAAAGTAGACTATGACAAATCCAGAAATTAGAGACATTAAGTTTTATTTTCATGCTTCTTGTGGAGGAGAAAACATGGCAGATACATATAATTTACTGAGAACCTGAGAGCCACAACCCTAGTGAGATTACTCACCTTATGAATCTAATTAAACACAGGCGTCCTAATACAGAGTCTGTTTAAACCATGGCAGATTAGGGGTCCTTTGTGATTGCACCCGATGCAGTCCTGGAGTTAATGGCATTTGAAGCGGCGCCTTAGGTCTTCCAGAGGTGCAGAGAAGTAGCTTTCTTTCAGGCTTTCTCTTCAGACAGTTTAGTGGGGCTGATGTGAATCCATCTGTCTGTCTCTGCCACGGCTACTGCAGTGGTGTTGGCAAGGATGGCTGAAAAGGGGCCCTGCCGCTTTGGGCTTTAGTTCTGCAGGAGTCCCTTCCTCACAAGTTTTAATGAGCCCTTAATCTACAGAGTGGATACTAGGTGGTCCCCTGGGCTAGGAGCTGGCAGGACTTTGTTCCCATGTAGTTGGATAGCCTGTTGTACTTGGTCCATAATAATCACGATTTGTGTGAAGCCCCACATGGAGGCAGATGGGTAAAGGCTAATTGCCAGTCCCCCCAGGTATTCCCTGTCCTCTGTACAGGTTCTAACAAAGGAGGCAGCCTGGCTTGCAGACCTGTCAGATGGTCACCACTAGTCCTAGCCCTGTGAAAATTCGAGTGACCATTATTCCATGTAGCATCTTTTCCCATATAGAAAGACTTTCTAGTTTTCTGCTGTATCCCTTGAGGAAGGACCGGATTGTTTTCTAAATACCGCTCCTTTAATTCCCCCTTGTCCTAAGGCCCATTTATCTTTCCGGGGGCTATGGACTGCTTTTACTGATTCTCAGGTACAGGAATAAGGCTAGCATCTGTAGGGTGCCCTCCTTTCCTCTGTCGGCCTTTTGATTTCCAAAGAGACTTTAGACATGTCTCTTTGGTGTCCTTTGCAGTGAATGACAGCAACCTGCCTGGGAAGATTCACCGCCTCCAGGAGCTATAGAATTTCCTACTTGTGCATTATCCACCCGGATGTGGATTGGGGTTACAGCGCTGTTAACCCCGCAGTGTCTTGCTCCATCCTGTGCTCTCCTGGAAGCTTTACTGCCAGTAGACTGGGAGCACGGCAGGACTGTTTCAGAAGCTGCCTGTGAGATCCTCTTGCTTTTGTTTGGGAGATTGGCTGGGATCTTTTAGTTTGTAGCATCTGGCAGTGCTGCATTTGCCCCCCAGCTGATCCGTCACACCATGCAGCAGGATCTGCCTGGAGCTCAGGAAGGCCCCACATAGTCCCAATGAATTGACGTCTGTGCTGGCCTTTGCTGGGATTTGAGAATTGCCCCCACTTCTGCTAGTAAGGGAATAAGATACTTGGATAATTAACTCATGATTGAATGATGAATCCAGTCATTGTGTATACCTAAAAGGTACCAATAAACTTAGTTAACTAAAAAACACTCATGATTGAACATCTGACCTAATTGACATGTCAGACAGGTATAAAGAGGCCGAAACTAGGGCTCTTTTAACTCCATTTATGGCTATAGATCTAGAGGAGGATTTGTCAGAGAAGGAAGTTGAAACATCTATAAGGAATTGGAATTGCTAGCCCATGTCATCAGGGTCACCTGGGGTTCCTCACTGGAGATAGCAGTGTCTTGGGCAGGGGTATCACAGACAGGACCAAGCCCCTCTGTTACTCTATGTCAGAGCAGGAAGTGAGGGTTTTAGCTGGCCTGGCCCCTCTGGGAACAGGGACAGTCTGGCCTCAGGTGGGCTGTCTGACACCCAGAGCTGGGCCTGGGAGGTGGCTTAGTAGTCACATGTCCAGTGTTGAATTTCCTCATACTCTGTCCCTGACTGACCCTGGGTTTTCCCTTGGATGACTTCAGTATGCTTAACAGTTGCCAATTGTGACAGCCATAATTTTGGCCCTTTTCTCAGTGCTTCTTTCATCCTCATCTGAATCCCAGTTGTTGAACACAGAAAAGGGTGTGTACTGCAGTTGAATCATAGAGGTTCAGCAAGTGGCCGAGACTAATTCTGCATCTTGCCATGATAGATTGAAGGAAGGGGTCACAGTCAGAACCCACCTGCAGGCCTATTGGGACCTTCTGAAAATTGGCCTCACTGTTCTTTGCATTTCTGGATCTCTGCCACTGAGAAAGGAACCTGGACTCGCGTAGTCCCTCTGCCCCTGGCACCTCTTAGGAACAGGATAAGCTGAGAGTTGGAAGCGCTGGACGCACTCCGAGTGCCCTGTGGGGCTGAAAACTGTGTGAGGAGCATGAGGAGGGGCCTCTGGTGGAGGCCTGAGTCACTTTGAAGATAGGACCGATTCATTGGCTTGGGGGCTATACGGAGGTTGAGGAGACCACTGAGGATTAGCAGAGATAGAAGAGCCATAAAAACCCGAACATCAGGGATTTCATACCACTTTCCTTGCCTATTGCAAAAAAGATCTAACTGAAGAATAGCATCATAATTTAGATTGCCATTCTGTAGCCTTCTGTCACCATTTCCTAGTTTATACTGGACCCAAACAGTAATGCAACAGAAGATAAGCTGTTTCCAGATTGTCAGGCTGGAATTATGCTCAGTTTTTAAGGACACAGCCCACTGGAGAGGTCTCCAAGGTGTTTTCCCATGATCTGCAGGGTGTGTCATGGGGCCTGTGCAGAGACAGAAGGCTTGTCCTGGGTCCTTCACATGTCATCCACGCAGATGATGCAGACCTATTGAGTTCTAAGTAGTTCCCTGTGAGACTCAGGCTCTACCAGACAACTTTAAAGTGACACTGGGGCTCTCGTTCTGTTTTTCTCCACTTAGAACTCCATATCCTATGCCATACCCTGTGGCCCATTAGGACTCCTTAGAGAGGAGGGTGGAACTCCAACTAGCTATGGGGGAGACAATGAACTAAAATTTCAGGGTTCTAAGTACAAGGCTAGGGTTTTTTATCTATTAACTTTAGCTCTGCTTTTAGAACTTTTTTTTTTTGGCAGTACTGGGCATTGAACTCACGACCTGGTGCTCGTCTGGCAGGCACTTAGGACACTAAGCTAAACCCCCATCTCTTTAGCTCTACGTTTGCATACCCACAGCCAGCTGACTTGACCTTTACTGGCTGTTTCCTTTGTTCTGCCCTCAAGCTCAGGTTTCTAGATTACCTGAATTTCTGTTAGAAGAAACAGAGAGGAGACCTAACCCAATTCAAAAGAGAAGAAGGAAGGAGGAGTCTCATTTTTTTACCGGAAAGCAGAGGCTTTAGAGATTTAACAAACATGGCAGAATCACTGGGATTGGGGTGGCAACCTGAAAAAGGGACTCCCGAAGGGCACCCAGCGGTGAGAGGCTGCGTAGGAGGAAAGCAAGGATGAGTCTTTGAGCACAAAAAGGGGAAGGCTGGGGTAGGCACCTCCACAAACAGGCTCCCAGAGGAGTGAGGAAGCTGAACAGGCTCCCTGACAGCTCCCAGCCCACGTGACCACAGAGGGTGCTGCAGTGCCCCAAGGGTGCCATCAGGACTGGTGTCCTTGGGGCCCAGGAAGGGAGAACTATGTGGGGGAGAGAGACGCAGCAGGAAATGGGGGTGTGGGCAGCCAGATGCCAGGCTACCACCGAGGGAGTCCCCACCTTCCACTAGTTTTTTTGCACACACAAACAAAGCAAAACAACTCTTATCTCTTTGTGACTTCACCAAAACTGTATTACTAGGGCTCAGGGGTGCTGTGGTTCTCGGAGATTTTGTCCAAGTTGTTGGTGTCCAGAACAAAGAATTGGGCAAAGCATATGAAAAGGATAGTTTAAGTTTGTTAAAGGTAGAAACAGAAGTATGCTCTGCAGAGTGCAGAGTGGGCCACTAAAAGAGCTACTGGTGACCACAAGCTTAATAGCAAGTGACTTTTATATATCCCACTCTGACATCAGATCTGGGCTGTGCTATCAAAAACCTGGATCTCATATCAGAAGAACTGAAGAGAGCATTTTCCTACTGGGTCCCAAGTACCGGGCTTGGGCACATGTGTCCTGGATTTCCATGACTGACAGGCCACACCCTACTGCCCACTCACCTAGATACTAACCATGCCCTAATCTCCTGCCTGACTCCTGCCTCAGCCTCCTCAGCCTGGCATTACAGATGTGCACCACCATGCCTGGCTTCTCTTCATTTTTTTGTGTTTCTGGTTTCTATATTGAGGATATTGGTTTTATTTAGTTTTTCTGGTTTCTTGTTCTTAAGGGAAACTGCTTAATTCAACAAAAAATTAAGCAAAATCTTAATCTAGAAAAGCAAAAGCGCTAACCAAAGTTCATGGCATCTTCCTTGCAGAGTGGCAAAAGAGAAGACCAAACCTCAGGGTGGCGAAGGGAAGGGAGCTCAGTCAACTCCAATCCAACACTCTTTCCTCACCGACGTCTCTGACGTGCAGGAGATGGAGCGAGGGCTCCTCAGTCTTTTGAATGATTTCCACTCCGGAAAGCTTCAAGCCTTTGGTAAGCACCGAATGCTTTTTGTTTTTGTTTTTGTTTTGTTTTTTTGGAACAGGTTCTCACTGTATAGTTTAGGGTGGTCTCACACTCATGATCTTCCTGCCTCAGCCTCCAGAGTGCTAAGATTACAGATGTGTACCACCATGCCCAACTGCTATTCCTCTTTATCATTTTCTTTTATTGAAAAAGAGAGAGACCATAGACATACATTGCAACCATACTGGACGTGTCATGGAAGATGATTTTTTTGTCTTCCACAACTTCTGCAGAATGCTATTTCAGTTTTAGTTTTTTTGATAGAGGGTCAGCCAGCATGATCTTCATGGTGTAAATACAGACACACACACTGGCACACATGCACACACATGATTTGGGCTCTGTTGTTTCACACAGATGGGACCTTACATGTTTTTCTGCATCTGGCTTTCCTTCATTAAACAATATTTAGTGGAAATCTCTGAAAATTACCTGGTCTAGCTTGATTTTATTCTTTTCCATGACTATATACATAATGTTCTTAGTTGTAAAGATACTGGTTCATTATTTCAGTCTTTTCCATATTAAAGGATACTGTTCTCAGCTTTGAGCCACTAAATGCAACCATAGTGAACATCATCTTGGCTTGCTTTGTTCTGTTTGAGGCTGTTGCTAGGCTGGCCTTGAACTTCAATCCTCCCGTCTCAGTCCCAGGTAGCTGGGATACAGGTGTGTGCTCTGTACCACTCTCCCAGAGTGAACAGCTTTTATATACAGTCCTTTTCTCAGTGCTGGGGCTCAAAGCCTGGGCCTTGTGCACACTGGGCAAGTGCTCTGCCACTGAGCTACATCATCATTCCTACCATCCTCCTGTCGCAGCCTGCTGAGCGCTGGGACTGCAAGTGTGCACCGCCGTGCCTGCCCTGTATTCTTATGTTCATGCTTTTATGTTTTAAACGCACTCCCACGAGTGGGATTGTTAGAGTTAGAGCATGTCTGTGATTTTAATTGTAATAGAAATGTCCAGATTGTCTTCCAAAAAATTTACCATTTTTCATTTCTATCAGCAGTTTATGAAAAAACCCTTTCCCTGAATTGTCACCAGTGATAGATATGATGTCATTTACTTTTTGTCAATACGTTGGTACAGTAAGATTTAAAAATTTACTGTTGAATTTAGATATCCATGTGTATTTGGTAAACAGTTAGATTTTTTTTTTCAGGACCTTTACCTAGTTTTTAGTTTGGTTATTTTTGTGAACTTGTTTACATTTGTTGTTGTCAGTTGTCATCAGCTGGTGTTTTTTTGTTTGTTTGTTTTTTGTGGTACTGGGTGTTGAACCCAGGCCTTTCACACTGAGCTACATCTCCAGCCCTTTTTAATTTTTTATTTTGAGACAGGGTCTCACTAAGTTGCTAAATTGCTCAGCTGGGCTCAAACTTAACAATGCTCCTGGCTCAGTCTCCAGAGTGCTTTTACATGTTTTTCATGCTAATCCTCTGACCTTAGTATATTTCTGTTTTTATGTTTTATTTTGTCTGTGGGTTTTATGGTATTCTTAAGCTGTGTAAGTTTTAATTTCGTGTAGTCTTCTTTTACATGTCTGTCTTTCCCTTTATAGTTTACGAATGTCCAGTCTTATACTAGAATTTGACAAAAAGACATTAAACATGTTGTGTAGTTCACAGAAATGTATTATCCCCTTCCTCTTTGCTCTCTCCTATCCCACGAGCAATGTTCAAAATACTTTCACTTGCTCTACACCCTCCTCCCCAGCCTTTGAGATGTCATCTTTGCTGCTTTGCTGCCCCCAGCACCCTTCTGCCTCAACTTAATGTGCCTTTGTGTTTTTGGATTAAGTTCTTTCTTGTCTGTGTTCATTACGTGACTGTTTTCTCGAAGTGTTATCATGACAGTTCTATTGCCAGTATATTCTTGTTGGATTCTTTCTTACCATGTAATTTATTTTTTTCTGTCTTGGTATGAAAATTTTTTTTCTTTAATCTTTAAAACTTTGTCATTTCCCAGGACATACTTAAGACTGTGTCTTTCCCTGCCCTGAGCCAGTGAGCCTTTCTTGTTTGCTGATTTCTCTTTCTTTCGCAGAACAGGTCTCCTCCGCCTACTTCTTCTTAGCCCAGTGGAGCGTCTGTTGTCCTTGTGTTGGGTTGCCTCGATCCATCCTCCTTCTCTTCCATCTTTTCCCTTGTAATTTCTGTCTCACTCTATATTCCCTGCATGTATTTCTCTCTCTCTCTCTCTCTCCACACACACACACACGCACACACACACACACACACACACACATACACATGCACACATCCATATGCCCATACCCCCATACACCCACCCACCTTGAGGTATTTCTTCTACTTCATCCTTCCGGTTGGTAATTGTTTAAATGGAAGAAATATTTTATTCTGAATAAAAGTGATTTTGAAAGTGCCATAACTAATTCAGTATTAGTAGTCCTTAACATAGTGTAGTTTAGTTGTGAAGATGTTATAAAGCTTATTAGAAGAAACTAGTATAATGTATATTAAATCACATTGATTAAAGATGTGTACTTTAGCTGAGCTATTACATACCTGTGTAGTACCTTTAGGATAAACAAGAAGTTGTTTTTGAAAAATTATGGCATCAATAAAGAGGCTAAGGCTGGGGATTTAGCTCAGTGGCTTAAGTGCCTGCTTGGCAAGCACAAGATCTTGAGTTCAATCCCCGGTACCAAAAAAAAAAAAAAAGGAGGCTATACCTAAACTGGATGGAAATATATAATGTACCATACGTATTTAAATTAATTGCTCTGGGCAAATAATGTCACTGCAGTGAACTATAATCAATAAATAATATAACTTATTCTATAGCAATTAAGCTGTTTTAATTACTGTATATACAGTTGGAAACAATACATTGTATTATTCATGCTTTATAATGTTATTCATGCTTGATACATACTTTCATTTATATTTTCTAAAGGAAGAATACATAACTGGTTGGAAAAATACATTCTTACAGGACTGTTTCACTCAGCTTACTTTAAAATGTTGGGTCACTCAATTCAAATTGCAGTTATCAAATAGGCCATAATTAGGTGATGCTATTACATATGATATGCTAGTGAAGACAACATATTTTCTCGTGTAATTTTTTTAAGTTCCAAAGTCATTTCTTAGGTTGGTCATTCTTTTCTGGTCAAAAATTTGATTTGCAATTATACGTACATACAAGATATACACCATTATGTACTGCAAACATGTACCAACAAAATAAAAATTTGGGAAAAAATATGCCATCATTAACAGTTTACAAAAGAAAGAAAACAGATTTTTTGAAAGCTGTTCCTCAAGGCTAATACCTTTAACGTTAATCTTCATTAAAGTTCTGGAATGTTCCCCAGGAAATGAGTGTTCCATAGAGCAGATGGAACATGTCCGGGGAATGCAGGAGAAGTTAGCCCGCTTGAATCTGGAGCTCTACGGGGAGTTAGAGGAGCTTCCTGAGGACAAGAGGAAAACAGCCAGCGACTCCAACCTGGACAGACTGCTGTCTGATGTGAGTTTGCTTCTTTTGTCTCTACTCTTTGGATTTTTTTTATTGTATTATAAAGTAACAAGATCACTTCTTTTTTTTTTTTTTTTTTTTGGTCTTTTTGAGACAGGATCTCAAACTGTATATAATACAGTTTGACCTTGAGCTCACTTGTAGCCCAGGCTGGTCTCAAACCTGCAATGATCCTACTGCCTCAGCCTCCCAAGTGCTGGGATTACAGGCATGCTCCACCACACCTGGTTACAAAATCAGTTTTTAACCCTTTTAAAGTATATAATTCAGTGGTTTTTAGTATATCTGTAGTGTTGCACAGACATCACCAGTGTCTGACTCTGGAACATTTTCTTCACTCTTGAAAGAAACCTGTACCCTTCAGCCCTACCTCTGCATCCCCCAGCCACCTCAGGGGACCCTCTGTCTGCACAGATTTGTCTCACCATGGACATGCACATCAGTGGAATCACAAGACACGAACCTCAAGTGGGCTCTTTCACTTAGTGTAGTGGTTTCAGGGTAAATCCATGTTGTACTGTGCTTTTTTGTACAAAGAAATAAAAGGAAGTTATCATACATTTAAACACATACTTTCAGAATACTGGCAAATCTAAAAAGAAAGTATTTGCTTCATTACATGTTATATATGTATGGATATTATCGTTATGTACAGATTTTGATCTGTACATAACAATCGTATATGTAAGTATATGTACAAATCTTGAGATACAGAAGCTAATAATCAAGGGACTTTTCCCCCTGACATGACTAATACACTTTGCATTGTGTACTCAGATGGCAGTTACTTATTTTTAAATACAGAACTGTGCTGGGTACTTCTGGCGTTGGATCCCTTGCCCCCATGTATGTGTTAGTTTGCCACAGCTGCTATTCCCAGTACCACAGACTGGCTGGCTCAAGACAGGATTTCTGTTCTCACAGTTCCAGAGGCTGAAAGTTTGAGGCCAAGGTGTTGATGGGGCTGGTTTCTTCTCAGGCCTCTGTCCTTGTTTGGTAGGTGGCATCTTCATGTTTATCTGTGTCTAGTTTCTTCTGCTTGTAAGGGCACTGATCACATTGGGTCAGGGCCCACCCTCATAACCTCATTTTAATTTAATCGCCTCTCTGAAGGTTTGCAGCTCCACTCACACTCTGAGCTACTCTGGGTGAGGACTAAAACCCATGAATCTGGGGACATGCACATGTCAGCCCATAACACCCTTGTGTAAGTGTTAGAATCAAAAGTGTTAATTCAATTTGCCTCTTTAAGTCATTTTTGGAACAAAAATAAATAAAAATTGAATCCAACACACTTTATTTAAAATCCCATATTTACCACTGACTGACAGAAAGGGTCCGTTTCTTTCTATTGCTTTTTTTTTTTAATCTTGAAAAAGTAAATATCAGGGAAATTGTATGTTCATACTTCTAAGATTTCAAGCCTGTACTTTTTATTTTAGATCTTTTATATTTAGTCTAGTCTTGTAATTATTTCTTTTTTATACTCTTGTTTTATTCCCCTTAACAAACGTAAGCCTCATTTCCCATACATTTAGGATAGTAATTGTGGTATGGTGCCAAGAACGTTACATTTGAAAGCAGAAAGCCTTTGTAAGTCCAGAGCCTGCATTTGGGTTCTTAGGTTATGCATACTGTGTAACACTCAGCAATTTAGTCAGCTATTTTTTGCAGTACTGAGGATTGAACGCAGAGCCTTGCGCTGAGCAACATCCCGTCCTTTTTTTTATTTTTTATTTTGAGACATTGTCTCACTAAGTTGCATAGGCTGGTTAACATTTTTGTAATGCAGTTTTACATCTGTAAATTGAGGGGTGCTATAATCTGCATGTTTGGGTCCTCCCAGATATCCTATGTTGAAGTCCTCACCCTGAAGGTAATGGTAGTAGGAGCTGGGGACTTGGGGGATAATTAAGTCAAGAATGGGATCATAGCCCTGCTCAGGCCAGCCCAGGAGGGAGTCCATCTTCCACATGGTGAGGACACACCCAGAAGGTGCCACTGTGTACAAGGAAGTGGACCCTCCTCGGACCCCAAATCTGCGGGCATCTTAATCACTGACTTCCGGTTCCCAGAACTGTGAGAAGTGAATTTCTGTTACGTGAGCTACGGCAGCAGTTGTGGGTGTTTTGTTACAGCAGTTCAAACACGCTAAGACAAAGGATGATATATTCCATTTGTACTGAAAACTAGATCTCCATGTGTAATATTTTTGTAATTCATAAAGCTTTCAAAGGTTGTGAGCATTAAAATGTCAATTTTTTTCTTTTAAAGCTATTATTAAAGAGTATTGTAATTATGCAAGGTTTTAGGGTATACCTACAAAACTCCAGTTTTTATCATCTTTTTCATTTTACCCTTATGTTCTTCCTTTATAAATGCTAAAAATCCTTTATAATTGTTTTACAAAAGTATTTTCACAGTCTGGAAAGGTTTTAAAATTTTTTTTCTTAGGAAGTCTTTTCTTAGCCAGGGATTAGCTCAGCGGCATAAGCACCTGCCTTGCAAGCACTAGGTCATGAGTTTGATCCCCAGTACCAAAAACAAAAAACAAAAACAAAAAAATCTTTTCTTCCACTGGGCGTGGTGACCTAAGCCTATAATCCCAGCATTTAGGAGGCAGAGGAAGTAGGCTCACCATGAGTTCAAGACCAGCCTGAACTATGTAGTCAGACTGTGTCTCAAAAAAAAAAAAATTCATTTTCTTTCATTTAAAGAAGGCTTAAATGAAATACTATTTTAAAATGTATAATTAACAATGTATAGTTAACAGTGTTTCTTATTAAAATTAAATTAAATTTGTTTCTTTGTGTTACAGTTAGAAGAATTGAACTCTTCTATGTATCCTTTTCCTATTATCAACAGTGAAAAGCTTGTAATTTATAATCGTCATCATATTTTCATTTAGTGCAGTGTTTGGGCTAGCAGGAAGGGACCCACTTAGGAGGGCCCAGAACCAAGGCAATCCAGGTTTGTATATAGACAACTTGGTTAGGGTGTCCAGGTGTCCCAAAGGTGACCTGATGGACCTGTTGACAGAAAGAGAGGTTAGAGACCCTGAAAGTGGGCAGAGTTTTCCTGGCAAACTGGTTTGCTGTAGGAAGAGGCTCTCTGGGAAATACCTGAAAATGGTTAAGAAGACATTGCACGGCAACAAAGAAGCAATAAAAAAAGAGCCCCAGTCCTAATTCCTGTCCTCTTGGGATTAAGAATAGCTGGTTCCACAGCACTAAGAACCACAGCTCTCGTAGTAAGAGACCAGAATTACCAGCTACTAAGCAAAAAAATATACGTGATCTGGGTACACTTGAACAAAATGTTCATCGCTTAGAGGAGTCTTTAAACTCCTTGGCTGAGATGGTCCTCCAGCACCAGTGAGGTCTAGACCTCCTATTCCTAAAACAGGGAGGTCTATGCCTAGCCCTTGTAAATCTTGCTTTTTATACCAACCATTCAGGAGTTAAGGATAGTCTTAGTCAACTTAAAAAGTGCCTAGCTGATTAAAAAAAAAAAAAGAGAGACAGCGTCAACAGAACTGATATAAAAATTTATTCTTCGGCCGGGTGTGGTGGCTCACGCCTGTAAATCCCAGCACTTGGGAGGCTGAGGCAGGAGGATCGTTGTGAGTTCGAGACCAGCCTGGGCTACAAAGTGAGCTCAAGGCCAGCCTGAACTGCATAGCGAGACCCTGTCTCAAAAAAAGATAAAAAAAAAAAAAAATTTATTCTTCGCCCCATGGCTGACCACCTTACTTTTGGCCCTGGCAGGACCGTTGGTTCTCCTCCTACTAGCCATCACTCTTGGCCCCTATATGATAAATTGTTTAATGCGTTATATCCAAGGCCAAGTCCAATCTATTAAATTAATAGTTATACATTCCCAATATGAGGATTTATAACATTTAGATAAAAAGATGACTTTTAGATAAAAAACATGACCAGGAATCAAGGATTTGATTCATATTCTAAAACCAGTAGGAAGTGTTGTAGCTTGACATAACTGACATCATCTTGTGCCCTGTATTTGACTCAGTAGAGTGAAAAATTATTCAGGGTACAAATAACATGAGAAAAGCAAAATGAGCTGCACCCATAAGAGAACAAACTAACCTGCTCCACAAAGAAGCAGGATACAAGCGTCAACCAAAAGTAACGTAAGATTCTAGCTAAGTTGTTTCCAACAGGCTGTCTTGCTTTGCGGTTTTCTGCTTTAAATGCCCTGTAACCCTCCAGTTGGGGGCTACTCGTTTTGACTCTAAAATAGGTCTATAGGTAGTCACTGAGCTTAGCTAACAAAATCCCAAAATTTGTCATTTTGGCTGCTTGGATTCCTATATTGTTTATGAACCCACTCCATATGTATTTAATCTCTCCTCTTCTGATTCCCCTCTCTGTCATCACTACCTTTGTTTTTTCAGTGTCTAAGAATATTTTAAAATCCCTTCTGTAACCATAGCAGACATCAATCAGTTGTGTTGCTTTCTGCCATTAAGCTTAGACTTGGCTATAAAATCTACTCCGTATCTTTTAACTATAGTTGTTAGGTGTTGTCAGTTCTGCTTTTATTCTTCCTTCATCCTCTGTGTGATAACACAGGCCCTTGTTACCTGATTACATAACTGTTTCACCCTCTGTCCCGGTCTAGGGCTTCACTGTTCAGTATGGTAAGATCCCCATGGCTGCTGAGCACATGAAATGTGACTACCCTGAATTAAAATGTGCATAAGCATAATAAACACACCTGATTTCAGAGACTTCATATGGAAAAATGTATCTTGAGTTTTATAATGATTACATGTTGAAATTTTAAAAAATATATCTGGTAAACAATATATAAAAGTATTGGATTCACTTCTTTTGCCTTTTAATACGGCCACCTAAAATTTAAAAACTATATCTGTGGTTTGCATTCCATTTCCGTTGGACAGTACTGCTTCAGACTTTAGACAGTGTTACTAAATTAATATTCCTATAATATTACTTTCTTGCCATTTTATTTCTTGCTGGTTTTTAATCCATGTTGAACCTTTTAATGGCTTTCAGTAATTTGGTCATACCCTGTACATCCTGTTATTTTCATTGCCATTAAGCTCATGATTATTTTGTTTTCATTTGTTTTTTTGTTTGTTTGTTTGTTTGTTTTTGAGACAAGGTCACTATGTAGTCCAGGCTGGCCTCAAACTCACAGTGATCCTCTTGCCTCAGCTTCCCAAGTGCTGAGATTACAGACATGTGCCACCACGCCTGACTTAAACTCATGTTGTGTCTGTCCACAAACCCGTGATGTTCATTCTCATCTTTATACCTCTGCTTTCTGCCATGAGTTCTGGTCATTTCCCTTTCTCTTTATCAAACTGTACTTAAGCTGAGCTGACTGCTTCCATTATTTTGCTTATCCTGAAGCCAGCTGTTACTCACCTTCTCATTATTATAATAAAATACCCGAGATAAATCAAATGAAAAGAAAGGTTTCTTTGGCTCGCAGTTTCAGAGCTTCCGTCTAGGATTGATTGGCCCTGTTGATTTAGGCCCGGCGTGGTATAGTGTGTCATGGGGAGGAGGTGACAAGGGAACTGTTCACCTTATGGTGGCCCAGTACAGAGAGACGCAGGAAGGGTTTCAGTACGTCAGGGCCTGCTCTTAGTGACCCGTCTGTCATAACGCCCACCTCTTTTTTTGTTGTTAAGACAAAGTCTCACTCTGTTGCCCATGCTGGCCGCTCCTGGGCTCAAGTAGTCCTCCTGCCTTGGCCTTCTGAGTAGTTCGGACTGTAGCTGTGGACCCCCCACCCCAACCTTAAAAGTTATATCACCTTGTGATAGTGCTACAGTCTGTGTCCAAGTGGGTCTTTAACATGTTCAAGATCCCAGCTATAGAACTAGCGGTCTGCCTTAGTTTATTATCTGTTGATTTTTATATGTTAACTGTCACCCTTCCCTTTGAACAAGAAGGCCTTTGATGGCCGTGTTCATAAGTGCACATTTTTTCAGCCTCTACTGTGCATGTACTGCCAGTATTAAGCTGCTCTCAGTGTATCTATATCATGGTTTGAGCTGGGTCTTAAAAAACAAGCTGTGTGTCCAGGCGTGGTAGCTCACACCTGTAATCCCAGCACTCAGGAGGCTGAGGCAAGAGGGCTGTTGCAATTCAAGACCAGCTTGGACTACAAAATGAGCTCAAGGCCAGCCTGAGCTACATGGTGAGACCCTGTCTCAAAAACAAACAAAACCAAAAACAGGCAATGGCTGGATAAATATGTATGTTAGAGAGGAAAATGAAAAGTGATAGTGTGAAAGGAAGAGAATAAGGTACATAGGAATCCGCCCCATTTCCAGCCGTGTGTGTGTGTGTGTGTGTGTGTGTGTGTGTGTGTGTCCGTGTCCACACGCTCCTGCACACACACATGTACATTATTGGGGATCGAACTCAGTGCCTTTGCGCCAGAGTGTATCCCTAGCACTTTTTGATTATTGTTATCACTGTTGTTATTATTTACTTACTGGTTCTTGCTGAGTTGCAGAGTTGCCCAAGCTGGGCTTTAACTTGTATCCTTCCTGCCTCAGCCTCCCATAGCACTCCCATAGCTGCCTCATGAGCCACACTGTGCAGCTGGAACAGTCTTTAGTCAGTGATTTTTTAAAACTTTCTAATTTGAGACATAATTCCTTATATTTAAAAATTGTGTGGGGCGCGGTGGCACACACCTGTAGTTCTAGCACTTGGGAGGCTGAAGCAGGAGGATTTCTGTGAGTTCAAGTCCAGCCTGAACTGTATAGTGAGACCCTGCCTCAAAAAACAAAAAAATTGTGTTACCGCATCCAGGTGTCTCAGTAACACAGCAGCTTTCCCTGTAAGCATATTTCCTTTGTTTCATTCCTTTTTTTCCAAATACCTCTGCCTTTTAGTTTCCGAGTGTAGTTTCCCAAAGTGTAAAAGAACCACTCCTTGTACAAGGAAACCCTTCTTAACGGACGACTTCAGACAAAAACTGCACTTGGCGGATGTGCAAGATGTCCCAAACACTTCGGCCAGCTAGACTGAAACGCAATCTACTTTCCTGGGATCTGCAGTGAAGCTGCTTCCTTTACTTCAGCTGAATCCAGTACCAGGAGCATCCCGCACCCCAGGAATCACAGTAATTAAAGTGCCAGTTCAGCGGTCCTTCACACCCCCTGCTTCTAGTAAGTCTGCTTGCTCTCTGCGGCACCGCGGGTGCAGGGCTCGGCCCTGCTGGAGCCCGTCAGGAGCTGTCACGCAGGCTTGTGCTGCTCGCTTCTTACTGTTGCCTTATGGGTCATACTTGAAATGCAATTGTGCCCAAAGCGTCGCCTAGCCGCGGCTGGTCCTCCCTGAGCTGCCCGGCTTACCCAGAGCGGCCCTCAGCGCACCTGCGCGGGCTTCCCGTGGCAGCCAGCTTCTGTTTACCTTAGACAATCAGCACGCACGCAGCTGTGTGTTCCAGTGGCCAGTGACAGCAAAATGTTAAATGAGTTATCTGTGAGATTTGCTATTTTTAATAAAGTAATTGATTTAAATTTGGCTTCTGTTGTCTCTTTGGAAGACTGTCGAGTCTTCAGCCTGGGAGTGGCAGGGTTCAATTCTGAAAAGTACCCTGTGTTTATAGATTGAGTTTCTGTAACTCCCTGCCAAGTCTGTACCTTTTGCACATTTCAAGATGGTACTGAGAGAACACAAGGTGTGATTGAAAAGCACAGTGAATGTTTACATTTTTAAAATGTTTATTACAGTTAAAGACGCATTGCCATTGGTCCCCTCACCTGTGCGCCTGGCTTTGCACACGCCTGTCCCGTCAGTGTTGCCGCTTCCTGAAGCAGTTCCGGAAGGCCTCCTTCCAGGCCTGCGGTTGTGTTGTCACGGCTGCCTCAGTGCTGAATCGCTCTAAAGCGTTTGCTTTATGGCCGTTTGGGTGTGGAGGAAGAACCGGAAGTTGCACAGTGCCGGATCTGGAGAGTCTGGTGGACCGAGCTGGCCAGGCAGCGTGCTGTTTTAGGGGCCGCGTCTGCACTGACGACGGCAAGTGGCAGCAGCACTCACTGTTCCCTGTTTCTGTTTGTTCGTTTTTAATCACACTTCATAAAGACCCAAGAACAGTGGGATGAGTGTATTCAAGGTGAATGAAAGTGCAAAGAGTTAATGGCAGTGTGTCTTTTACAGTAATAAATGTACAGAATTTAAACATTCACTGTATATATTGATCATCGCTGTAGTTAGACCTTGATTCAGACCCCAGCCTGTCCCTAGGCTTTGTGTACATGTGTACTTACTCAGCTGCAGTCCGTGATTTTTGATTTTTGTTTCAAATCTGGAAAATGAGCTTGATAACCAACTGGTTATATGAAAAATAATTGAAAAAGTGCATGTAAGATCCCTAGCACAGGGGCTGATCGCAGTGCAAGGCAAACATGAGCATTACTATCTTTCAGAAACTCTTTATTAAAGCAACTCATAACATTTGTCCTTTTAAAAAAGTCTACAGGTCAGTGATTGTTTCTAATAACTGAATTGCCTACCCCTTGCTGTGAACTAAGCCTTTCTGTTTTTTGGTACTGCTGGGAACCAAACCTGTGGCCTTCACATGTGTGGCAGGTGCTCTGCTGTATGTGAGGGACATCCTCATCCCTCACATCTGGTTCCAGAATGTTTTCATCACCCAGCAGAGCCCCAGTCAGTCATCCCTGCACCTCTCAGTCCATGGCAGCACTAATCAAAGTTCTCCTTCTCTCCCTCCCTCTCTCTTTTTTTCTGTTTTTCAAGACAAGGTCTTGTTTTGTAGTTCAGGGTGGCCCCAAACTTTGGGCTTCTCCTGTTTCAGCCTCCTGAGTCCCAGAATTACATGCGTGTACCACCCGGCTCAAAATTACATTTTCTATGGGTTTTCTTTTCTAGGTGTTTTATATAAAAAGAATCATACGATATGTGGTGTATTGGTACTGGTTTCCTTTATTTCGCATATGTTTTATTTTTATTAGCATGTTTGTGACGCTTAATTACAGTTGTCTTGGGGAACTGGCACATGCGCACATTGCATCTTAGGTGTCTGTCTCCCTCCCTCCTCAGAGCACGTGTCTGGCTGGCTCGTATTCACTCCAGAATGTAGATGCACCACATTGTGCTCAGTTAACTGGATATTGAAGGAAATGCTCCTGCTTCTGCCTCAGTGTTTCCAGGCTGCAAAAATAGCACCTAATTGGGACCAAACAGTGGGGGACTAACCAGGCCAGGTGGCACACTCCCATAATCAGAGTACTTGGGAAGCTGAGGCAGGCGGATCTCCATGAGTTAGAGGCCAACCTGAAATACATAAGAGATCCTGTCTCAAACAAACAAAAAAACAAAACAAAAACCACAAGAGGGTAGGGACCCATTGAATAGAAAAAGAAAATCTTGATACTGTGATTTTTGGCATTCTGAATTCAGAGAATGTTGATTAATTTATGAATTTGTCCCCTCCCTCTTCCTTTTCCTTTCTCTCCCTCCCCCTCTTTTTCTCTACTGTCCTTCTGTAAACCCCGGGCTTCATGCATTTGCTCTACCACTGAGCTATAACCCCAGCCCCTAACTGGGCATTTTAATATCTCTTTAAAAATTAGAAAGTCAACAGAGCATTATATATGATATATGAGACTTTCAGTTCCTCGAGAAATTAGAGATTTATGAGGGAAAATAGCCTTCCAGGGCAAAAGGAAACTTAACTGTGTGACATGTTATTTTTTGGATTGGTCCTGAGATAGTGTAAAACAAAATCTGTTTTTGGCGAGTTAGTGACAGAATAGTAGATTTATTATTATTACAGATAATTTTGACTAATACTAATATGTTCTAAGTCTGCATGCACATCATCAGCCGTATTTTTGATATATAATTGACAGTTTTGATATATATTTTTTTAAATTAATTAATTCATTTTGAGATAGGGTCTCACTGTGTAGTTCAGGCTGGCCTTAAACTCACTATATAGTGTAGGCTGGCCTTGACCTAGTGGCAATCCTCATGCCTCAGCCTCCTGAGTGCTGGGATGTCAGGCATGCACACTGTGCCCAGCTAGCCTTGGTATATTTTGAATATTAAACTATCTCAGTTTGACCAAAAGAGTAGGTGTTCTCTTTTTTCCCACTCCTTTGACTGGTTATACAGATTAATGGGCCCCATTCTGACTGATTCCTATATGTACATAACACTCTGATCGTTCTAAACCGCCATTATTCCCTGCCCTACCTTGGCCTCTCTGTTCATATTTGGAGGAGCTTCTGTGCACAATTTGCGCTTTACATTGCCCTGTTACCTCTCTCCTCCTCACTCCCTTCCCCTGTCTAGTAAGTTTCCCTTCTACTTGTCATGTTTTTAGATTCCACCTGTTAGGGAGAACGTGACACACACACAGGCCCACGCTTGTTTTTCTTTCTTTGTTGTGTGTTGGTTTTTTGTCCTGAGCTGTTTTGAGACACTGTCGCCATCTGTCACACAGGCTGGCCTGGAGCCCCTGGCCTTGAGCAGTCCTGCCCAGCGTCCCTTCTGAGTAGTGTGGGACTCCAGGCCAGAATGACGTTTTCTTCCTTTGGTCCCCTTGTCCTTTTTGTCGAAGGACCCCGTGTGTATTCAGATAGCAGAAGTTTAGCTTCTCTAATTCGCACCCTTGTACATTCCTTAAACATATGCTGGAGGCAGCAAGGAAAAGGGAGGACCCTGGATAAGAATAAAACTATTAGGATAATATTTTTTACACAGATTTGTATTTTCATCATAGAAAAGTTTTAATTACAGATGATTTGAAAATCAGAGCAAGTCATTTAACTTATTTGTGTACTTGTGTACATATTTCTAAACTTTTTAAACATTTTTTTTTAAATCATACAATCAGACTTTCTAAGGTACGTTTCCTACATAACGTATTGTGAGCATCTTTCCAGGGTGGTAACTATGACAAAAGGTGTGTGTGAGGGAGAGTTAAAAGGCTTCGCAAGGAATTCCTCTGGTCGCTTTGACCAGAACCATTAAGGACTTAGGTAGGGTATTTTTTTGTTTTTGTGTTTCCCATAGTCTGCTAAAACTGGCAGTAATAGGTCTGAAGATTTTCTGAGGATTTCCATGGTAAACAGTAAGAAACCATGCTTTCCCTCCTCCCAACATGAAAGCCCAGGGCTTTTGTGAAACCCAAGTGAGCTGGCTCAGTGCCCCAGGCCCTCCCTGGAGCTGCAGCCGGGTAGGACAGCAGGACGGGCAGGACGGGGCAGTGGCTTACAGCGTCCAGGTTGCAAGGGAGGGCAGCACTGGGCGGGGCCATGGCCCCAAGTGTTGTGGTCCCCATGGAAACGTGCAGGGCCCTGACCGCACTCCTATGTGGCTGCAGGCTAGGCAGCTGGCCCTCACCTTTCTCTGGGACTGAAGAGGAGCCAGCCACCGAGCCCGGCTTGGGCTGCTCCTGGAGGTAAAGCCCTGGGCTTCATGCAGCCTCCAGGGCCTTAACTGGGCAGTGTGGGTCTGACCCCCAGAGCACCCAGGGGGGTGGGAGGGGCGAAGGGCTTCGGCTCACTGGAAAACTTTTTCTTAGGACCCCAAACTGGCTCCCACTCGCTCCCTCCCTGCTGTCCCTGTTGCCTCTTTCCCACTGGACAGAGAGGGAAACACCAATAAGTACAGTTATAACCACTGCCCTGAAAGTTATGGGCTAAGATTTGATGAACGGGGACAAATAAATGAATATTGCTAAGAATCTTTTAAAAGGTATGGATGGGCTGAGAAATGTTGCCATGGTTATCAGAACAGACTCAGCCACATTGCTGGTGTTAAAATCCGCTGTGGCCCATGCAGTTGTGCTCAAGCCCATCTGTTCTGCAGGAACCTGACCTCTGCTCCTCAGGAGCCTCAAAGATCATTTTCTAAAACCTGTGCTTTTAGGGGGAGAAACTTGGGCTGGGGGCCTGACGTTTTTAGAGCAGCCAGGGCAAATTTACCTTTCCTGAGTGAATTGTATCAGTGTGGTTGCTTCCTGATTGTTAAGATCTTCCTTTTGCAGCGTTAAACCTGTAACTCTGTGAGCACATGTAGCATGTGAAATACTAGCCCAGTTAGGTATTTTCTGTCACCATCACTGCCAGCAGTATACAGATATCCTCAGAATGTGCCAGGACCTCCACTCTCCATTTCCTTGTTACCTCATGGAAGACACAGTGGCTTGTGTTCGGAAGAGACTGTTTTTGCAGCCTTGCACATAGGACATGTAACTGGACTTGACATCTGTATCTGTTTTGTCACTACACTTTTCTTGTATGCTACTTCTCTGCAGTTTTTGCAACCAAACAACCTCTTGGGAGACATATTTTTAAGGAATTAAATTTTAATGGTAAATGAACCATTGGGTAATTTGCATGTGAATTGCAGAAATTTTAATGGTAAATGAACCATTGGGTAATTTGCATGTGAATTGTAGAAATTCTCAAATGTAGGTGCTTCTGTGCCAAGGAACAAGGATTTCGTTTTTAGTTTTCTAAGTTACTTTGTCTACAGTATCAGAGCAGCACCAGCCTGATTTGCATTTCTCTAGGCTTTTCTGATTTATCCCAGCAGCTATGTAGCTCTCTGCATGCACTGGCTGCCATCTAATCTTTTAATCTGGGTCTGGTTGTTCTGAATTTAAAAAAAAATTTTTTTTTCTCTTAACACTCACATGCTTACTCAACGTACCACTGTATCTCTGATTGCCAAAATGTCTGACTTCTTCTCCCCACCAACGGCCCGTTCTCCAGTGGCTCCCAACTGGGGTCTTAGTATTTGGCTCCATGCTGACTCCTGGAGTTTGTGTCAGGTCCCATGGGGTGAGGGCTTAGTCCTGTAAGATGCCCCCACACTGTCAGGTACTGTGTTAGCCAGCCCTCTGTCACTATAACAAAGACTCATGATATCAACTCATAATGAGGAAAGCTTTCTCTTAGCCCATAGTTTGGGAGGCTCCAGTTCATGACTGGCTGGACCCATTGCTTTGGGTCTGTGGTTGTAGTGTACAGTGCAGCAAAACTGCTCACCCAGGAAGCAAAAACAGAATAAGAGAAGGAGGCTGGGATCTCACAGTCCTCTTTGAAGGTGTGGGACCTAAAACAACCAAATTTCTTCCACCAATAGCTCTGAACTAGAGACCAATTCTTGAACACTGGGGGCTTTCATTTAAGATCCACACTGGCAGATGCCAACCACAGGGGCAAGGTTGGGACCCATGATTCTGACTGACCAGCTCTACCAGGTTTCTATGACTGCCCTCTCAGATTTGATTTATTCACTGGAATGGCATGCAGGAGATGCCCAGGGAAAGGTAATGGGGAAAGTGGCATGGAGTCCTCTTAGGGCACCTCCATGTATCTGAAGCCCTCAGGATCCTGACTTTTTGGGTTTCTATAGAAGAGTCATTATGGAGACATGGCTGCTTACACCTTTGACCACTGATGATCAGCACAACCTTCCCCCCACCCCACCTTGGGTCTGTGTCTTACCTTTCTCTCATTGCTGAGATAAAATCCCTGATACGTCAAGTTAAAGGGGAAAGGTTTATTAGCTCATAGTTTGTAGAGGTTTCAGTCCATAATCAGCTGGCTCCAACGCAGGGTGGTGTGGCAGCTTCACACTGCTGGAAGCTGGGAACTCCAAGATCAAGGTGGCTGCAAGCCTGGTTGTCCAGTGAAGGCAGCTATGTGCTTTCGAGATGGCGTTTGCTGCTGCATCTTCTGGAGGAGAGAAATGCTCTGTCCTCACATGAAAGGAATCGAGAAAGCAAGTGAGCCAAATGCTGTGTGAAATGCTTCATCATAAGGGCCCTACTTCATCCGCAGAGGGACACGGTGTTGTTACTTCTTGGCCTCTGGAAAGCCTCACCTCTTGGTCCCTTGGCCTTTACATTTCGGCACCTGAATTTTAAAGAGAGGGAACTTGTTGAAGCTATAGCAATGTGGACACTTATTCATTACTCATTCAGCACACACATGGCAAGCACCTGCTCTGGCCAGCATGTGTGTAGGCACCTAGGGGTCTCTGCTTCCAAGAGTTCACGCTCTTTTGAATCTTCTCTCCTTAAATGTGGGCTGGACTTGCTTCTAAGGCAAGAATTGGAAAATATTTTCTGTAAGGATTAAGATAATAAATATACTGTATTTGGCTTTGTGAGCCATATGATTTTTGTTTTTCTTTCTTCTTTTTTTTTTTTGTGTGCCAAGAATCTAACTCGGGACCTTGTGCTTCCCAGGCAGGCGCTTGTTCCACTGAGCTATATCCCTGATGCCATATGACTTTTCTTCCCATTCTTCAGTTTTGCTGTAGCCCTATAAAAGCAGTCATATACAATGCATGTAAACTGTATCACTGTGTTCCAGAGATACTTTATTTGTAAATCTAGTGGTGGGACAGAAATGGCACATTGTCTATGTTTGCTGACCTCTGTTTTAACTACTCAAATAGTAGTGATAATTCACTTCTGAGATTACATTGCTCTGGCTTGCATCTTGTTTGCCCTGTCTTGTTCCTTCTGCACTTGAGAAGTGAGCTGCCATTTTGTGAGGTGAACTATGGAGAATCCAACATGGAGGCTCTGGCCAACAGCCAGCAAGAAACCAAGGCCCTCATTTCAGCAGTCTGTGAGGAACTGGATCCTGCCAGGAACCTCACAGCCTGGAAGGGAGTCCACTTTGAGGTGACTACAGCCTCAGCTGACTCTGGACTGTGAGGGACACTGTGCTGGGGGCCCAGCTAAATGGTGCCTACATTCCTGACTCATAAGAACGGTGAGGTAGACAGTGTTTCTCATTTTAAGCCACTGATTTCTTTTTTGTTTTTGCTCCAACCGGGGTATTTTTATTTCCTTAAAGTAGACAATCTTTGACTTTCATATGGTCACCAGCTCCCCTATTTCTCTCTGTACATCTCTTCAAGTGCTTGGCTGTGATTCTGCACACTGACCTTGGACTCCTGGATATGGAACAAAGCAGGAGAGAGGAGATTTGGCAAGGACTCTGGTGGTGCCTCCCATTTCAGCCGTGGGATTCACATTTACCACACAGCCTTAGGCCCTCAGGCCACAATGCTGGTTGTGCCTTCACCAAAGTCATTGCAGCTCCTTGCCAATCTGAGGGTCAAGGTGTGCAGGGGCCTGGGGTGGGGGTGGGGTGCCATTGCTCACCTATTCTTTCTTTACTTGGCAAAGTCACAGATAATTTGCAGTATAAATACTAAGACATTTAGCTCTGCTTCATTCACTCCTAGGTGAAGAAACTTCTTTAAATGTATCACATTTATTTTTCTTACATAAAAACAAAGCAGAAACCAGGCATGATGGTACATGTCTGTAATCCCAGCCTTGGGAGGCTGAGGCAGGAGGATCACTGCAATTTCAAGGCCAGCCTGCACTGCATAGTGAGATCTGATCTCAAAAAACAAACAAACAACAACAACCAAAAGTTGCACTAATAACAATAGGACATAGCAGAGGTTTATGTAACAACATGTGTCCTGTAAAGCTGGTACAGGGCTGCCATTTGACCCAGAATTCTTTGGAACAGAAAGGCAGAATCATTCATATAACAACTTTTCCATTCAGCAAGTCAAAAACAAAAAAGATCACTTGAAAAACAATGTTTTGAAAAATCTGTGTTTAAAAAGAATACTCAATTGCATTTGAAATTTTCTTTTTTTTTTTTCCTGTGAAGCACCATAAGATTTGGTAAAAATTAAAAAAAAAAAAAATGGAAGAGAAAAAGTTTGAATTTATAAAACATCATACCAGTAGAAGAAAACCTGGAAACTAAACTGGCCTAGTTTAAAGTAGATCATGCCACTCGTTTTATTGTGTGGATTTTTGCTGCACATTTCGAATCTGTTTAAAAAGAGGTGTGAGTGGCCAGGGCTCTGGTTAGTTCTGTCACCTAGTTCCTCAGGTCCAGGTGCAGGTCCTAGCAAACCTAGTGCAGAGCGTGTGTGTGGGTGCAGCCTGCAGGGCAGGTGCATGGTCCCTGCTGTGACCCTCACTCTTAGTCAGTGGCAGTGGCAGTGTCCCCAGAACAAAGCTTGGGTCATGATCTGGCCTTCCTCTTCAGAGGAGACAGAGATAGAGGCATGGCTGGCCTGACTAAGACCTAGTCCTGCTGCCTCTCCTTAGGATACCCTTGTGAAGTATAGCCAACTTGGGAAGGCAGAGTAAAGGGGCACAGGGGTCTTGGAGTGACATTGTGACAGCAGTGCCCAAGTGTCAGGAAATCTCAACAACACTTTGGAGGACTTTGCCATCTCCAGATGCATCATGTGTGTGTGTGTGTGTGTGTGTGTGTGTGTGTGTGTGTGTGTGTATACCTATTACTGAACGGTGGGGTGCCCAGTGGTCCTTTTCAGGTTCCTGTCTCATTCAAAGTATCAGATGGTATTATAGATAGCTAAGTTATTAGAAAGGCTGTAGGCAGTCAGATGAGACTGAATCCTATAAAGCTCAATGTAGAAAACAACTGTGGCTGGACACGCAATCACTGAAGGCCAGGCATCAAGAAAAAGAGGAACTACTCACCCACATACTTCCCCCGGGGATGACAGCAGTGATCGATGTTCTAAATAGATATTAATCACTTTGGAGTGGAGAACCAAACCTGCCTAAACCTACCCCTTCCAAAAAAAGTCCTTGACTATCCAGTGTGCTATCTGACCTGCTTCCCAGTTTGATCTCCAGTTAATTAATATTACCTAAGTGACTATAAGTGTAATTTATTAATTGTTTATATTCTGTCCCACCTTAAATTCACCTCACCTCAGGACTTTGCTCAGTAAACACCCTTGAGAAGTGGGGTTGACTGGCAACCCACTTTCTACACTCCCTTCTGTCTCTCAGAAGCTTTCTTTTACTCAATAAATTCTTCTTACTCTTGACTCTTGTTCCTAGAATTCATTCTTCAATTTTAATAAACATGAATTTGGCATTTTAGATACCTAGCAGGTTGGACATTTCTTTCCCCTATCAATGGGACAACAAAAGGTTAAAGTGTGGAAGTTTAATGTTTATTTAAAAGTAATATAAGCAGAACTGATAAAGAAGTGAACTCTTTAGAAATGAGAGAAAAATATTTTCTGCATTCACAGAAGACAGAGGCCATGAGGTCAATGGCCGTCATCTTTCAGATCCTTCTTCTGACGTCATATCCGGGCATCACACCGCAGCCTGGGAGGTTGTTCTGGGCCTGCACCCTGGCGGTGCTGGACAGGTCTCCATGATTGACAGGTCAAGCCAGACTGTGCAGTGGGCTTGCCAGGCCCAAGTCTCCTGCTTCATACCTACGCGTGTACGTTTATGTCTGCAGAAATCTGAGCCAAGCAGGTAGAGGGCGAAGGCCGGGGGCGGGCACTCTGCGGGCCCTCGCACCCCTTTTCTGCTCGGGGTTGGGCCTTTCTTACAGGAGTCCCGTGCAGCGTGTAAGTTTTACCGCAGTCATGTGGGCCTCACCCGGCTTTCCACAAAGGCCAGCGAGGTCGCTGGTGTCGCTGGCGCGGGCGGAGTGACCGCAGATCTCCTTTGGTGGCGGCCTGGGCCGTGAAGCGCCGCCGGGCGGGCGGCCCCCTCCCCCACCGTGCTGTGGCCCGGGCGCCCGGGAAGCAGCTGCTGAGAGGGACGGACGCGCGGGTCCAGCCAGCGGGCCTTCTCGAAGCGAGCAGGAAAAGGACGAGCAAGGCATTGGTGAACCAGACATTGCCGAATGAGTGAGAAAGGTGTGGCTCTCTGCCCTCCAGGGTCGCCTGGTCGTCCTCTTGAACCCGGCAGGCTGCACCCCCAGACCCTGGCAGGTCCAGGTCGGCGTGAGTTCACTTTGCTCTGGGCCTGCCCCTTGCTCCTGCTGCTGTGGGAGAGCCTTATCCACTTGACGGGGGGCTCTTCGCCTGAGTTTCTGGGCCCAGCAGGTGCTGCTGGATCTCAGAGCGCTGTGCTGGCAATGCGCGCAGGTGACGATGGATTCTTCCAGACCTCCAAGCCCTTCTTTCTCCTCCCAGCTCTGAGACGTCCATGGTCTGGCAGCGCAGGCGCAAACCACTGATTCTGGGGACAATGTGTCATACAGTGTTAGATAAACATATAATGAGGACACTAAGTAATCAATGCCCCTACGATAGACTCCATAGAACAACAGATGAAGGATGAAGGGAAATGTTGCGTAATATCTCCTCCTCTGCTTCCAAAACATCCTGGAAAAAAAAGAAACATTTGATTTTGTTCAGTCACTTCCTCATCATATTTAAACACAGAGTGTATTTTCTGGGGAAGATACTTAATATCTTTTTTTTTTTTTCTGGTCTTTTTGAGACAAGGTTTCACTATGCAGTTCAGGCTGACCTTGAATTCACAGCAGTCCTCCTGCCTCAGCTTCCTGAGTGCTAGGATTACAGGCATGAACCCATCACACCTAGCCCCTAATAAATATCTTAAGGAGCTACTCTTTGGTAAAATATAAAATGCTGGAATAAGAAATCATGCATTAAAGATACGGTGATTGCAAACCTATCATTTCTCCCGGGGTTGAATAGTCAGCAAAATTGACATTTTAGATAATTAAAGCAATCCTGGGTGAACTCATGTGTATATAAATGAGCCCTCTCCACACACACATACTATGTACTAGGCTCACCCGTTTAAGCTCGCCAGCAGTCAGCAGCTGTTGTTTCCATCATATGCAGGTCGTTCCATAAGTCAGCAATCCCTTAGCACAGATGATAACAATTTGAGAACTTGCTAAATAAACATCTCTTCTGTTGGCTCTTCAAGGGATTCCTCTTAACAATAGCTGGGTATCTTAAGCAACAAAGGAATTGTTTTGCTTTAATGTTGCTTCATGAGAGGCGTGTCATTCCCTGCATTGCCATCAGGCTTTTATCTGGACAACACATTATTGTCATGGAGTTTGCCAAGACATCATTTACACACAGGACACCGAGGCACAAATACAGAATTCCTTGTAAAGCTTCAGTTCTGGGAAGTCAGAGCAAGGATTCAAATCTGGTGCTTCTTCTGTCATGCTACCACTCAACAAGACTTCCAAAATCGATCCTAAATATGCTACATATCTTTGCCATGTGTTCACTCTGAACAAGTGTTTCTATTTTACTGAAGCGTAGGAGAGGCCCTGCACATGAATGTCTGGTTCTGGAATTCTGACCCAATAGCTTCTCTAGCTATGCCAGGCCATACTGTCCTCTCTTTTTGGAATTTTTTATAGCATCAGAAATATCTAAAACATCTAAATTCTTGTTAGTAGAATATCACTGACAAACGGTACCCTAACTTGAGTTTTAATCAAAACTCTCCCCTCACTTTGCATCAAAATCTTCCCTTCTGACATTGTCCTTGTTCTTAGTTTTATCTTCTGGGCATTCACCAAGCATGTGTAACTGATTATGTAGAGAGATATAGAATGTGAGAAACAAGCCATTTTCTTTATTTTTCTTATTCTCTCTCCACCTGCTCTTACTCCTCCTCATCCACGTCCTCCTCTCCGACTTTCTCCTTCTCTTCCTCTTTCACATCCCTCTTCCTATTCTTCTTCTTGAACCCAGGGACACTACAACTTAGTTACATTCCCCGTCCTCTTTATTTGTGTTTTTGTTTTAGGTAATTTTATCAGTGTGCTTTAGATACACTAGATCACATTCATCATAGGGAATTTGTACCTTTCTTTACATAGGGCCTCACTAGGTTACCTAGGACGGCCTCTAAATTGCGATCATCCTGTCTCAGCCTTCTCGAGTAGCGGAGAGTATAGTCATGCCACACATCAGGCTGGCTCCAATTAACTGTTGATGGATGTTCAAATGGTTTGTGTTTTGAAACTATCCAGTACAGCTGTGAATATTTTTTTTTAGCTGTGAATATTCTTGTTGCTACATTTTAGTCCACATGTGTACTTTTTTTCTATTGGGGAAGCTACAGGCATGTGCTCAGCTTTAGAAAGTAATACACAGCTTTCTGAAGTACTTCTGCCTAGTGTCACTTTCTCCAGTTGTATCTGAGATCTAGATGCTTACCTGCACATGGCTTTGTCAGTCTGTGCTACTATCAACCAACCATGACAAAATTTAACAACATGAAACAGGAATCTTTTGTTTTCTGGGGTAGGCTGGCTTCAGCTGGGCAGTTCTACTTCCTGTATTGGAGGGTGGGGTGATTCCATGGAGCTGCGTTCACCTGAGAGCTTGACTGAAACACCAACATCTAGGATGCTTCATTCATGCAACCAGCACCCTGGAATGGCTGAAACAGCCGGGAGAACTTCAGCCTGTCTCTCTCCATGAGGCCTCTCTTGATGCAGTATTCTGGCCCAAGCATATTCACATGGCAGCTGGCTTCCAAGAGTTCAAAATTGGAAGCTGGAAGTCTTCTTCAAGCTCTGCCCAGAAGTCACCTGTCTTCCCTTTTATGACATCCTATTGGTTAAAACAAGGCAATGCTGGTGCAGGTTCAAGTGAATGGAGAGGAATGACTCCACCACCCGATGGAACAACTCGTGTGCGTGGCTAGGGATGGCAGCAGTCGATTATCTTGGCAGACCCTGCACCACATTTCCCCTGCTACCCACAGTTCACCACATCCTATGACACAAAACCCAATCTGGTCATGGAGTCTGGCTGAAGGCTCTTGTGATGTACATCAGGTCCAGCAGTCAAGAGGCTCCTTAACCACAGCTCTCCTCGACGTGGAGACCTGGGAGCTGTGTGTGACAAGATGACTGTCTCCCAGACGCCCAGGGCAAAAACTTTCAAACTTTCTTTTCTGTTTGTTTTAAGCTGATCATGCATGCACCAGAACAACCCTCTTGACAATTTTGTGGGCTTTGTATGTGTCTAATTGTAATTTGCTCCGTTAGACAAAAGCTAAATCTGCACGTCTCTACCAGAGAGGCTCTTCTTGGTCTTGGGCTATGAGTCAAAGTGTAGCGGAACAAAGATGGTGAGGTTCTTAGGAATGTTTATTTTCTAACAAAAGCATCTATGAAGCATTCTCTTAAAACTTTCAGAGACCTTGATAAGGCGCCTGACAGCCACACCCTTCCCTTGTCTTTTCTATGAGAGCATTTAGCGCACTGTGACCCTTCTGTGCTGGAGACTGTACTAGATATGCTTTATTCCCACTAAATCTTGCTCCCTAATGAAACAGATCTTCCAGGTTGGTTCATGTCTCTTTTATTGGACTTTATCATTATGGAATGAAAGAAGCCAGTCAGTATTTTCTATGTAGAGCTTAGAATCTTTCTACTCAGGTCCATATATTCAAAACTGGTACATTTTCGGTCATCTACAGTAATGCACACTACTTCCTGCTGCTACACAGAGCAGGCCGCCTTTCTACTTATTCCAGCTCAGCAACTTAACTGCTCCTAGTTACCACCCTTTAAATTTCCACTTCCTTTCCAGTCCCATGGACAATGCCATCCTGTTTTGAATTATGGCAATAACCTATTTCCAGTTATTTTTTTGGTCATCATTGTTGTTGAAGCACAAACCACTCCAAATGTATACACCTGAGACAATAATCACTTATTAGTTCCCATGAATCTGAGGGTCAGCAGGGCCGAAGGGTGAGTTGTCCTGTTCCTGCATTGCTGACTGTCCCTGATGGCCACCTCTGTCACTCTGTGCTCATGTATGTAGGTCTGTTTCTGGTCTCGCTGATCTGCTTCATTGATTTATGTGTCTCATTGATTTAGTTGTCTATTCTTGTGTCAGTATCTCATGCTCTTATTTATATTATCTTTATAATAAAAAAATTCTGATACCAAGTAGAGTAGGCCCTATTACTTTGTTCTTTTTGAAATGGTCTTTGATATTCTTGACTTTTTGTGCAAATATATATATATATATATATATATATATATATATATATATTTTCCTTTTTTTTTCTTGTGAGACAGGGTCTTGCTATGTAGTTCAGGCTGGCCTTAAATTCACTATGTAGTTCAGGCTGGCCTCAAACTGAGTAATCCTCCTGCCTCAGCCTCCCAAGTGCATCACCATGCCTAGCTTCTATACACATTTTATAATTGTCAAACACACACACATATATATACCCACTCAGAAACACACAGGCACAGAATACCTTTAAGGTTTTTCCTGAAATTCTCCTGAGTAATATATATATATATTTGGGTGAATTAACATCTACACAGGTATATGTTCTTGTTTAGATTGTTAAAATTTTTTCTTGATTAAATTTTTTACTATTCAATATGAAGTATTTGTCATTTATTTCAATTGGGTATTTATTTATTTATTTATTTATTTATTTATTTAGTTAGTTAGTTAGTTTTTTAAGATAGGGTCTCATTATGCAGTTCAGGCTGGCCTTGAGCTCACTTTGTAGCCCAGGCTGGTCTCAAACTTGCAACAATCCTCCTGCCTCAACCTCCTGAGTGCTGGGATTTATTGGGTTTTTATTAAATGCTATTACAAATGATAGACCGCTCTTAATACGTTTATCATAGTATGTAGAAATACAGTTGATTTTTGCGTGTTGACGTTGCTGCAATCAAACTTATTAAATATGGCAATTTGTCTTGGGATTCTTTAATATTTTCCATATATAATTATGTCATTAACAATTTTATTAGTTCCTTTTAAGTTATTACACATTTTACTTTATTGGTTTTTCACTTCAGAAAGAACCTCCAAAACAATGTTGAATAAAGTTTGTAGTAGCAAATGTAGAAATGTTTAATTTTTCTGTTTGTTTTCAGTGCCAGGGATCAAACCCAGGGCCTTGCATATACCAGGAGAGTGCTGTGTAGCCGAGATACATGCCCACTCCAAGATTCAACATTTTACCATTTGGTTTAATACTTGCTCTAGATTTCTTGGCTATGACTTTGGATTAGGAAGTTCCCGTCCAGTCCTAGTTGGTTAATTTGTCATGAATGACTGTCGAAGCTTATCAAATGTACTTTTCATATTTACTGTAATCATTGTATAAATCTCTATTTCTCCCCCTTCCTCTCTCTCTTTCTCTCTCGTTTTTTTTTTTTTTTTTGAGATAAGGTTCTTTGTTGCTAGTTCATACTGGCTTTAAACTCACTACACATGGCCTAGGCTAGGCTGAAATTTGTAATTTTCCTACCTCAGCCATCTGAGTTCTGGGATTGTAGACATGCACTACTATGCCCGCCTGGCTCTCTGTTGTTAATGATAGAAGTATACTGATTTTGTAATTTCAAGTTGCCATTATCTTTTTTATATATTACTGGGTTTGGTGTTCTAATATTTTGGTAGGACTTTAACATCTATCTCTATAGCCATCAACTTTTCATATTCCTTTCATGTAAGGTCCTTGTTGAAGTTTGGCATCAAAGTTATGCCCAGAAATCAATCCCACTTTCCTTATTCTCTTGCAGATTTTTGAGTGACATTAGTGTACAGCTTAATAGGTATAGAAATTGGTTCCAGGAATAAGATGCTACCATAACAACAACGCATTCCAAATTATGTGGCATAAATATTAGTCTGGCAACATGAAATTGTCATTCAGGTCCCTGAAAAGATGGCAACTCATGTTATGCAGTGGAAAAGAACTATAATTTGTAGTCTGGGTGTGAATAAAGGGCATAATATATACCTAGCAAACTTGTACTTTATACAAGAGGTAGGGAATGAATGCTGTTGGGCTGAGGTCATTAGTACTTACTGCATTTGCAAAGGTGCTACAAGAAACAGACAATAGGTGTCTGGTTTGCAGGCAGGAAGGAAAGGAAGATAGAGAGACAGAGAGAGAGAGAGAGAGAGATAGATAGATAGATAGATAGATAGATAGATAGATAGATAAATAGATAGATGATAGATAACCAAGACTCTAGAGACTTGCAAGGTTAGAAGGTATAACT
The DNA here is from genome assembly GCA_004027455.1 of Hydrochoerus hydrochaeris. Classification (NCBI taxonomy): domain Eukaryota; kingdom Metazoa; phylum Chordata; class Mammalia; order Rodentia; family Hydrochaeridae; genus Hydrochoerus; species Hydrochoerus hydrochaeris. Next base: position 203,460 of record PVLA01001982.1, read on the forward strand.
GATTCAGGTTTTCAAGTAGTAAAGAGAAAAACTGAGAAGGTCTTGGAACAACAAATGTTGTGCCTCGTGGCAAGAATCAAGTCAAGAGTATGGTTGAGATGCCATTGTTAGCATCTGACTCTGAATGGAACAAAATGGCACTCAGAAGATACTGTCAGGGCCAGGTGTGATTGTGCACACCTATGATCTCAGCACCCAGGAGCCTGAGGCAGGACGGTTGCTGTGAGTTAGAGGCCAGCCTGGGCTACAATGAGAGTTCAAGGCCAGCCTGAATTGCATAGCAAGACTCTGTCTCAAAAACAAAAATAAAACAAAACAAAACAAAAAAATACTGTTGTTGGAAATAACATCTCAGGGAAGAGAAATAATTTAGAATTTGACTCTTGCTAAGGAAATCTGATAGGCTCAAAACACCTATGATCAACGTTATAGCAAGAGAGGAAATGTTTCTAAACAATTGTAGCACACAGAACTGCTTAGAATCAAATAAATAACTTGGGATATGTTAATGATAAAATGAAGTAATCCCTAGCATGGTCTTAGGCAAATGTGATTTTTAAAGAGTGATAATTGGATTTCTCACCCTCTGTAGTCAGACTTCACAGTTGATAATCTAATCCTTTAAAAGTAGGGCTGGTTACTTACTGCAATTGTCCCGGAGCGAGACGAGATACACACACACATACACACACTGTGTGGGGGCAAAGGCCAAAGGACTGTCTTTGTAGTTCAAAGCTCTGTGGATCAAGAGGATCTGTAGGCACAGGCCAACCATTCACATCTCCTGAGCTCTGTGCTCCAGGGATTTATGAAGCAAAACTTTTGGTCAGCTCCCTTAAAAAGCAGGCACATATGCTCTGCACAGGGGAAAGGAACGAGACTGACCGGAAGAGGAACCGAGGCATCAAGAAATGCTACCCAGCACGTGATGGTTTGACATGTTGATTCCTTGGGTCCAAGGTGCTCTGGGAATGGCGGGTGCTCAGAGGCCTTCCCTGCCCTCCCTTGCCTGTCTGAAGACACCCGCAGCCCGCAGGAGCTCAGCTGTCACGGGCTGTCCCAGGAATCTTAGCAACCAGGCTTACACTCTGTCCAGACAAATCACCTAATCTTCTGAACACCAATCCAAGCCAGCTTGTACTACCTGAGAGACTATTTTAAGCTTCAGAATAACAAAGCTTTTCTCTCCTTTCCTCACACTCTTATAACTTGTGTGGCCAGAATCTCTCAGAAACGTCAGGCTCTGTTCCTTTTTGTAGCTCAGGATGCTACGTGAGCTGCAGTCAACTGATCACTCTTCCACTCTCAGGTTTTGTGTGACTCCTGTGCACATGGATGGCATTCATATGCTCTTTCTCCTAATAAACTGCCTTAATTTGTGGCCCAGCTGAAAGACCTAGGGAAGTAACAAGAAGCCACTCTGCCCCGTGTTGGTCTTTTACAGCACTCTCCCTGTAAGAGTGACCTGGACAGGGCCAGTTGCTTTTAATCAATAAAATGGAGCAAAAACGAGGGGCTGTGACTTCTGAGGTGAGGTTCCGGAGCTATTGTGGCTCCCCTCTCTGCACCCCTCTGTGCACCCCCCTTACTTCCACTGGCTCACTCTGGTGGAAGCCAGCTGCCGGGTGAGCTGCACTGTGGGGCAGCTGTGTGATAAGGAAGGCAAGGAAGGCCTGAAGCCCAGCAACTCATGACAAACTGAGTCTCACTGACAGCCACAAAAATGACCAGCAAAGCCTTCAGATGAGATGGCAGCCTTGCTCGGCCAACACCATGTCGACTGCCATTCAAGATGTGGGCCCTTAATGTGGGCCAGGGATTTAGCTCAGCGACATTAGCTCCTGCCTTGCAAGTGCGCGGTCGTGAGTTCGATTCCCCGGTACCAAAAAAATAAGTAAATAAAAGGAGAGAGAGACCTTAATGCAGAAATACCTTTACAGATTGCGGTATAGCCCACCATCTCCAGGTTCATATGTTTGCGTCCTGATGCTCCATGAGACTGCTTTTGGAGGTGGAGCCTCATAAAGGCTACGTGAGGTCATAGGGTAGGGGCTTAATATGATGGGGCTGAGGTCTTTACAATAATAATTAGAGATGCCAAAAATAGAAGAAAGGTCACGTGAGGACACAGCAAGAAGGTGGCCATCCACAGGCCAGAAGGCAGCCCTACCACTCAGCATGGATGACAACTTGGACCTTCCAGCATCTAAAACTGTGAGAACATGAATTTCTGTTGTTTAAGCTGCCCAGTCTGTGATATTTTGTTTTGGCAGTTCCAGAAGACAAACAAAACTAAGCTGTACCTAGATTTTTTTTGTGTGTGTGGTTTTTTTGAGACAGGGTCTCGCTATGCAGTGTGGGCTCACCTTGAGCTCGCTTTGTAGCCCAGGCTGGTCTCAAACTCACAACAATCCTCCTGCCTCAGCCTCTTGGTTGCTGGGATTACAGGTGTGAGCCACCATGCTTGGCTATGGATTCTTGATGAAGTTCTTTTTCTTTCCTTTTCTTTCTTTCTTTCTTTTTTTTTTTTAATTTGGTACCAGGGATCAAACTCACAGTCTGTTGCTTGCCAGGCAGGCGCTTGTGCCACTGAGCTAAATCCCCAGCCTTCCAGCTAAGGATTCTTGACCCTTAGAAACTTAGAGATGATAATGTTTACTGGTTTTGAGCTATTACATTTTGAAGTGATTTGTTATGCAGTAGTAGATAACCAATACATTAGCCCTTTTTTCCCCTCTATGTCCTCTTTGACTTCTATCTTCAAAAGATGGACAGGCAGAGTGCTATCTCTGAACACTTCCAATTCTTGCTTCTCCTGGCAGATAAAGAGTCATGTCATGGGTGGGGCACTAGCTCAGTTGGTAGAACACTTGTCTAGAATATGTAAGGCCCCTCCTGGCCAGGAGAGAACAAAGAAGCAACAGCAGCCTCCCACAGGCATCAGCAGCAGCTGGGCCAACTTGGAGAGAAGATAGATCCACCCCCCACCCCTGGAACGGGCTGATTTGGAAGAATGCAGGCTGAGATGATAGCAATTGACGTAAAGAAAGAACATAATCTTGGATTGTTTGATTGACTTTGTAGACCTAAAGCCGGTAGTTTGAGCATCTATTTAGTGGATAACAATATGCAACATAGTAGTTATTGTGGATTTCCTATTGTCTTGTTTTTGCCAATATTGTTCTCATTGTTTTGTTTCATTGTATTGTTTTGTCTTATTCCCTTTAAAAATAAATAAATAAATAAATAAATACATACATACATACATAGAATATGCAAGGTCCCAGGTTTGATCCCCCACACCAATACCACCCCTCAGCACAACAAGAAAAAATCAGGATTATGCTGATTTCTGAGTCACTGAGAGCACTTACTGAAACACTGTGATTCATTTTCCATTTTCCCAGCAAAGTGAAAAAATAACTGTTGCTAATCCAGTTTGGATGCAAGTTACATAAATAATACCTGCAATGATTTGGAATGGTTCCTAGAGTGTACATTTGGATAGTTCGGCATATAGTGTAATTCTCTGTATGACATGTCTATATTGTATGCATAAATGAATTTCTGTAATCCCATAATTCTTATGGAGATGTTAATATAGTAAGTGTTCCTAAGTGATCTTAATTGTATGTCTATTTAAGTGAGCCTGTAGTTCTTAGAAGTGGAAGAAAAGTATTTGCTGAGATGGCAGGCGGGAATTCCTCACGTGCACTCCCGGGACAGGACAGCTGCCACACCAGGTTCAGCGCCTGGACACCTTTTAGCAACACGTCATTAAACAGACAGGTGAGTTACACACTCTGCAATAAAACAAGCTTGATTCATGCCGTGAATTTTACTGTGATGTGTTGAGTCTAGTGTAGTCATATTTTTGAAAGAAAAATCCTCCAAAGAATGTAGTTTTTGAGTCAGTTTAAACAAAAATATATCTAGCTTCATCTGACCAAAGACAGTTTCTTCCTAGCCTGTCCTAGCTCCCTCCTTCCTGGAGACTCCAAATCTGCTGTCCCACTCTGGGGACACAGTGCAGGTGTCCAGGACACACTCAGCTTGCTGTAATGGGGAAGAAGGGGGAGCACACTTTGGGTGATGGGAGTGGGGGTGTTCATCAGAGTTTCTCTGCATCTCTTTAGTCCCCTCTTCCCTCCCGTGCCCACTGTGTGGTTCTGTGTGGCCTGGTAACACCTGTTCCCCTTTAAAGGTAGTTCAGGAAGGAGCCAGGGACAGGTGTGGGGCGGCCCTGACAGGCGCTAATGGAGGAAGCAAAGTGGGTCCCCAGAGCTCATGCAGCTGAGCTTCCTTCTCTGGGGAAGGGGGCAGACAGGGCTACAGTCCTGCCTGTATACAGACAGAGTTTGTGGGGGGATGCTGATGCTGGTGCCTCTCTTCCCCAGAGACACACCTAACAGTGGAATTTTGCAGTATTACTAACCTTCAACATTGTGGATGTCACGGGAATCCAGGGCTGTGGGTTAGTAAAGTCAGACCTACTTCAAGTGGCCCTGTTTCCACAATTAAATGCCTGTAGCTGGTATGTGTTTCCAATACAAAATGTATGGAATCGGTTTCCCTAGGCAACCTTAACCTAGGTAGAAACAGGAGCCAGGAACGATTACCTCTCTGTTCCACCAGCCTTCCTAGGGCCTCTCTGTAATTATATCCCACCCGCCTTTGCACAGCCCACCCGACAGGCCCTGTTCTGTCTGCAGCCCTGGGTGCAAACAGTTTAAGGTGAAAGGAGAGCCCCCCGGCATATGCAGGCGTGCTCTGTGAAATGTAATGTGCTATGTGAATATTAACTGGAAGGTTGTTCGTAGATTGTCTAAAGATTGCTTAGCAACTGAGAAATATGTGGAACTGTAATGCAAAATCTCATCCCCCCCCCTTCCAGCTCTTTCAGGAAAGGGTTGCTCTTATAAGTCATTGGTTTGACCTCTGGACCAACAAGCAGCGCCAAGAATTCTTACTCACAATTTTTTTACGATGCACTAAATCACAATTAAGGTAAATGTAGCCTCTTATAATTATCATTGATGCTTAAAGGAAACAAAATGTAGTAAAATGTTGTACAGCCTTTAAAGGTCTCCCCTTTCTTTCCTTCCTTCCTTTCTTAGAAAAAAAGGGAAGCAACTGATAGTTTAAGGGTAATAAGTAGCTTCATCTAGTGCCTACCTTCCTCCTCCTCCTCCTCTTCTTCTTTAGAACCATGCAGTTTCAATCAGCAACATATTTCAAGCATTAGTATGGTATATAACAGGAAGCTTTAGTGTGGTATATAACAGGGGTTCAGGATGTATTGTCGAATTAGTGAGAAAAATGACAAGATTGAGTGAGATTTTCCCAGAGTTTTCTAGCCGCCTGGCTTTTTGAGGCTGCATGAAGCCCGGGGTGGGGTGAACATCTTCCCGTCCCTGGGAGGCTGTCCTGTGTTTGAAGAAACATCTCTGTGGCTTCAGTCAGGGAATTTTTCACATTCTCTTGGTTTATTAAATTCCCCTTGGAAATCAGACAGATGATGTGTTCCCAATGGGTATCTGGCGTGTGAGTAGACACTGGGTAAATGATTGTTAAATGAATGGATGGATCTGAAAAATATCCGAGAAGTGACAACAGTAGCCCCTAGCAGGGGATATGAGTGAGACACAGCAGACGTCAGTGACTGCCAGTGGGTCCCCGTCCTCATTCCTACCCTTCCCTCGTGGTGTGTCTGTAATTTACCTGAAAATACTTCAGCGCCAATCATGTGACATTTGTTATTGGAATCTTATGCAGGGGTAACTGGTGTTCTGATCGGGAATTAACACTCTAGGAGTCCTTAGCTCACTCTGGATTGGAAAGGCCACTGCCTCAGTTTCTATCAAATACTTTGCCAATCAGCAAAGCAAACATCAGACATCAGTTATTGTCAGAGCGACCAGTGGCTTGTTAACAAACTATAAGTTAGAAACAGACTCTCTCTGGTGAAATTAGGGGTGTTCAAGATGTGAGAACTGACTGAAATCGTCCAGAGAGCCCTTCAGGGTGTCTGGACTTGATTGAAGAATCCAGCTGGGCCTGTAGCAGGTCCAGTAGGAGTGGTTTTCTGGGCTTCGTCCCCAAATAAGTGACCTTGGGTCAGACTGGGGGATTTCTGGTGGCCTGAAGCCAACAATGAGTATAGTAACAGGGTACTGTTTCTGGAGCTTTGTCCTTTCTCCATCCAATGACGTCTCACCCAGAGGCCATCGGGCAGGGCCTTCATCAAGGCGGAAGAGGGCACTCTAGGAAGGTATTTGGGCTTATTCACTGGTGTTTGTTTAGTGAGCACCTATGACATCATTTGGTGTTGGTTTCACTGTGACCCCACGGAGAAGCTCACACCCTTCACAAAGGCTCTGAGAGGTGTGCATGATCCCTTTGCTTATCTTGCAACCTGCAACCTTCATCCTTCTCTTCCTTCACTCCTTCCTGCCATTCTCATCTGCGCAGTCATTTCTTCTCTCCTTCTCCACTGGCCTCCTCCTCTTCTCTCTGTGGGCACAAAGCAGATGGTAACTGACTTGCCCCAGAGGAGTCACTAGGAGACAGACAGCTTCCTGGCTGTGAAGACATCTTACAGAGAGGCAGGCCCTTCAGTGGATGGCTACAAGTTAGGAGGAAGGGACATTTTATGATAGTCATCTTCTATTTTCTTTTACTCCGACTTGCAGCTTTCAAGATAAAACAATGGACCGAAGCCCGTATCGGTAATCACTGTGCTGCCAGGTTCTAGTTTTATGCGTCACAGAGCAATTTCACTTGTAACCACCGGAGGTCATTAGAGATCTTGTGTGTATTTTGAGCCAGCCTAACATTAGGGCTGACAATTTGTCACTGGAAATTACATCCTTTGTCTGGTACCTGAGTTCTTCTTTCTGTCGGACCAGAATGTGGAAGTAACCTGCTCGGGGAAACTGCTTTGTTTTGTTGGACGGCAGCTGTGTTTCCACGGACAGTGATGTGTGACTCAGAGTTCTGCGAAGCTGCTGTTGTGGGTCTTACCTGGGGGGGGGGGGCCTTTCTGGCCTCTAGATTTGGTGCCCTAAACCCATTTTTAATTTGAAGTGACGGTTTCTGTTGTTGGATATCAGTCAACTCATTCCCCCAGGTCCGAGTTGTCTTTTTATACTTCTCACCATTTCATTCAGTCTTCTGCTCCTTCCAGTAGTCTTTCTTCCCCTGCAATTGTGAATAAACTTAATAAATGGAAGAAATAAGCATCATGGGAAGGCCTGAAATATACCTGTATGTATATTCTTTTGTTCAACTTTTTTTTCATAGTAGAGTGACCATAGCTTTATAATTTTCAGACAACTTTAATTTATAAACATGATATTTCAATATTTGTGGGGAAGATGTCATCACAATATTATTAAGTTTCTTCTTATCTCTGAGACATAGTAAATATCTGAGACTTTTTTTTACTGCTCTCATAAATGTTCCCTAACTGAACTTGGGTCAGACTGGGGGTTTCTGGTGGCCTGAGGTCAACGGTGGGTGTAACATCAGGGTGCTGCTTCCAGGCCTTTGTCTTTTCTCAAAGTTTAAGATGATCTGAAGTGGCACTTTGTGATATCCAGGAGTTTTCAGATGCGATCAGGCACATTGAAGGTGGTATGGCCGTGGACATGAGACAGTTTTCAGAGGTTCAGCTTCTGAAGCCACCCGGGGAACCTAAGGGTCAGCTGTCCCGGGACGCCTTCCACACCCGCGCTTTTGTCCTGCCGCCACCCTGGTGTGGCTCCAGTACGTCACGCTCCTGTCCGCGTGGTTAAAAGGTCCCCACTGGCGTCTTCCCTCTGCCACTTGACTTGACTGACCTTTCCCATGTCTTCTTAAAAGAAACTGGGCTGTTTGTTTCTGCCACACTTGGCAAAACCTAGGAGGAGTTTCAGTCCAGCTTCTTGCCGCACTGGTGGGACCGGTTTTCAATTGCTTCTGCTCAAGGCCTGTCGTTCCAGAGTTGGGGAGCTGTTGAAACTTGTAGCTTCCTTGAGGGGAGCAACATTCATGCAACTGCATTCCCAAGCCGAGCAGATAAGATGCACGTGTCCGTGCGTGTGTGTGTGTGTGTGTGTGCGTGCGCGCGCTCGCCTGTGTTGCATTGGGACAGAGGAGACCTGAGCAGACCCCCAGGACTTAGTTTAAATCATTCATCCCCATTGGAGCTGACTGGAACTGGGGAGGAAGTGTACTAACCACAGTGTACTGAAGAGAGAAACCCACCCACTGCCTCTGCCCACTCAGCCTCCTCCCCACAGCCCCTGGAGGGCGGCCGAGGCAATCGGAGGAGGTGTCACCTCACTAGTTGATCCCTAACACGGCAGCTGCATCTCGGTTACAGAAAGGTTAAGAAGGGTCATTTGAAAGGAGCCCGTTTCTGCATGGAGGTGGGGGAGATGTCGGAGAAAACAGTCATCCAGGGATAACTCAAGAGGGCAGGTTGTTTAGTTAGACAGGTGTGGGGCCCACTGCCTTGGGATTTGCCTTAGGGTGGGTAGGAGAGCTTTGGTCTCACTCAGCACAAGAAAAGGACTTCAGTGGTGGAGGGCCGTTCACTTGCTTTTCATGTATAACTGACAATAATGCTCAACACCACAAAAGTGGGTGGAAATTTATGGCAAGAAAAAGAAAATAAAAAAAAGAAATTTACAGCCAAGGAACAGAGAGGTATGTGTGTGTGTCAGTGGCTGGAAATTTATTAAGAGGCAGTATCAGGAGCAACGCAGTTCTGTCTAAAGCAACCAGGCAGGACTCTTGCTGGAGACAGCCCAGGGCAATCAAATGTCCCCTAGAGGCTGGTAAAGGACAAGAGACATGATCTGATATGAGGCCAGATATCGAGAGGTACGGGTTCATGCTGGAAGGACTTAGCAGTGCTCTTTGCTAAAACTGGATTTGACAAGGAAGTATACAGTTAGGCCTGGGGGAAGGTTCAGGAGCTTAGTCAAAGTTTGGTCCAGGAGAGGCTCTTTGACAAGAGAGGGAAGGGCAGTATTCAAAATAAACTCTACACTTGTGTCTTAGTCACTTTTTTGTCACTGGGACAAAGCATCTGAGTCCCAAAACTTAAAAGAGGAGAAGTTTATTTTGGCTCTCAGTTGCAGGAGTTTCAGTCCATGTTTAACAGGCTTACACACAGCCATGGCGCTGCAGAGGGGCCTGGCGGAGGAAAGCTGCTGGCGGCATGGTGGCTGGGAAGCAGCGTGCACAGAGCAGCCAGGGAGGGAGACAGAGCCTTCTGGGTCCTGCCCCGCCAGGTGACTCATCTCCTCACAGCAAGCCAACTGCAGACCCCTACTCCAATCATCTCCCAGTCCGGCCACCTCCCCAAAGATATAAACCATAACAACTTGTAACTAAAACAATGGATTTCTAAATACGCCAGGCAAGTCTGGGTCACTTTAACTCTTCCTTTTCCTCAGCCTTCTGGACACAACCTTTCCTTCCTCACAGTTCAGCAGATGATGGGCAAATACATATAATATGTCCGTTCCTTGTTGGCATGGTTTAAGGGGAGAATGAAGCCAAAAAAGGAAAATTCTTTAACTTTTATGTTAGTACTCTTTCGCAGTAATAATGACTACACTCGTTCCATGGAGTTGGTGTGGGTATGTGACACATCTCAGTTTTTTATGCTTCTCCTCCTTCCATCTCTTGGTCCCCTTCCCATCTCCCTGTTTCCTATTGTTTATCTAAAAAGGAGAATTCTTAGTTTAAAAGGAAAAAAGAAACCAAAAACTGAAGGCTGTTTTGTTGAGCAGGGGTGGGGCTGGGTCATGATGGGTCGAGGGAAGGTCATTGGCCTAACTGGACAAAATCCTTGTACCTGAAGTTCTCACTTCCTGCTTTGTAAGTGGTAATTTTTTTTTTTTTTTTTTGAGACAAGGTCTCCCTGTCCACTATATAGTCCAGGCTGGCCTCGAACTCTCAATGGTCTTCCGGCCTCAGCCTCCCATGTGCTGATTACAGGAATGTGCTACCATTCCCAGCCTAGGATTTTCTCATCAGTTTAGAAAAACTGATTCTGAAGCTAATCTGAGCCCAATGTGATGGTGTTCATCTGTAATTCCAGCACTCAGGAGGATGAAACAAGAGGATCACCAATTCTAGGTCAGCCTGGGCTTCATAGTGAGAGTGTGTTAAAAAAAAAATCCCAAGCTGAGTCCAAACAAAGCAGAGTCAATCTGGAAAAGAAAATGGAAAACAATGGCTAAGAAAAGTTAAAAGGAGGAGTTTCGACACCAGATACTAAAACCACTTTAACAGACAACATCTGCACCTCACCCTGCCTCAGTAGTATCTCCATTACAGAGGGGGACAGGACTAGATCAGCAAGGCTCCAGAGGAAAGTGGCAGGCATAAGACGTCACCAGCCCACCCCAGCCTTTCCGCGTTCCTCTCCTCCTTCCTGTTTGTGCTCAGCTATTACTTCCCTCAGGTGTGGCTGGTCACCCTGCCCTCCAGGGTGACTCTGCACTGGGCTGAATTCATCGTGATGATTGCATCCCTGTGAGTGTCTGCTTGCCAAGACCTCAGGAGTGGCTGCTAGTGAGCTTTTGGAGAGTTCTTCAACTTTAAGGGACATTCAAGAGGGCTCTGAGCGCTGTGGCTTCTACCACCAGGCTAACTTCCGGTCTCTGCTGTGAGGATCAGTGCCCCAGCAGGGAACCATTTGAAACTATCTCGGGACAGGAGCAAGGACAGCAGCTCAGCTTGGGGATGGGAAAGTGAGAATATGGAGAACCCCTGGCATGGGTGACACACTGCATCCTTAACTTTAATACCTCTGAGCAGAACTGCTTTTCCTTACTGTTTAAAAGAGGGAGGAAAGATAAATAGGTTTTAAAAGTGACCCCAGGGGCTGGGGATTTAGCTCAGCGGCAAAAGCACCTGCCTGGCAAGCGCAAGGTTGTGAGTTAAAAAGTGACTCCAAAGAGTCATTTATTGAGTGGTCACTTCTCTGGCCATCTCAGCTCTCCAGAATGTGGCTGTGAACCAAGAAGGAAAACAAAAAGCAGTCAGCAATCAAACAGGGGTAAGGGAGCCCTTCCAGTCCTCATGGAGGGTCTAAACACTTAGTTAACTTGGGGCTCTCTACAGTAAATGGAAAGGGCCTTGGAAGTATTCCCAGCCCACCATGCATAGATTCAGTGCTCTGAACTTAACTTCATCATCTGCATTAAGCTATGCTTTGCAGCCCCTTCCTTCCACCACTGGGAAGTCAAGGTCACAGGTATGGAAAAGCTGTGGGCATCAGAGTCACTCAGCGCTGACACAATAGGGATTCTGGTTCACATCTGAGGTGCAGCCAAGGAGGCTCTTTTCATGAAGCCCCTCAGGTGACACAAAGCTGGCACCCAGGCATGAGTGATCTAAAGGCTCTGGACTTCTTCCCCTTCATGATTCAACAACTGGGAGGCAGCATCACTGACTACGCGGGCTGCCCCAGTGCAGTGGACAGAACGCCAGTATTGGTCCAGGCTCTGCAGGTGTCTCCTCCACCTTACCCGTGATGCTGCTTTGTGGTTTCAGAATGTATTTTACTGTAGCAAATACACAATTTTAGCTCTAAAATTGTCATAAATAATTATGGAAACATTTCACACTCACCTAACTGAAAAATCAAGAAATATATCTGGCTGTAGTTGAAGCTTGTTTCAGTGGTTCAATAGGAAAACTGATCCCTTGTTTCACTTTCTCTGTCTCTCTGTCTGTCTCTGCCTGTCTGTCTTTTTCTCTGCTCTGCCTTCAGTAATCATGGCTTCTTTTTTTCCTATTTCCCCAGTTACATCCCAGAAGAGGGGAGAGGTTTTCTTTGGCCTTCACTCTGATTGGCCAATGCAGATCCATGCCAATTTCTGGCCAGTTGTGTCCAGAAAATTAACTCGCCTGAGTTCATGTTCATCTTGGGCGTTTTAGAGCTAGGGATGGATTCCCAAATAGAAAGTAAGGGTATTTCACCTAAAGAGGGGGTAAGTAAATGAGAGGTAGTAAAAGTTAGTTTCTTCATTTAGCATTCAGCAAATATTGATTGACTGAGTGTCACTGTGCACAAGATTGGTTCTTAGTACATGAGATTTAACAGTAAACAGCGCATAAAAATTCCTGCCCATTACAGTTTATAGTCTAGTGGAATAAAATCTATCCTAAAATAGAAAAGCAGGGATATCCATGCCTCTCATTGGATTTTTGATGTAAAAAGTAGCACTTTTAGGGTGTTTCCCATATCCCAGAAGTTAGAGCAGTGTGACAGCTGCCCAGAGTCCCTAGTATGTCCGTGCCCCAACCTCTGGAGCCTGTGGGCATCACTGTCCAGGGCAAGGGGTCTTTGCAGATGTGATTGAGTGTAAGCTCCTGAGGTGGGGAGATTAGAGTATCCATGAGGGGACAGTGTAATCATGGATCCTTCTAAGAGAGACACAGGAGGAGTGTGAGTCAGAGGAGAAGGTGCTGTGCTAATTGGCACAGAGGGAGAGTGGAGGAGTCTGTGTTAGGTGACAGAGGAAGAAGGATGGGGTGCCAGAGGGTTAGGGAAGGAGTCCCTGACATGTGATGTTTGTGCTGGAGTCTGAGGGTGCACAGAGCTAGGCAAGCAATAGTTGGAGGATGAGTTTTCCACCTGGAAAGCAAAATGTGTGAGAAGTTGGACCTCCTTTGCCCAGTCAATGCCCTCTCTTTGCTTCATTCTTGTGCCAAGCCAGGGCCTTGGGCATGCTATATAAGCTCTCTATTTCAGTCATACCCCTAATCTTGCCTAGTCAATTTTAAATATTAGACTTTTGTTTTTGTCCTGGAAATCAAACTCACACTCTCATGCTTGCCAGGCAGGTTGTTGTGCCGCTGAGCTATATATATTATAAAAGGAAAATACCAGTCACCAATAACCTGATCACTCATACACAGCCTTCCAAATTTTTATATTTACATGCATCCATGTAACTATGCCTAGATCTGATTATGTAAGTTATTTACAACCTTTCTTTAAAAACTACTCAGTCACACATTAATGATTCACAACACCACCTACTTTGCTGTCTCAGTTGCTAGAGACTTTAGCACATGGTTCTTCAATTTCTGTAATCCCTACCCAGTCATTATTCTGCATGACACTGGCATTCATGTGGAAAGGCTACCTCATGTCCTGCACGCTCAGTAGATCTTCTTACCCATAAGAAGTTCTGCTTCACCTTCTGTGGCCTTCACCTCTCACTGTAATTATCATATCCAAAGCCATGACTGAAGCAGCTCCTCCTCTTCTGATCTGCCTATCCAGCCATCCCCACCTTGACCTCTGTTTGACTCACTGGTTTTTCCATTCCACTTGCTCCTATGTTTTTTCCCAATAACTGCTGATTACCCCACTTAGAGATCATGGCCTATTTCAGTAATTCACGTTCCAGGTCCTTCAACTCTGTATGTGTAAGACTTTCATTGCATTTGTCATATTGGCCCAAAACTGGAGCCGTCATTGATCGACACAACGTTTTCACTTTGCCCTTATGCCAGAGAGAGTGTCTGGATAAGGCTGTCCAGCAAACTACATTGTTAATAATAAGTTATTCCCCAACTTTGCTTTCAAGCTTAATCAAAACTACACAAATAATATAACAAACTCCCATATAGCGAACACCCACTGCTAACAGTGGCCAACCGGGGGCTCATGTGATTTCATCAGTGTCTCCCAAAGCTCCAGTCCTTATGTATAATGGGTTATTTTAATCAAATTCAAAACGTGTCACTTCATATCTTACTCTTCCACTATATCTTTTTAGAAAGGAAAAATTAACAATTTGCCACAATTCCATTATTAAGTAACATTCCTTAATATCATCAAATGTGTGTAGTCAGTGTTCAGATTTCCTCAGTGACCTCATAAATTCCTATTTTAAAAATAATTTTCTTGAATCAGGACTCACATAAGGTTCATGTGTTGCAGTTGATGAATGTGATTCTTCAGTGTCTTTAGTGTCATGGGTCCCCTTTCCTTGGCCCCTTTTTTCTTTTGTCCCTTCTAGTCTCCCACAGTCTGTGTTTTGCTGATTGTACCCTTCTGTCTTCTTCTATTTCCTGAAAATTGGGAGTTTGGGCCTGGTCATGTTCAGATGTGATTATTTTATGAGACCATCTGATAAGGGAGTGTTCCGTTCCTTCTTCCCACCCCATTACCCTGATTACTAATTGAAATATGCCTCTAAAAAGAAACTTGCTGTTTTCGCTGATTTGCTCTTCTCTGAGGCATTATCCACACTTGATCTTAGCCAAAAGGCTAAGAAGTGATTTTTGAAGGTATTATTCATACAAGAAAGAAAATGTTCATATTATTGATCAATCTTTTATATAATAAGTTAGTTTTCTACCATCCTCTAACGTTGATCATTGAGTTCTTTGTAGTTTTATGAGTTTAAATTTTTAAAAAATTTTTAATTAAGAGAGAAAAGCAAAACAGAAAAAGGGGTAGAAACAATACAGAATTTCAGAAAAAAAATAAGCAGTAAGAAAGAAATCACTAGTTGATAAATTACATATTGTCTTCTTAGACATAGTTGTTCAAGCTACAAAATTAAAGCATACAAAGTGGACATTCGTACAGTGAGACTGCAAACAGTTCTGCTCAATGATCCAATAAAAACTTAGCAACATGGTTTTCAATCCTACACGCTTAAACATAAATGCAGTTATATCCTTTAGAACACTTTCTTTTCCTCCTTTTACTTTTTAAGTCCATTATCTGTTTAGTTATATCCTGTTTCAGATTGCTCAGTACCTTACTGACTTGTTTTGTTGTTATTTACTTTTTAATCACCTTATATTATTCTGTTGCTTTGTTTTTGAGTTTCTCCTCATCCATGCCCCATGGATCAGCTTTGGTGGAGTTGGGAGTTTTTTGGAGGTATTTTGTTACTTTGTTATCTACTTTCTTTTTTTTTGAAGGTAGCAAAATACAACAGAACAAGACAGAACAAACCCATTCGAGGCAGTGCAGTGAAACTGGCACAGAACCTCACAGCAGGTCACCAGGACAACAGCAATAGGCACAAGTGTACATCCTGTTCTGTTCACATCAGCTGTTCTTTCAATCAGGTGGAGCAAAATGGAAGGAAATATTGAACTTATAAAAACAGAATATTGAACAGAGCAGTACCATTAATCAGAACTGAGCAAAACAGTGATAAAAATATTTGCCTTCAAAGAGATGGTAGAAGGAAGTCCCCCTTATTTGCCACACTGCATACATTCATCCTCCCAAGAGATAACAGGGGTGGGGGTGGATCAATGTCTGATTCTTAGCCCGCACACCAGCAGGCAAGTTCCACCATGATGCAGAGCTCAGGAAACGTCGATATAAATATTTTTATTATGAGTTTAAACTTTTTTTTTTTTGAGACAGCGTCTTGCTATATGATTCAGGCTGGCTTCTGTAGCCATGGCTGTCCTCAAATTCACTGTAATCCTCCTGTCTCAGCCTCCCGAATACTGGGATTACAGGTATACGCTACCACATCGGTCTGAGTTTAAGCATTTTGATATAATTCAATCTATTACATAGTTTTCTTATTGGTATTCAAATTGTCCTATTATTGGTCTGTAGAGCCATTTCTGGTAACTCTTATGTTCTCCTGATATATCTTAGTAATTAACTTCCAATAGTTTCTGTTCCTTCTGGAGTGTTCAAGATGTTCCAGGCTTCCTTGTCCCTTTCCTGCCTCAGACTTGGGGTGACCATTTCTCTGAGGAGCCCTGGTAGTTTTCAGTGGCAAGTGGTATTTGGAGCTAGGTGTTTAGAGTGCTCACAGAACTCTCTAGGTTATACATTGTTTCTAGGAATTTTTATAGGCAGAACTAGAAAACTTTTATAAAATTACCCTGAATCGTGAGCTCAGGTCCATATTCAGGTTGACAGAGCTTCACTGTATGTCCTTTCACACAGAAAGCCTTGGATCCCAGTGACACCAGCATAATTGTTCATTTCCTATAATACACATGCAGCCTTCTCAGAATAACAAAACTATATTACAACTCATGATATAGTTACTCAAATTTGTTAAATTGTTCTCTTTTAGTTCTTTTTGTTCCTCAGATATATCCCATAGCCCAGTTTTTCTGTTAAAAATGATTCCTAAGTTATATTTAGACAAATCTGGCTTCTACCCTGTGTTGTTCTTTTTTTTTTTCCCTCTCTCTGAATCTCTACCACAGGAATCAGCAAGCATTTTCTGGAGAGAGTCAGATAAGACAAGTTGAGCTCCAATCTGAAAGTCTCAAATCTGAAACTCTCCCAAATCTGAAATTTTTGGAGCGTTGATGTGACAGTACAAGAGGAAAATCCCACACCACAAAGCTTTGTCTTGCACAATATTATTTAAAATATCGTACAGAATGAACTTGAGGTTATGTGTATACAAAATATATAAAATACAAATGAATTTCCTGTTTTGATTTGGGTCCCATCCCCAAGATATCTCATTACGTACACACAAACATTCCAAAATCTTTAAAAATCCAAAATTCAAAAACACTTGTGGTTCTAAGCGTTTTGGATTAGGCAACTTCAACCTGCAAATATTTTGGGCTTTGGGACCACAGGATCCCTGTTGCAGCTACTCGCTCTGCTGCTGAAGCATGAAAGCAGACTTAGTGCATGAGCGAACAGGTGTGGTTGAGTTCCAGTGAAATTTTGCAACAACAGGAGGTAGAAAAATAGCTCGGGGGGCAGGAGAGAACCTCTAGACATCCTTCCGCTCTCCAGTCCCCATGCTGGCTGTCTCTAGATAGTTCCAGCTTGCAGCTCGCCTTGCTTTAGAGTGATTGTGCCATCATTGGCCTACAGGCCTGCATCTAAATGACGTTTTCCCCATTCTTACCTTACTTCATCTCTCTGCACCATTCACTAACACCCAGAAATCACCCTCAGAACAGTCTCCCCACGGTTCCGCAGGGTAACCCTCACTGGCTTCCTCCTACACCACGGTCCTCTCATCTCTGTGTTTATTGCACAAAATGTTCTTAACATTCTTTTAGTGCAATGAACATTAAATGCAAACATTTCTCTGGTCTGTTTGAACCTTGCTTCTCTTTCCATTCTAAATCATTTATAGGTCCCGTAATCCATACCTATGATTTTATTTAACATTTCTATCCTAACCAGCAGACTATTACTATCTGGGCCAAAGATGTGTAGCCTAGACATCTTTGAGCTTCTAATTATATATCCACAATTCACTTTATATTCATTTTTGGATGTCTTGAAGACATCTCAAAATCAACCTATTTAAAGCTTATAATTATTGCAGGCAAAACTTCTTTGTTTTCTCTAATTTAATAATGGCTATTAACAACCCTGCTGTGTTAAAGGCTCGAAACCTGGTAGTCATCTAATCATCACTTCTCCATTGCCCCAGTGAGGTTTGAATCCATTTGGGTCTCTGAGTCTCTAGGCTGTGCATCCACCTGCACCTTGGGTTGGGGTACAGTTGTCTCTGGCCTGGTCTCAGCCACGCTCTTCCAGCTGATGGCCTTGTGACTCCGGGCTCCTTCCTCCTTTCCGACGCTGACAGTGTGCACATGAGTGTGGTGCAGTGCTGCTTTCACATGCCACACTGTGACTATGTCATAATGGCCCTGTCTAACATTATTAGTTTTAAAAGCTATTTTTTTTAGCCAGGTATGGTTGCACACACCTATAATCTTAGCACTTAGGAGGCAGAAGCAGGAGGTTTTGAATTCAGGGCCACCTGCACTACATGGCAAAAACTTATCTTAAAACTAAAAAAAAAAAAAAAAAAAGCAAAACCAAAAAAAGAAGGTGTACCGTTTAACGTGGCCCCGTGGCCTGCAGGGATAAGGCTCCTGCTTACTCTCTTACAGCTTCTCTGTAGCTCTTTGTGCTTCGGCTAAACTCGCCTCCCTCCAGCTCCTCAGGAGCGCCCTGCTGCCTGTGCCCTCAACTTCCCCAGCCTGGAAAGATCTTCTCCCCTCAAGCCTCCTTCTCCAAGATGCCCCTCGCTCCCGGCTCCTGCAGGGACACCTTCTGTACCTCTCTGCCAGCTGCTTCTCCCAATGAAACACTGTCGTAGTGTCATAAGATGTATGTCAGTTGTAATTTCACATTTTTTTGTTTTTTTACTTGGTGATGCTGTTTTTCTAATCAGACTTTAGGTTCCATAAAAGTAGAACTGTGCCATTCTCTTGTCTTGTCTTGTCTTGTCTTGTCTTGTCTTGTCTTGTCTTGTCTCATCATTATAACCATAGAATATAAAAAGTGATCCAATCAGTACTGGTGTACTGAATGAACCAATGAACCAAACTGCAGCAAACATACACACAATACTTTCGTTCTTAAGCCATTCCAGGCCCTGTATGCCTTTGAGCAGGAGTTTTCAGACTCTACTAAAAGCTATGTATTTGCTCTTTAGGAAAACAAACATGTACATGTATACAAAATTTGCCTAAAATTTTAGGACATTCATGAAACAAAACTGACATAGACAATAATGCATGTGGTTGTCGGTCTTTTATTATTGTAACAAATATCTGAAATATTCTGGGTGTGGTAGTGCACACTTGTAATCCCAGCACTTGGGAGGCTGAGATAGGAAGGTTACTGCCTGGGCTACATAGTGAACTCAAGGTCAGCCTAAAGTACGTAGCAAGACCCTGTCTCAAAGAGCCAGAACAAATAAAAAACCCGAGATAATCATCTTAAAAAAGGAAAGATTTATTTTGACTCACAGTTTTAGGAACTTTAGTGCATGGTGAGTTGGCCTTGTTGCTTTGGGCTTGTGGTGAATTAGCACATCATGGTGGGAGCATCTGGTGGAGGAAGCTGCTCACCTTCTGGCAAGCAGGGAGCAAAGAGAGATAGGAAAAGGCTGGACCATCTCTCTGCCCTTTGAGTCCCCACCCCCCAATGACCTATCTTCTACCCACTAGGCTCCACCTCTTAATGGTCCCTCCACCTCCCAGTAGCACCAAGCTGGAGACCAAACCTTTACCACGTGGGTTGGTAGAGCATTTCAGGTCCACATTCTGTCAGTTTTTAACTCTGACCACCACCACGTTTTTTTTTTTTTTGTACTGGGGATCAAACTCACCACTGCGTGCTTGCAAGGCAGGCGCTTATGCCGCTGAGCTAAATCCCCAGCCCCAGCCCCACCATTTTTAATGACATTACAGTATTCTACAATCCAGTCTTTCAGTGCTTAAGATTCTCATTTGCTCTTGTTTTAAGTTATTGTTTGGATTTATTCAATTAGTTTTATTTCAGAAGCTATTTTTTAATTTCTAAAAACTTCTTTGACTTCAAGTGGCAGAAAGGTGATCTTCCACAACAAGCCCACTTTTCTTGAGCTTCACCAGGTGAGCTGGCAAGAGGTCCAAGCAGTTTCCCTTCAGCTCCACTGAGTGAGCTGGGAGAGCTGACCAATTTTTTTTCTGGCAGGAAGGTGATAATAGTTTTGTAAAATATATTTTTTCTCCTTTTCCAAACTAATATTTTAAAAATTAGCTCCCATTATTACCTTGATTTTGCTTTGAATATTTTAAAAATACCCATGTTAAAGTCTCATTCTTGTACTGTCATGTTTTGTTTTGTTTTTGTTTGTTTTGTTTTTTTGAGACAAGATCTTGCTATGTACCCCAGGCAGGCTCTGAACTCATAGCAGTCCTCCTGCTTCAGCCTCCTTAGTGCTGGGTTTATAAACATGCACTACCATGCCCAGCTGCCTCTAGTTCTTGAGGTGACAAGCCTGTCCTTTGCTCCAGTTGCTGCCCTCCCTCCTGGAATCTGGTTCGGAGGTTACTTTCCTTGGAGATGATGCCTGTCGTAGGTTGGAGAACACACAGAGCAGTCCACAGACTATCTCCCTCTCTGGGAACCCCACTGGTTTCTCATTTCCTCACCAGCTTAATGTTCTTGTAGTGTTTAGTGCTAACATGCAGGGAACTGTAGTTTGGACCTGGTACTCATCTGGGATGCAGGCCTGTTCTGAGGTCTCCCCAGGCCTCCCTTTCTCTTGTGCCCCATTGTCCTGCTTCTCCCCGTGGTCTGCAGGCATCTGACCTGCTCACCCCTCCTGAGTTCCAGCTCCCCTGCACTATTCTAGCTTATGTTGCTCTCTTATTTCTGTAACTTGCACATTTCTTTTTTACTTTTGAAAAAACTATGCTTTACACACTACTGTTGTTCTGTTCTACAGCACTTGTATGTATTTGAAATTAGTGCATACATTCCCTTCTCAGCTCTGCCTCTATTACTTTCTAGGAAGATTTACTAGATTTTGTAAACAGACTATAACTTAGGTTATATATTTAGCTTGTTTCCCTGACATTTGCTACATACACATATACATGAGGAACATCTTTCAGCTAAACCCTTAGACATGTCTTTAAACTCCTAGAAGATGAACGGTTGCACCCAAAGGGGTTCTGTTCCAACTGTTGGAACTTGTCACCACACTGACTTGTCTTTCCCCTCCAGGAAGCTCAAGACTTGCACAGACCCACATGGCTCCAGTTGTCCATTCTCTGCTGGCCCTCAGGTCAACTGCTTGACCAGACCCATTAAAACAGGCACCGGGGGCTGAGCCTGGGCCATCAACTGCCCTGGAGATCTGCATGGGCTGTGAAGTGTTTGTAAAAGCCACTAGACAAGATTAAGAGGTGCTACCTAGGCGACTGGAAAACAGGGACCTCTGCCAAATCCACTCCCTCCCTACAGGCCACTGCTCCAAGCTGTTCTCCCAGCCATGCTCATCACGATGTTGGCAGCTTCTTTCCAGTGCTTATCAGAAATTTAAGAGCAGAGCGTTAGACTCAAGCACCATATTACCAAGCTTTGTTATTTTGGAAAGTACAAATTGTACATTCAGTTATACACTGCAAAGCATCGTCATGAATATTTAAGTGAAACTATCCCTGTCATAAAATAAATGAGCAAAGCACATTTTGTTCATTTTCTCCTTATGTGTTGTGATTTCTCTTTACGGATTTCTTACTTTGCAACGTTAACTAAAATGTGATGAGCCACAATGTCCCTCCTGTGAACTGTCCTACTTCTGCTACTCAGCTCTTGATTTTTTTAAACGTAACTGAAGCATTTTCTTTTCTTGTTTCAGATTCATTATATTTGAATGTGTCCTTGTGGCACTGCAGACTATAAAGCGATATAAAATGTGTGTAATTTGAAGTTTGCTTTTAAAAGCAGCTCACATTCAGTTTTTCTCTTTGGCTCCACTAGGGTGGAACATAAGATGCTGTAAGGTGGGAAGGGGGTAGGAAGGAGACTTTTAAAGATATTGAGACCCTTCTGTGGAAAGGTAGGCTGGGAACATTTCTGTTTCACATCTGATTTTACTCATCTGTTTTACAATTCCAAAGTCAATGAGAATAAATTTTATCTTATGGGCTAGCAAAATGATTCTGAAGGCAACTAGATAAGAGTTGGGACAGTAATCCATTGGCAACTGGCTGTTCTTGGTGTTGTCAAAGTCTGATTCAGTTTGAATGTTAATCTGCAAGGCAAGTACATAGGTTACATGGGTTTTATCATCTATTCTGGAAAGATAACCAAGTGACACTTTGGTTTGCAGATACTATTTGCTATTAGCACCTTCACATCTTCATTCTTTGCCTTTCTGCTTATCTACAACACACACACACACACACACACACACACCACTTCCCTCAGACTGACACAGTCATTTTATGTTTGTTTGTTTGTTTTGTCTTTTTGAGACAGGGTCTCACTATGTAGTTCAGACTGGCCTTAAACTCACTTTGTAGCCCAGGCTGGCCTCAAACTTGCAGTAATCATTTCTGCCTCAGCCTCTTAAATGCTAGGATCACAGGCATGTGCCACCATGCCTGGGTGACAGTCATTTTGAGGCACTCTGCTTTGCTTCTAAGTGAAAAGGCTACATGGACAGAGGCTGAGGCAGGAAGATTGCATGGTTGAATTCAGCCTGGGCAACTAAGTTAGATATTGTTTCACAATCAAAACTGGGGCTGTAGCTCAGTATGAAGTTCCTGAGTTCACACACATATACATGAACACACACACACATGAACAATGACTTAAGACAGGCTTTAGGAGAGTAAGTACATACAAAATATACTGACAATATTGTGGAACTGAATCAGAGACATTCTACTTTTAAAAAATCTTGTTTTGCAATAATTTCTAACGTCCAGGAAAGTTGCAAGCGTAGTACAATAGCGGGGTGTGGTGGCGCATGCCTGTAATCCCAGCATTTGGGAGGCTAAGGCAGGAAAGTTGCTGAAAATTCGATGCCTTCCTGGGCTACAAAGTGAGTTTAAGGCCAACCTGAAATGCAGAGTAAAACCCCATCTTAGACCAAAAAAAAAAAAGAATAGTACAAATGATTTCTTCCTTTCCACCTAGATTCCTCTGTGTAATCATTTACAGTGCAATAGTTAACATCTTACCAGTGTTGCCTTATTGTTCTGAATCATGTGAGAGTAAGTTGCAAGCATGGTGCTCATTAACAGGAAGCAGGTCAGTGTGTTTCCCGACAAACACGGAATCTGCTGAAGGACCCTATCAGCTGCCAGCCCTGTTGCTACTCACAGTCCCTATTGCTCCAGCAATGTCCTACATGGTCATTGTTCCCTTTTTGGTCCAGAGTCCAGGCCAGCGTCACCTATTATTCTCAAATTTCATACCTTTCCACAATTACTCACTTTTCCTTTGCCTTATATTACTTTAAACTTTCCAAGAGGCAGCTACTCTGATGACCCTTAGTTTTCTGCTTATCCCTGGCTGAGAACCGGCAGTTCTGGTTCTCTCAAGTACCTGTTATCCAGAAGAAGGAATGATTGGCATTTCAGAGTGGCCCACCTGGATAGCAAAAGTAGCAATAAACGAGTCACAAGATATAGTGCATTAATGAAGCTCTACAAGGGGAGAGATTTGTTCTTGTATCAGAGGTTGCCACGTAAGAAGGGCAAAGAAATAGATTTCTTTCAAAGTAATAATCTTTTTAAAAAGAAAGGTAAAATAATCTAAGTGAATGCAACTTTGTTTTGAATTTCAGTGCTGATAAAAATCTTGAGTTCCAGCTTTAAATCGATAGAATGAAAACATCTCTAGAGTTTGTTTTTCTTGGGAGTCACCTGAAATAATAAAGGCTGTGGGTGAAACTAAGAGATGCCTCTAACCACACATCAGAGATGTACAAATGGGAATTGGGTGGAGAAATGGTGAATGACAGAATAATAAAAGGCACAGAAGGAAATTGAGAATCAAAACAGCTCATTGCACAAAATCCTGTTAAGAAAGTGGGAATTGAAGGCTAAAACTAGGGAAATTATTTAAAAGTCTATGAAAGGATCATTAGACTCCCAAGTTCCTGACTCCATCCCATATAGTCAGATGACTGTTCCCCCTTTCCTGTGCAAATAAATGTCAGTCTCTCAATTCTATAATTCTTTCAATTCTATAATTTGCACAGTGAAAACCTAGGGTACGAGCTTTTGAGCACTGATTTCTCCCTAGCAGATGGTAGAAAGGATTTCATAATTATTTTTCTGTCATACATTTATTAAACAGATATTTATTGAGTGCCTGCTATGTGCATATATCTATTGTCTCCTGGCATGTGAAAGGGTTGCATCACACACACACACACACACACACACACACACACACACACACACACATGCACACAGAGTTCCACTTAATACACCAATACATAGAGTTCATTGAGAGGACCCTTGTGAACGGAGCAGTCTCGAGGCACGTGGTCCCTCCAGTTTTCAGTATTCCATGGCTTAGCAACATAGACAAGGCTGCACAGACCTCAGTCAATATGGGAGCGTGAGCAGAGAAAGGCTTTGCACCCATAACCTTCTGCATGGCTACGGCATGTGGGAGAGCAGCGGGCTAGGTTAGGGTTAGGTGACCATGGTGGCTCCTTAGTATGGCGGCAGCTGCCCTGTTGGACAGGGAGTGTTGGCTCTCGTTGGCTGTTCTGTTGAGCTAAACCGGATCTGCCCGGAGAGTGCTCTGCGAAGCCTGTACAAGGGGGTATCTGCCAGGTCTTTTCTCCTCCCAACTCCTGTAATATGAGGCTCACTGAATGTAACTCTTTGTGTTTTCTGTAACTGGCACTGAATTCTAAGCATGATTTTGTTCTCAAGTGGGTGTCAATGAAATCTCATGCAGCTGGGCCGAGCTGGGGCCAACACAGCCAACACTGAGAAAGTGATGGAAGGCTAGGGCTGGGGGGTTCATAGTCCGTATCTGTGTAGGAAAGGAGGTTTTTGTACCCCTCTTCAACCTCACTGGTCCTATCTCCTTGCCCATCAGTCACGGCCCACTGTCTCCCTGCCAGAATGAACCAGACTGCGCTTTAGAGTCTGAGCTCCCCAGGAATGTTGGGGTCACTGTTTTACAATTGTGAATGACCTCCAAGGAGAGAGGAGGCAAAATCAGTGTCCAAATTCATGTCTGCCTAGTGCCTTCAGTCAGAACATGGTGAACTGTCTGTCCACAGAGGAGGTCAAGCCAATTCTGAAAAAGAACAGAGGAATTTACGCGCTTTTTTAGTTGAGTACTAGTTGAGAACAGGGTGACAGCTACCACCCCTCCACAAATTCTCTTCTTCACTATTACCAATTCCTAGATATCAAAGTAGTTCCATCCACAGAAGAGGGAGGATATGCAACCTTATATAACCAAGCACACTTGGAAAACCTAGACTTACAGAGGTCTTCAAGTTTGGTGTAGTTTATAAATCATACAGGCTTTGTCAGTAAGAATCTCACCCAGTAATCTGGTTGCATTCTTTATGGTAGTTCCACTACTGTAGATCTGAGCATCACCTTGTTATTCACTGATTTTTTTTTTAATGCAAGCTTTTTTCTTTATGTGGTCATTTCATATAAACATGAAGACTAAGTGTAAAGACTGAGCTCACATACATTAGGGATGCAATAGCATCTGATTTAGAAAGAGATATCCTAATATTCCAATCCTGCATAGTGTCAGGGGCATAACCCTACACTTACGGGCTCACTAACAATTAGTCTTTTCAGGTAAATCTTTGTCTCCAGACAGTGACTATGTCTAATGGTGCTGGGAAGCCTCCAGTGCTGTGGATTATCAACAGTCTTCACATGCTCAGCTGGATTTGCCTGTCCTGATGTTTTACATTATGAGGGTTGAAAGTGATGCTTCAGTTTAAGCTGGCAGTTTGGGTAAAGTAATAGTCAATACTATCTTTGGTTCTAATGGGTGCTTAGCAACCTATTCAGAAAGGTGATCTTTTTATTCTTTATTAGAAATGCCATTTTCATTTTACATGAAACCAGAAGAGCTGGGTGTGGTGGTGCATGCTTGTAATCCCAGCGCTTGGGAGACTGAGGCAGGAGGTTCACTAAGAATTCAAGGCCAACCTGGACTACAGAGCAAGACCTTGTCTGAGACAGAGAGAGAGAGAGCAAGAGAGAGAGAGAGAGAAAAGAAAGAAAAACTAGAAGACCCATTGCATGATGAGATCTGTTCAGCCATGACTTTTCTAAGTTCATGCCCACTGGGACTTAGTAACACTGGACATCAGTAGCTACTTACCAGAGGAAGAAAGTTCTGTGGTCTAAAGGACTGAGGTAAAATGAGTTTTGGTAAGACTTGAACCAGTGTCCAATCAGCTATGAGACTGATCAGAAGCGTCTGGGGTGAAGGAATGAAGGGCTCCAGGGAAAATCTGGATTTACTGCTGCCAGAATTCTTCCAGCCTTCTTACCTGTCAGTTGTTAGTCAGGTGTGACCACCTATTTGATGGCTTGGGACTGACTATAGAAGATATTTATCCTAATAGATAAAGAGGATGATCCAGTGTTAAGGTTATTTATTTATGTAGTTATTTTAGTAGGTGCAGATTAACTGTGCCTTTTTTTTTTTTTGATGGTCTATGAAATGCCTGTCGGTTCTGAAACATGGACAGCCTTTGAGATGACCATGGGTGACCTTGGGTTCTGTGCCCTTCAAGATCCACCCGCATTTACCTGGCAAGTGATGCAATATGGGAAACAGCCTTGAAGGGTGTTGTTATGAAAAGGCTATCTCGTTTCAGAATTCTTGAAGTTTTAAAGGGAGAAGATGGTATCATAGTATGTTTTAAATTTTTCCTTGTTGTTTAGTGACTTATACTGAAATAGTTACTGATGAGATAATATCATGTTTGGGATCTGCTTTAGAATGACAACTGGTAGTTATGGGAAGAAGAGAAGGAGGAGGAGGAAGAGGAAGAAGGTGGGATATCAGAAACCAAAATAGTTACAAGTTGATAAATACTGAAATCAATTTGGGGCATGGTAGGGCATGCCTATAATCCCAGCACTTGAGAGGTTGAGGCAGGAGGAGCCCCAAAAGTTCGAGGCCAGCCTGGGCTACATAGTGAATTCCAGGCCAACCTGAACTACACAATGAGACCGTGTCTCAAAAAGACCCCCAAAACTGAAATTAATGAGGTCATAGTGGTACTATAAACACTAAAATGAAATAAAGAAATTTTCAAATACAGGCAGCTGACTAAATTTGTTAGAAAACTTGCACAAAAGAAATACTAAGAGAACTTTTTCAGGCTAAGGGGACTGATACTAGATGGAAACTTAGATTTATAAATACGAATAAAGAGCATAGGAAATGGTAAATATGTAGGAAAAATAACATTTGCGAATTATTTAAAAGCATATGACTGTTTAAAGCAAAACAGTGTATTGTGATATGTACAACATACACAAGTTTTATCAAAACTCATTTTACCTCAGTCCTTTGAGGCCACAGAAATTTCTTCCTCTGCTATACAAGTAACAGATATAAGCCATGCATGGTGGCGGGCACCCCAGTTCCTTGGAAGGTTGAGGCAGGAGAACCAAAAGCTGGAGCCCAGCCTGGAAGCTTAGCAAGACTGAAAATATAGTTAAAATGACTGGTGTGTAGCTTAGCACTGGAGTGCTTGCCCAGCAGGCTTGAGGTCCCTGGTCCGTCCCCTGGACCACAAAACAGAAACGAAAACCATGTAGCATGTGTAGATGTAGTTTGATAAAAGCACACTTTTCATTGTAACTGAATGTTGGCACTCTGAAACACGTTTCTGCATCTTTCTTTTTTAGGTTTGTCCAAGACTGGTTTTCAGAAAGGAAGCAAATGGCCAGAGTGGATTTCTCTACAGTGCTACCACGCTCCATTTCTCTGTATATCTTTTCCTTCCTGAATCCCAAAGATTTGTGTGCAGCTGCCCAAGTCAGTTGGCCCTGGAAGTTTCTAACTGAACAGGTTGGTGACCTGTTACTTCCTGGAAGCAGGGCACAGATGCAGTGGTGCTGTGCAGGGAGGAGTGGGGTGCTCTCGTCCCTGGAGACAGAGCTGTGGGGAGCCTTAAGTTACTCCTAAGTGAAAACATGTGGGTAAGTGAAATATACGGATTCATTTTTAGTTACGGAGATATACACTGTTCCAGTGAGTCATGCAATGTTTAAAAATCTTGATACCAGGTGCACTCCTGCAATCCTGGCTGTTCAGGAGGCTGAGACAGGATGACTGCAAGTTGAAGTCTAGCCTGAATAATTTAGTGATTTGGCGAAACCCTGTCTCAAAATAAAAGTAAATAAATAAAAAGTTTGGCTTAGCTCAATGTAAAGGTTCTAGGTTCAATCCTCGTATCAATCCCCAGTACTAGAAAAAGAGGGGGGGGAGGGGAGGGGAAGGAAAGGAGGGAGGGAGGGACAGAGGGAGGGAGGGCTGGCGACGCAGCGCAGCGGGGTGGGGATCGTGCCATATTCCGTCTGATTACTTAGAAAGCATCATCTTGATGAGAGAATCCGCTGTTGTTCACAAGAACGACGTCAGCTTCGGGATTTCTAGGACCTTCTCGTTGCTCCACGACGACTCGGGCCTGGAAAGCTGCCGCCCTCCCCGCAGGCCCCGGCCCCCGCTTGGCCGGCTGCGGGGGCTTAGAGCTGGGTCTCGGCTGCAGCTCCAAGCCAGCATATTCTGCAGCGAATTCTGCCTCTGCCCCGTTCGGCTCTTCCTTTGCTTTTCAAAGGTTTAATCCGGTGAAAGGATAGGCATTTTTCAGATGCAAGGCCATCGTTTGCATTTTAGATCACACATAATTTCCAGGATGGGCAGTGTAGAGATCCGGGTCTCGGGGACCACGGCTGTGGGCAGAGGGGCCAGTGCTCAGATGGACGGATGGACTGACTGATTCATTTTGTCTTTTTACTTTTAACTTTTCTATGTCCTTATATGTAAAGTGTGTCTTCTATAGGGGATATGCTAGTGGTAATTTCTTTCTTCCTTTTTTTTTTTTTTTAACATTTTTGCCACTTTTAAATTTTGTTTTGCACTGGACCTCGCACTTGCCAGGCAGATGCTTGCCGCTGAGCTACCTCCCAGGCCCGTCTTGGGCCATCCGTGGTCACTGACTCTAACCTGCCCTTCTTCTACTAGATGCCAAAATCCACGAATGCTCAAGCCCTGTCGTGACTCTATATAAAGACACACACACATGCATTTACACATATGTATTATTACCCAGTCATGCATATTTCACAAAAGTTGATTGCTATTGTTTTATATAGTTGACATTTACTATGTGTAACCACATATTTATATTTTCCTGTTGCTTTTCTTACTGTCTTGCATGTCTGAGTTTCCCTTTGGGATCATTTCTGAGTTCTCTTTAATATTTCTTTTAGTACAGCTGATGAATTCTTTCACTTACAGTTTGTCTAAAAAGATCTATATTTGACCTTCACATTTGAAGGGTATTCTCACCTGGAATCTGAATTCTGAGTTGGTGATTAAGAACTTTGAAAATATTCTGTTGTCTTTGAGCCACAATTCTTTTCTAGATAGTCACAAGTTTTATTATTGCTCCTGTATCTAGCAGCTTTTCAGACCTTGTCTCTGCCTTTAGTTTTTCCGCAACTTTATTATCATGTACCTAGGTGGATATCTATATTTATACACGTGTTTATCCTGTTTTGTGTTTTTGCAGAGGTATTTTTAATCTAAGATTTAACATCTCTCATCAGCTTTGAGCAATTTTCAGATATTATCTGTTTGTATAAATGGCTCCTGTTCTCTTCACTTTCTTTTTCTCTGGGATTCCAGTATTTGTTACACTAATTTATTCTATCGTGTAAGTTCCATTTTTTTTGTATATGCATTTTCTATCTTTTTAACTGTGTCCTTTCCCCTGTGAGATGCTGAAAATCCTTCATGGTGTCCAAGCCTCAATTTCAGCTGCACTTTTCAGCTCTACTTCTGGGCCTCACAAGCTTGGCTTGGGGACTGGCCCTGCCTGGCCAAATATTAGGTGCACCTGAGCACTGGGGAAGGGGGCATAGACCCTGACACCATTGGTAGCTTCCAGTCACTATTATTTTTCTTTTCTTTGTACTGGGGTTCGAACTCACAACCTTACACTTTCCAGGCTTCTGCTGCTAAACTTAATCCCCAGCCAGTCATTGTTATTTTTAATAGTCATTTTAATAGAATCCCATGTAACTTATTGGTTTCATACGTTAAAAGTGGCTGCATACTGACAACATCATATAGGTCAATCAAAATTGTTCTCAGTGGGAAGAGACAAACTACTCATACCACTACTAGCAATTCTCAGAAGCTACGGTTCAAGTAACCCAGTGCTGGCCAGGCGTGCTACATACCTATAATCCCAGCACTCCAGAGGCTGAGGCAGGAGGATTGCTGCTAGTTCAAGGCCATCCTGGACTACAAAGTGAGTTCAAGGCCAGCCCGAACTGCATAGGGAGACTGTCTCAAAAAGAGAAACAATGAAACAAAACAAAACAAAACAAAACACCAATAACCCAATGCTATGGAAACACTGGATAAGTACACAGTGGACTGATGCATGTATTCATATACCAGTCAGTGCTTCCTAAAGAGACAGATTTATGCAAGACATACAAACATGTAGGGATTTACAAGGTTGGCTTACAGTGGCCGTCTGCAGTCGGGGGTTGAAGAGTGTGAAAGGGCTGTGTGTGCACCACAGGTCCCAAGGACGCAGACAAAGGCCTGGTGCTCACCACAGCGTCCTGTGTGAGTCCAAATCAGAAGGCTGAAGGGTCTGCACTGGGAGCCAGGGGACAGTGTCCAAGGAGAAGGTGAAGCCTGGAGCTCCGTGGAAGGCGCACGCCCAGGGAAGTCGTCTGTCTTCAGGGGGTCCCTCAGCCACACCCAGAGCTGTGCTGACCCAGTTACCTGGCGTTCCTTATTCAGGTTGGCACACTCGGTGAACTACCACCACTCACATAATACATGGTCACCAAAGACTGTTTTTCCTTTGGAGCACCTTGTATTTAATATTTTCGGTGTCAAGTTTATATGTCCAGTCCATGCAGGAGACAATTGCAGAGATCGCAATGCAACAGAAAATTCCCTGTGTACCTGAAAACTTTATTTCTGAAAAACTGTCCCAATAAACGTGCAATTCATCTCTCTTTCTTCTGATAAAGGACTGCTTGTGGATGCCCAAGTGCATCAGGTTTGGGTGGTTCCTGCCCTACACTCCAGCAGACAAGGAGTACGGCGCGTGGAAGCACCACTACATCGCGTGCGTGGCCGACTTGGACTGGCTGAGCCCCAGAGAAGCCGCTGCTGTCTATGGGACCCTGAACGAACCCAAAACAGCGGCTGAGGACCTCCAGGAGAGGCAAAGGGAAAAGTGCCTCAGGAAAATAATCTGGGAGAAAATTGCACTTCGTAAGAGTGAGTAGCATTTAACAACTGTATCTTTTTTTCCCCACCCCCCCAATAACTGTATGTTACCCAAGAACCAGGGAAACAAATGTATTTACATGCAAATTTCCACCGTGGGCCTTGGCGCTGTCTTTCTGGAATAGCGCGTGGAGACGGCTCTAGCGCATGCTCAGATGGAGGACTGCGTGTTTTTCGTGAT
>PVLA01001982.1:234533-244884 GCA_004027455.1 Hydrochoerus hydrochaeris
AAAAAAAAAAAAAAAAAAAAAAAAGGAGGGGGAGGGGGAGCGTTCTTGCTTTCAGCTAAGCTTTCCCACTTCGCGTGTGAAAGTCCGCAAGGAAACCGGCTGAGTCCCCGGCTCATCCTCTGGAGGCTGTGACCAGTGGGAAATGTCCAGTGGGAAATGGCCTGGAGGCAGACTGGATGGGAACCCTGTACACTGATTACCCGGTGTCCACAGGGAGAGGCCTTGTTCTCTGAGCTTCAATCCTTGACCTAGAGTGACTGTTAGCTCCCAGCTGCCAATTGGAGCAGATGAGAAATCCTAACAGCATTTGAAAACGCCGCTGTTTGTCTTCCAGAGGAGTCACTCCGAGCTCGCCCGCCCTGGGGCAGTGCGGAAGGCTGCTCCCCATGGTTCACACCCAGAGGCCGACCTCGACCTCGAGTCTCCCAGACGTGGAGGGATCAAGCGGCATTGCAGGGAGCTTCGGAGAAAGAGCTGGTTTTGGCATCGTTGGAGGTTTTGCCCACGCGGTAAGCAAACTGCCGTCTACTGAAGCTCAAAACCATCCTGTGTTACCAAGAATCTGTTCTAGAATAATTTAGCTAACACACAAAGGTACCATGTAATCATACGGTTCGTATGCTATAAATATTGGTGGAAATAATGACTTAATTTTCAACAATAGCAGTCTTTAAAATGTTTTTTGAAGGAAATAGTTAACAGTCAACCTTAATATTAATATATTCTTAACCCTGCATGAGGCAATATTGTAGATATATTTTCTCTATAAAGTTTTTGAGCAAATAACATTTTAAAACCCTTTTTTATGGACTAAGCATTTCCAAGTACTATCTGTGTTAATCAGCTATTTGTTGCTATAACAAATACCTGAGATAAATCAACTTAAAAGGAAGAGAGAGGTTTATTTTGCAGAGGTTTCGATTCATTGTCATTTGTTTCTTCTTGGGCATGTGGCAGCATAAAAAATCATGACCTGAGTATTTATCTCACAGTTTGTAGAGGTTTCAGTCTACAATCTGCAGGCTCCAAGGCAGGATGGAACATGGCAGAGGGGCAACAGTTCATGATGCTGGAAGACAGGAAAAAGCAACAACACAGACAGAGAGGGAGGAGAGGGAGGAGAGGGAAGAGAGGGAGAAGAGGGAGGAGAGGGAGAAGGAGACCTTTTCTCTCCCTTATATTGTATGCAGGCTATCCACCCTGGGGTGGTGTGGCACTTATACCCTTAATCCCAGCATTAGACCTTGAATCAGTCACAAACTCTAGGTTCACCCACCTCCAAAAAGTCTAAGACTGCATGAGACTTTGAGGGGCCATCTTGACACGAACCATAACATTCTGCCCAGCCCCCCAAAGACTCATGTATATTCCTTTATATATTTAAAAAAAAAAAGCAGGAGCAGTAGCCAGGCTTCCCTCTTTCTTGAATGTAGGTTCAACTGCCTAGATCACTGGGCACTCTGAATCCAATTCTGAGGAACAAATTCTCTATGCTATTACAATCCTGGAGTATGGTGCCTGGGCTTTCTGCTCAAAGCAAAATCTTTCACTTTTGAATCATGAGGCTACCAGGGGTAGAGTCCTACCACTTCTTACAATGCTCTCAGGCCATCTTTTCTATTCTTCTGCTCTTTTTCAGTAGTTAAGATCTCTTCTGCACTATCTTTGTAGACCACAACTTTACTTGAGCTTCCTTTCTGGCCAAACTCACAATGTTTTAAAATCATTCTGCTGGGTTCTTTGCTCTTCATTCTCAACAAGGATCTGCCTAAAAGCCCTCAATTGTGGCCATGCCACCTCCTCAACATTAGACTGCTTTGAAGTTACTTCTGCAAGATTAATTAGTCTGCTTCCCTAAATCTTAGTCTCAGGCAAAATGCAATAAACTTGCCAAGCCATAACACATGTCATCTGGAGTCCAACAGCAAATGCAGTCCTTCTTCCCAGCAGAAACCTCCTGAGCCTGGTCTTTTGAGCTCTAACCAGAATCTCTCATATGGTACAGCCTAAGGTGGTCCAGCTCTACTTTTTCAGCTGGCATCTCCAAACCATTCCAAACTCTTCCCACAAGCCATTGCCAAAGGCTTCTGAACCACATAAGTATAGTCACAACAATGATCCCACTCTTGGTACCAATTTCTGCCTCAGTTACTTATATCATTGCTGAGACAAAATACCCAATGCCCAAAATTAAACTCACAGTTTGTGGAAGTTTCGGTCCATAGTCTGCTGGTTCCAAGTCAGGGTGGCACATGGCAAAGGGGCTACAGTTCATGGTAGTGGAAGTCAGCAAAATCCATGTGTGTGAGAGAGAGAGAGAGAGAGAGAGAGAGAGAGAGAGACAGAGAGACAGAGAGACAGAGAGACAGAGAGACAGAATCAGACATCAACATGTGAACTTTGGGGGTCACTCCAAATCCAGACTATAACAGTATCCAAATAGAGCCAAATAGAATTTCTATTTCTATTGTAAACATTCTGCCTCTTCTTTCTCTCTTTTCTCTATATCTGTCTCTGTCTGTCTGTCTGTCTCTCTCATTTATTTGGCTGTACTAAGGATTGAACCCACAGGCTTGTACATATTAGCCAAGACCTGTACCTTTGAGCTACACATCCCAGCCCTTTTTATTTTTTATTTATTCTTAGACAGGGTCTCACTAAGTTGGACGGACAGGCCTCAAACTTGCAAATCTTCTGCCTCAGCCTCCTGAGTAGCTAGGATTACAACTATGCTCCATGACTCTGCTACTCTGCTGTTGCAATTCTTGTTTTCTTTCTTTCTTTCTTTCTTTCTTTCTTTCTTTCTTTCTTTCTTTCTTTCTTTCTTTCTTTCTTTCTTTCTTTCTGGTACTGAGGATAGAACTCACAACCTTGCACTTGCCAAGCAGGCACTTATGTCACTGAGCTAAATCCCTGGCCATATAATTCTCATTTTATTACCCAAATTAGAGAAATGCTGGCAGCATTTAGTGACCAAAATCATGCTAATAAAATTACCAAAAATTCAATATTTATCTATTCATCCATTCCATCAGACATTTATGATTATTTGCACAGCTTCTTAGAAACTCTTTTTTTGAGTATTTTATTGACAGAAAGTGACTGATTTCCTTTTTTTTTTTTTTTTTTTGGTACCAGGGATCGAACTCACAACTGTGCACTTGCAAAGCAGGCGCTTATGCTAAACCCTTAGCCCCAGCTTCTTAGAAACTTTAAAAACATTTTTAAAAACTTTGGATCCCAGAGGTCAGATAACCTCACTCACCTGTGTTTTCAGAGAAGGAAATTGATAGGTGACATCACTTGACCAACTGTCACAGTCTCAGGGACCAGAACCTGAAGTCCTCAAGATTCCAACACTCTTTCCATTTCACACACTTGCGCGACACATGGGTCTCTCTGTGTCTGATTATTTGCAAGTATGAGCGTTATATGTACTTGCTCAAGATGCATAAAGACTTCAAGAAGCTGGAGGCAGCCCCTACCCTTTGGTAACCTGGAGGTAGATGGCCGTGGAGACAGTGGGGATACCACCCAGAAACTGCCAGGGCCCAGAAGGACCTAGAAGCTACTCCTTAAACGTCATCACGAGCCCCTGCGTGTACCATACGCTGAGTTTAAGTGTTCAACCGAAGCCAAGTTCCAAGCCACCTTTCCAGCCTCGCACAGAAGGCGGCTGAGGCCCCAAGGGCAGATCTGCCTC
Source organism: Hydrochoerus hydrochaeris (assembly GCA_004027455.1). Lineage (NCBI taxonomy): Eukaryota > Metazoa > Chordata > Mammalia > Rodentia > Hydrochaeridae > Hydrochoerus > Hydrochoerus hydrochaeris. Next base: position 238,237 of record PVLA01001982.1, read on the forward strand.
CATTCCTATGCAGCCCCATTCAGGATGTCCCCGGTCCCCAGAAAGGGTCTAGGCTGCGGAGGCTAGGTGACCTGTGCAGCATGGTGGAGGCCTGCAGGGCATCGTTGCTTCCTTAGCCTAAGTCAGATTATGAGACTATTAGAACTTCATGGAGTCCCCTTTGTTCCCTGTAGAAGCAATGTTTCTGGAAGCCATTCCTACCCTTCTTTATCAAAGAAAAATTGGCATGGAGTTCCTAAAAAGGACGACAGCTCTTCATGTACTTTCCAGCCACGCTTCTTATTAATATCGTCTCGGATTCCCGCCTATGAGGTATGGCTGGGCTGCGAGGACAGCGCGTTCTTGAATGGGTTTCTTTCCTTCCAGCTAGAATAGTGGGAGTGCCATTGTCTTTGGTCACCACATGCATGAAGATGATTGATGTTCTAAAAGGGAAACTGTGTGATCTAAATTTACAGTCCCCGAACAGTTTTAAAAACCAGAAACAAAAAGAAAAAAAACCCCAAAGAAACAAAAAACCAGAAACAATAACCTTAAATAAAACTAATTTGAAAAAAACATTAGAGACCCAGACTGTCTGCACTTAGTAGGTATCTAAAATAGTCTTAATGAAGTGAATTTGTTCTACTTAGTTCAAAAAACAATGTCAATTAAGAATCATTTTTAAACTTCTCTGGAATTTACCCAGAATTAATGATGTTATATAGCCACCATCTCTCAGAAGACTGCTGGGAGTCCTGTTTTGTGATCTATTTATTAGGGTGCCATTCAATTAAAATATCTTTTCTATATAAAGAAGTGGTAGTTTTAAATTTTAATATGAACATGAAAAATAAAGGAAGCACACAGGAGATCCAAAAAAACCCATGAACTTCTGGTATATGTGTTCGGAAGGTCCCTGACGCATTGTTATTTGAGTTACCAAGTTTTCGATTTCACAATGCCAATGTGAGATGCACTTGGTGGAAACCATGCTTTGAGCTTTTCTGCAGCTGGTCCTGACACACCAGTGGCAGCGCGGCAGGGACCTCAGTTGCTGTCAGGGGTCACAGCAACACCCAAGCGCACTGTGTGCCAGGTTAGCTGTGTGCCAGGTTAGCTGTGTGCCAGGCTAGCCGCACACAGTGCATTTTCACTTGATATACAGTGCTTTTGCCTTCAAATGAACTCACCGAGGCCTCACTGCACTGAAAGTTAGGACACACTCCTACACCCTGAGCATAACTCACGCAGGCAGTCGAGGGGATGACACTCAGGAGGAGGCTGTGTGTGTGGCCAACTGAGACACTTGTCATTCAAGTTCTGTTTGTGACAAAATAGATCTTTGCAGATCTGCACTCACTTCTTTGGGCCGCATAGAAGTTGCCTCTAACCCCTGGCAACTACATGAGATAAGCTGGAGCTTTGATATGTGGGCCGCAGACGGCCTCCCCGAGCTTGAAAGGCACCGCGCGTGGGCGCAGAGAGAGCAGCTCGCCTGCTCTCCTAGCTTCCTCCCCCTCTACGAAAGCTGAAGCGCAATCTCTTATTTGATCACCAGTCTGGGAGTGGTTGGGATGAAAAGTAGGACCCAGCCCCGTGGTATTTCACAGTTCAGCTGACTGGGACATGAGGTTTTGGGAAAAACCAACAGCTTCCTTGACTTTTCACCATCCGCTATCATCAGTTATCTTTGTCATGCCAGGAGAAGTTTGTTTGGCTGCTGACGTCAGAGAACAGTGTTCTTAACATTAAATTAAGTGGAAAATATCAGTGGACACGGATCATCCAAAAATTCATAATTAGGAGGAAAACTTTGAATTTAAGAAGTCTGTTGCGAAATTGCGTGAGCTTGCTTTCAGTATTTCTGAAAGTCACACACATGGCTGTGTGTGGTGTGTCCGAGTATAAAGGACCAGGGTAAAATAAGCCGGATTGTTAACAATATTTATCTCTGAGAGATGGAGTTGCAAGGGAACTTAAATTTCTTCTCAGTAGTAGAAAAGGAATAAAATAATTTAAAAAGAAACCAATGAAGCAGGAAGCTTAACTTGTGTAATTTCTGAAAATTGTTCTTTAGCAGTCACAGCGCATCGCACAGCCTTCAGGATTCTTTCCTTCCTAGCCACTCTGAGGCAGTGGGCGCTGGGTCCTGAGCTGTCGTTTTGCTCTCTAGCTGCTGGTGAACAGTGTGCAGGCCGGTGTCCTCTCTGCAGTGTACGAGCACGGCGTGACCCTGGACAGCCTGCTGTGTCTCACAGAGAAAGCACTGGCCATGCGGAAGGCACGGAGTGTGGGGATATTTAGTGATGGAGACAGCAGAGAGATCAATTTACTGCAAGGTAGGACCAGGCACTGGCAAAGGGCCCCCAGACAGCTTTGCTCTTAGGTAGTGCCCGTCTGCATGCTTGGCTTTCAGACTACTGTTTAGGTTTCAAGTTGCTGAGAAGTACTGATTGTGAAGCAAGTTTTGATAACTTTAAAAAATTATGATTAAAAACAACATGAAAGTTACTGTCTTAACCATTTTAAGTGTACAAGTGAATGTTATTAAGTATACTGGGTTTTTTTGGGGGGGTTGGTTTTTTGGTTTTTTTTGGTGCCAAGGTCTCACTGTGTAGTCCAGGCTGGCCTCAAACTCATGGAAATCTTCCTGCCTCAGCCTCCTCACTGCTGGGATCACAATGTGCCACCCCATTGGCAACTGTACTCATATTGTAAGCAGCCCTCCAGGATGTTTTCATTTTGCAAAACCAAAACTCTTATCTATAAACAGTAGCTCAGCTTTTCCCTCTCCATGATCCCAGCCAACCACCATTCTACTGATTTTAGTTACCTCATTCATGTAAGTGGCATCGTATGTGTTTGTCTTTTTGTGACTGGTGTGTTTCACTTAGCACACTGTCTCCAAGGTTCAGTTGTTGTGACATGTGTGACAGGATTTCCTTTTTAAGGTCAAATAATACTCCATGGCATGTGAGTAGTACATTTTATTTATCAGTTTATCCATTGTGGCCTTTTAGGTTGCTTCCACCTCTTGGCTATTATGAGTAATGCTGGGTCTGCAAATTCTCTTTTAGTTTTTTGGATTCTTCCTCTTTTGGGGGGAAGGAGATGAGGAACATTTTAGAAATAAACTTCTAGTTTCTTTCTCCCTTATATATATAGCTCATGTCTTCCCTTGTTTATTACTTAAAGTATAAATGGTTGTAATTTTACTGTCATCAAATCTTCATCTTTTGAAGTTAGGGAAGAGCAGCTATCTTAGTCACCTTCTTTGTTGTTGGGACAAAATACCCAACACTGTCAACTTAAAGGAGAGGTTTATTGGCTCACAGTTCAGAGGTCTCAGCCTATGGTAGGTGGGTTTAAATACAGAAAGGGCATGACAACAGGCCTGGGCAGGGAAGCTACTCACTGCATGGCTTCCAGTGGCGGCCTGGAAGCAGAGCAAGGAGGGGAAGGTTGGGGGTGAGATGTACCTCACAGGCCACACCCCAGTGACCTCCCTCCTCTCAGGCCACACCCCAGTGACCTCCCTCCTCTGACCAGGCCCCCCTTCTAACATCACAGCTGTGATTCAAACCCATGATGCAGTCGCCTTTCAAAAGCCCTGCTTATGAGCCATGAGACTTTGTGGGGACATTCAGGCATGCACCCTAACAGGGGACAAGGTGACCAAGGGTCCAGTTGGCAGGGAACTCACAAGATGGCAGAGTGAGTGAGAGAAAAAGGAGACCTCCAGCTCACATTCGGCGTCTTCAGGCGCCTTACTCCTGCCCCAATACCTTATATTTTGACTGACAACTGTGGGAAGAATTTCTACTTTGAAACTTGGCAGCCAGCTCCTGGGCCTTGGCCAGCCTTTCATCCTGACCTCCACTGGGCTGGTGATTCGCACAGCTGCCTGAGGATGCAGACTCAGTGAAGCAGAGTGTGGAGGGGACCACGGTGCCATCACGGTGGTGTCCAGCGGCACCTCCTGCCCCTCACAGGTGCACATGAGGCTCCCATCCTGGCGATCTCGGGCACTGGGCAGATGCTTGCCCTGGGATCTGGGGTTTCATTTCTTCACTGCCCTGAGACCTTCTTCCCTGATACTATCACAAGTTAATATGACACTTTCATTTTTGCCCTCAGGCTGTAAAATTGGTATTAAAAATTTACTGAAGCCTGAAGTGAGAGACTTCTGGGAGAAACTGGGAAGTTATGTGGCCACGGAGGAAGAAGGGGGACACGTCGACCTCTTCGTGCCACTTGGGGCATCAGGTCAGCCTGGAGCACTTTACGGGAATGGGCGGCTGTGCCCGCCCTGTGATGTGAGGGGTGGTTGCTCTCCATCACGCACAGCACCCCTCACTCCACAGCTTACCGGAGGGTCCGTGCTTGGCCAGCCCCAGGGCAGAAGGGCATGGGAAGGGGCTGGGCGGAGGGGAGCTTCTCGGTCCATGGCGGCCTGGAAGCAGCCGGAACGGGAGGAGCCTGGATGGAATCCACCCTTCCGGGCCACTCCCTGGTGACACGGCCACCGCAGTCACTCAGCTGCGGCTCCTCCCAATGGTGAGTCCGCTCATGACTGCGGGCTCCACGGTCTGGTCATCCTGCATGGATGCGAGAACTTGGGGGTCATGATAAATTCAAGTCATTGCAATTTTTTGTGTGTGAATTTGTGAAATGCCCACTGGTCAAATGATTCAGCTACATTTCAGTCTTATTCTCTCTTTATACTTCACATAGCCAGGGACAAAGGGGTCAGAGAGTACCTCATCTCTGCACGCACAAAGTCACTCACAACAAGACCTGGCAGTATTATCTCTGTTTATTCTGGAAGATACAGTAAGCTCAGCCCCCATAGTGACAGGGAAGGTGCCTGACCAGTGGAGGAACCATGATTAACCATGCTGACAAAACTGACCCCACCGGGTCCCGAACCCAGAGTGATCTTGGTGACCAAGGACATGGACCCGAGTCAGCTCAGAGCACTCCTTGGCCAGGAGGCCCTAGGCAGGTATGTGGACCTCTGCTGCCTCATTAGAAGTGTTAGGCTCCAGCATCTTGCCTGACCACTAGGACCTGTGAACATTAACTAGCACCCATTTTAGACAACAAAAATTAAAAATCAGTACTCAGGTAGCAGCAAAAGCAGTGAAGTGCTTTATAGAGACGAGGGAGGTTGATGACCCTGGAGGGTGCTAGTGGGGTCTGAAATGCCGGTCTGTGCAATCAGCCACCGTGGTCAAAGTGGACCTCAGTGCTTGAAGGGAAACTCCAGAAACACTGTCAGGTTCAGACTGGTTATCTATTTAAAAATAAGAAAAGAAAAGGAAAAAAGCTCTGCATTTATGGCCTATGTCATTTTACCAAGCAGAGCAGGGGCGAGGAAGTAGGAAATTAAATTTTCTCAGAATGTTTCTTATTATCCATTCTTGAAAAAACTTATTTTTTTCTGAAACAAGGTCTCACTAAATTGCTAGGTTACCCAGGCTGGGCTCAAACATGTGATCCTCCTGCCCCAGCCTCCTAGCATGCTGAGACTCTGAGCCTGTACCAGCACACCTGGCTTGATGCTTTCTTAATCCTCACGTGCATAGGTCTGTTCCTCACATGAACTGGGCTTCAACCAGGGGAAAGAAAAAAACTGAAAAGGATGAGGAAGGGTTAAAAAGGAGACAGAATCATGCAAAAGAATTCATAAATAACTTCATGAAGTCATTACATAAACAGACACGATGTGGACCATGTAGAAAATACACATAGAAAAATCTAGGAATTAGAGCAAAACACTAACAGCGTCTATTTCTAGATGCAGTTGTAAGTTTTCAATGTTAAAAATCAGTTTTAAAAGACTTCCAGTTACAAGCTGGGCGTGGTGGCACATACCTATAATCCCAGCACTCAGGAAACTGAGGCAAGAGGATTACCATGGGTTCGAGGCCAGCCCAAACTACATATGAGACCCTGTCTCACAAAACACCAAAATAAATAAAGAAAAGAATAGGTTACAAAGAGTATGGATGGGTTGGTCCCACTGTTTGAGCCCGGCATGGGGCAGAGGGGGCAATAGCGTCTGAATAGCCAAGGGTTTGAAGGGCGGTCGCATGTGGTGGTAGCAGCGGTAGTCGGAGAGGATCATAATTGAAGGGGTTTTGTTTTGGTTTGGTTTTGGCTTGTTTTTTCTTTTAGAATGTAGTTAGACTGGCTTTGACCTCACTGTATAGCCCAGGTTGGTCTCAAACTCAGGACAATCCTCCTGCCTCTGCCTCCTGAGTGCTGGGATTATAGATGTGTGCCACCATCCTTCACTTTTTTTTTTAACCTTTTAAAATAATTTTTGTTTGCTTCTATTTTCTGAATGAACTAACATTATTTTTGTTTTTATTTTATTTTTTATTTAAAGAGAAACAAAAGCATGTAAAGGGTAGAGATAATAGAGAATTCCAAAAAAAGATAAACAATAAGAAATCACTAGTTAATAAATTACATACTGTCCTCTTAGAAATAGTTGTTCAAGTTACAAAGTTAAAGCATACAAAGTAGATAGTCAAACAGTGAGAGTGTAAACAGCTACACATGCATGAATCTCTACATGTTATTTCTATCCTTTCTGTATTAGAGGGAAAAACAAAACTTAGCAAGACAAAACAAAACAAATTCCTATAAAAACATGAA
>PVLA01001982.1:244984-304472 GCA_004027455.1 Hydrochoerus hydrochaeris
ACATCATCAGGCATAATTGAATATAGCAATATAATTGAGTAAAGCAGTAAATAACAATAATAGTAAAAATAAAACACTGTAGACAGTATAAAACTTCAAAGGCAGGTAATAATCAAACCAGGGTGGATATTCTAGTGGATCTTGTCATCTTAAGTGCAGTTGCCTATACTCTCAGACTTGATACTATCAATCATAACAGCTTTGAATAAAATCTATCAATACAAAACAGCGATCCAACAAACCACATTCAATTACAATCAGTCATGGTAAAACAGTGTAGGTTTTACAGAGCATTAGATTAACTTAATAGGAAATTAAGGATGTTTACCGTACTATACCCTGTTATTTTCGGGATTGCTGTCTGTGCCCTCAAATCTAGTACAGGTAGAATGACTGGAACAGAATATATCTAAGCAGAGTAGTGTGAGTAATGTGGGTTTTAAATCCTGGTGCACTATTAACAATATAGTGTATCAAGGCCATCTATGTTAGAGATTCTAGTTAACCTTCTCTGCCTCATTTCTGCTATGCTATTTTTCTGCCTTTGTCTGTCTAGTTTTTCATTCTACTGCCTGCCCCACTCACTGAGGCCTTTCTGCCACTGTTCCTAAAATCCTAGTATTTTTTTTCTCTTTCTCTAGAATGTCCTTCAGTACTCTCTGTAGGGTTGGATTGGTGGTCACAAACTCCCCCAGTTCCTCTTTGTCATGGAAGCATCTTGTTTCTCCATTAATTTCTAGTGACAGTTTTGCAGGGTTCATCAATCTGGGCTGGAGGTTATTTTCTTTCAGGGCTTGGAATACTTTGCTCCAAGCTCTTCTTGATCTGATGGTCTGTGTTGAGAAGTCAGCTGTGATTCTGATGGGCTTACCTTTATAGGTAATCTGTTTCTTTTCTCTGATGTCTTTTAATATTCTGTTTTTATATTGAATTTCTGGTATCTTGATTATTATATGTCTGGGTGTAGATCTGTTTTGGTTGTAGGTGGCTGGAGTTCTGTATGCCTCACATAACTGAATGTCATTTTCTTTCTCATGCTTGGGAAGTTTTCCTTAATTATTTCCTTGAAAAGCCTTTGTAATTCACCTGTATGTATTCCTACTTCTTTGTTCACATTTCTTATTCTTAAATTGTAGATTCTCTTGTCATCTTCTAGCCTTTGTATTGTTACTACCTATTTCCTTGTTATTTTTAAGAGATCTTTCCTTTCATGATCACACATTGCAAACTTGTCCTCAAGTTTTGATAGTCTATCCTTAGTTTCTTTTAAGGAGTTTTTCCAGCTTTCAATGGAGTGTTTAATTTCCTGGTAGTCTCTTTGAATCTGCTTCATGTATTCTATATTTTCTTTATATTCTTTATCGAATGTTTCTCTCCTTTTTTTGTGTTCCTCCCTATGTCTTCCTGAGAGATGCTTATCATTTGTTACTCTACTCATATCTTACTTTACTTGATTTAATATTTCAGTTTTGAGCTTGTCTACAAGGTCCCGAAGATACCTCTTAATGTCCATTGAAGCCATGTCTGATGTTGTGTGTTTGCTGCCCTCAGTCTCCCTTGTTTTTCTCTCTCCTGGATCTGTGCTCTCAGGGTTCTGGGCTGGGGGCCTCCTTCTGCCTCTCTCTCCTTTCATGGTCCCAGCTTCCTCCACACGGGTTACAGGGCAGGTCCCAGCCCCCTTCCCTGTTGGCCATGTTTCCTCCAAAGCATGCTGGCAAGGGAACTCCACCCTCTCCTGCCTGCTCTTGTCACTGAGGTGTAAGCAGCGGCTGCGTATGCCTGCCCATCCCCACCGGGCCAGCCAAACTTCAGGTGCCTTCACCTGGTTAGTGCATGCTAGGCACAGGGAATCGATTTGGGATGGCTCACTGGGTCCCCTCCAGGGGCGCGGCCCAGTCCAAGCAAATCCCACGAATCTGCTCTTGGGAGGGAGGAACCAACTGAAGTCACTGTCGCTCCCAGTTCAGGCTCCTCCTGCCTGATTCCAACATGTCACCCATTTGGTCGCACCCTTCCTGTGTGGGGGGGGTCTCATTCCCAGCACTGACTGTGGATTAATGAAGGTCCCTTCACTGGCTCTACTCTCTGCTGGGCTCACCAACCCCTGACTTAAGTGCTGCTGTGCTTCCTGTGAGTGGCAGTGGGAACGAGTTTGGGTGGCTCTGCTGGCCATGTGGATTCAGCCCTTTGCAAACTTGGCGGGTTGCCAAGAACAAAAATGTTGTGTCCTGTAATTTTTAGCTGTTCCAGTTGTAGTCCCGAAGTATTTGATGAGCTTTTTTACATTTTAATTTCTTCCTGTGTCAAGAGGATCCTTCTCCCTCTGTCTGGGTCTCTCCAGGGTGTTTTATTCTGGCACATGAGTTGTTTCTCCTGGGAGGCTCTGTATTTTGTTGCTCACTGATTGGCCATCTTGTCTTCTCCCAACATTATTTTTGGAATGAGAACAAAGTGAATTTATTTTGGTGATTCTTAGGATCAAACCCAGGGCCTTGCTCATGTGAGGTAAGTAGTTTACTACTGAGCTACACCCTCAGCCTCCAGAGCAAATTTTCTTTTCTTTCTTTCTTTCTTTTTTTTTTTTCCTTTTGGTACTAGGGACTGAACTTATGACTGCGCGCTTACAAGGCAGGCACTTATGCCGCTGAGCTAAATCCTCAGCCCCAGAGCAAATTTTTTAGCAGGAGTGGAAGGAAAAAAAAAGTATGGGAAAGTAAGGCATTAAAAAGCAGAGAGAACATGGGCAAAGGGAAGAGAGAAAAGAAAATCTGGTGATTGTCTCAAGTGAAATGTAGTTTGGTGTAGTTTTGGAATGAGAACAAAGTGAATTTATTTTGATGATTCTCAGGATCAAACCCAGGGCACTAAAACTACATTTCCTGCTGTGGATCTGGGCTGTGGCACCAGCTCTGCAAATACTCATCAGCTGGATGAACTATCAGATACCCTGAATTCTCAGCCCCTAAATCTATTTTTTAATTCAATTTTTTTGAGGCAGGGTCTCACTGTGTTGCCTAGGCTGGTCTCAAATTTCTAGGCTCAAGCAATCTTCCTGCCTCAGCCTCCTGAGTAGCTGGCCTAAGGCATGTGCCACCACACCTGGCATCCCACGTTGCTCCTCAGCTGGTTATGCCTGCTGGCTGTGTCACTCTCCATTACAGTGTCTGTCTCTGCAGCCCGAGTCCAAACCCTGTGCTCACACATCCCACCCAGAAGTCCTCACCCTGAGTCCCTCCCATCCGCACATCCACTTCCGCCTGTCACTTCCTGTCATGCTGCCCTCATCCTTGGCTGCTTCCTTGATAAACTTGGACTCATCTATCCCACACTATCATCATCGCTTTGGAATAATCTGAAATTTTTTTTGAGACAGGCTCTTTCTATGTAGTTCAGTCTGTCTTTGAACTCTCTGTGTAGCCCAAGTGGGGCCTCAAACTCATAGTGATCCTCCTGCCTCAGCTTCTTTATCTCCTTTATCTGGGCCGACTCCAGTTCTTTGGCAAACCCGACGCTGATTCCCCAGGGTTGTCTCCATGTGCAGAGCCTGTGCCTGCACCCTGTACTCCCTCCTTGTGGAGACACAGAGAACTCCAGCTGTCCACACTGGAGAGGGCAATGGTCTTCAGCCTTCAAGGGGAGGCGTGGTGGTGTTCCACTGTGGCTTTAATTTGCAGTTTCCTAATGACCTAGTATCTTTCCACACGTTGGTTTGTTGTTCATATATCTTCTTTGGTGAAGTGTCTGTTCAAGTATTTTCTACATTTGGGCTGGGGATTTAGCTCAGTGGCATAAGTGCCTGCCTTGCAAACATGTGGTTGTGAGTTCAATCCCTGGTACTGATTAAAAAATTTTTGCACATTTTAAAAATGAGTTTATTTACCCCACCTGTGACTTATATTTTATGGCTCTAAATAGTTTCTTTTGAAGAGCAGAAGTTCTTAAATTATTCATTATTCTCTTTAGAAATTATACTTTTGGAAGCATATCTAAAAACTCTCTACCCAATTAAAGGTCACAAAGATTTCCTCCTGTGCATTAGGATTTGATTTATAGTTTTGACACAGGTCTGTGATCCATTTGTTTCTTTTAATAGAGTATAATATATTAACAAAGGTTTAATTTTTTTTTACATATAGGTATCCAGTTTTTTCTGGCATTGCTCTTTGTAAAGATTGCTCTTTCTGCTTGGCATGTTGGTGCACATCTGTAATCCCAGCACTTGGGAGGCTGAGGCAGGAGGATCACCATGAATTCTAGGATGCGCTGTGCTTCATACAAGGTTCAAGATCAGGCTGGACTACAGAAGAAGACCCTGTCTCAAAACAAAATAAAACAAACAAAAAATGAGTGTTCATTCTTCAGTGAATCTCATTTGCAGTTTTGCTGAAATCAGTGGGCTAGCTCAGTTGACCAAAGGTTTACCTTTGGGTACTTGGTTTGTCAATGAAAACATTAGGTAGTTGGGAGAGAAATTCAAACCTTTCAGTTTCTACCCTCCTGTTCTAAGAGGTAATTGATGCAACTTGAAGTAATTATTTTATTCTGGGACCACAAAGAATTAAAATACATGTGTCCATCACATGAGCATCATTCCAAGTGCAATTGATGCTCTGAATTCAGTATCCCGGTCCCTCTGCTATGCCAGTGGAGAAGGGAGGAAATCAATGACAGGGTCAGTTTTGAGCACTGTATTCCACTCTGCTTTGACCTGTTTTCAGTCTAACGATAAAAAAAAAAAATCTGTGAGTTGGGTTGAATATTCCACATTTGCAAATAAGCAGCAGGCCCACCGCCAAGCCCCTCCTCCACTCTCCTGTCCAGGCCTCATGGACAGAAGGTTCGGGCTTCGGTATTTCGAGGTGAGCTGCTGCAAGGCGCAGGTGGAGTGTTCGGTGGGGCTGGCGACTGCTGATGACCTTGCGGGCCATGTCTCTTAAGAGTGCTGTTTCCTTCCTAGTGGCCAAGAGGCCTGTGGGTGAACTAACACAGGTGCTTTTCCCGCCAGAGGCAGGCGTGGAGGCCCTGGAACAGCTGTCGCAGCTGACTGGCACGCTCTTCACCGCTCCCACTGGTGTCGCCACCGGCTCATTCCAACACAGTAAGTGTGCACAGCCTTGGGGCCACTGAGGGACAAGGACAGGGAGTCGTGCCAGAATGACTGACGTCTGCAGCTGCCTTCATGGGGAACGCTGGTGCTCCCCACACTATGTAACTTCATACCGCGGGGTTGCTTGCTTGAAGAGGCTTATGTTTTGCAAATACGTTGCTTCAAACCATCACTTACAAAAACTGTTGCAAACGTCATCTGTGGGAGTCAAGGAAAGATTAGGTTGCTGATCTAGAGAAATCATAAGCACAGAGCAGCCACGCCTAGCCAGCTCTCCTCAGTGTGATTTTATCTGGGGAAGTGAATTGCAGCTACAGGGCGGTGGAGGAAAGTCCTGCCTAGATCCCACACGGTAGCATTATCAGAAATGGAAAACAGAGAAACTGACCCGAGGGAAAGCATTTACTGAAGTACTCAAAGTGCCCCTGCTGGATCAACATGTGACATCCCCTGACCAACAAGAAAACCATGTTGCTTTGCCGCAGTATGGCGATCACTGTCCTTTTAGATTCGGCTTGCTCCCTGTCAGACGGGGTGGACCGATGGAGAAACCATACAAAGCCCCGCATCTGTTTCCCAAATGCCAAGGGCTTTTCAGGACTGGGGGAGTTGGCGTGAGCGTCAGATTTTGGAGGAAGAGAGTCTGTCTAAATAGGACAGAGTGCACACTGACTTCACAGAGCGCTGAAGCCAGTCACTCAGGAAGGTCAGCTCGCGAAGGGACAGGGGCAAGGACGGTGCAGGGGAGCGGGCCGGCCGCCGGCCGCTGCGGGGCCTGGACACTGCTGCTCGCAGCTCCGAGGGGTTCGCGTCCTCTCTTCCTCTGCTTCTGCGTCTTCCTCTTCCTCCTCCTTTTCCCTCCTGCTCATTTTCCTCGCGAAGGAACACGCTGTAAAGCTCTGCACGCGGCTGTCGGTAGGAGTAAGGGGACACGGGCAGGTACGGTCTCCATCCTTTCTGATGGGGACAGGAAGGGAAAACAAGCGGGACCCGCGGCCTTGGCACTCGGGGGGCAGAGCAGCTGCGGTGTGCGCTGACCGAGGCCAGGACCCCGCTTCCCGGGCTCAGGGCAGCGGCTCTTTATTTCCTAGTGTCAAGCAGGATGTGTCCCCGTGGTCTGTTAAACGACCAGCACTGGGAATGACTCACTGCGCCCCTGGTGAGGTTCTTGTTCTAGTCTGTTGTGGCTTTTTAATCGTAGTCTTAGGAGAAAGGCTGAGAAACCCTGTAGAAATACACCTGAGTTTTGGTTAAACAAGAAGTGGAATTCTTTCACCTGAGCTCAAGTTGCTGATAATACAAGGAACAAAAAATCATGTCAGTTCTCAGTGAGTGGCTGGGGCCGCCGGGGGACGGGGCTCCCCCTTCCCTCTACTTCAGCCCAGCCAAGCTGCAGACCTGGGCCCGCTGGGCAGAGCTCCTGGAGGAGGCCCTGAAATCCGTGAGGAAGGAGCTGGGTCCGCTCCTGAAGGAACTGCAGACGGTCATCAGTGCCAGGATGGTCGGTAAGGACGGGCTCCTTCTGCCGCACCCTAATGATGAAGTGTATGGGCTCACCTTAAAGTGATCGTATCCTGTTGTACTGACGTTTGAACCCAGGCCCTTTGCACTGAGCTATACCCCCAGCCCTTTAAAAAAAATACTGAGACTGGGTCTCACTAAGCACTCAGTTGCTGAGGCTGGGCTTGAACTTGTGCTCGTCCTGCTTCAGCCTCCCAGAGCACTGGGATTACAGTCATGTTCCATTCAAAGTTTACTTCCTATCCAGAGAAAATATAAGATTAGGAAAACACAAATAAAAGTTAACTGTTGAAACTTTTCAGCAATTTTTTAAAATTTCTTTTTTAACTTTTAAGATTTTATTGGTACATTTTAGATATACATAGTAATCACATTCATCATAACTTGTGCCTGTACATGATATAACTGGATTCTGTTTTTCCCCATTCCTAGACCCTCCCTTTAACTCCTCCTCCCACCCACATTTACAAAAGTTTTGTTTCCATTTTTTTCTTCTTTTCTTATTTTTGAACTTTTCCCTTCTTTCCTTTTTTCAGTAAAATTTTATTCCCCCTTTTTTTCCCCAAAATGAATGCCCACCAAGAATAAATATATTCATGATTAAAATGTTGATGCTGATTCCAGTTTTAAAATCTTAATTCCCATGTTGGCCATATTCTGTTGTATAAAAGCACTGCACCTTTTTTATCCATTCCTCAGTGGATTGCCTTCTGGTTTTCTTATACCATCTCATCTACCACATTTAGGAGGTGTTCACCCAATATTTTAAAAAATAATTTCAAAGCTATAAACAGGGAGGAATTTCTCCTGATTCTTTCATAGATAGTGAAGACTAGTCAGGAAAGAAGAAAGGTTAAATTTCTAAAGATGGAAGTTACAGTTTTAATTTTCTTTTAGTGCGTGTTTGTAGCACATGGTGACTGTATCCAGCATGGGGAGCTGGGACACGTACATGACGCATCTTTTTTCACTCCCTCTTCCCCCCTGCCCTTGAAGATGGAAGGTTGCTTTTGTCTGTCTGTCTGTCTGTCTGTCTGGGTTTTCTTGAGACAGGGTCTCACCACATAGGTCAGGCCGGCTTTGAACTCACTGTGAGCCCAGCCTGGTCTCAAACTCACTGTGATCCTCCTGCTTCAGTCTACTGGGTGCTGGGATTGCAGCTGGGTGTCACTGTTCCTGGCAAAGATGGGAGATTGTTTAATGATGTATTTAGGCAATGAGAAGTCAATGGCAAAAAACTCATTTTCAAATAAAAGTATATTGTTCAAAACATAAAAAAATTTAAAAGGTGTCTGTCTATAGGTTATTTCCCAAGGACTTAAACTGTTGATGTTTTGAGCACAAAGATAAAAGAAAATGAGGAGCAGATTTTTGCAGGAATAAGAATGTAACACTTAGATCTATCAGGTTCCCTTCTCACGTGTTCTCTTCTTATCGATTTGGTTCAGCACCAGCTTTGCTGGGTGGGTGCTCTCCATGTGGGGCACGCTTCGATCCCTTTGGCTCATTGTGTATTTTATCATAGTACAGCTATGCTCGGTCAGCTTCTTTCCCTTGGCATAATAGAAAATAAAATTATGGCATCATAAAAATTTCATGACATGATAAAAATTTCACTCCTGTTCTTTGCTGTTTGTTGTTGTTGTTCACTAAAGAGTGACTGGGAGGACTGAGCTGTTCCGCTTTGCATCGCATGTGTTGCATAAATTAACTGCAGGGCCTGTGGCCGTGTGTTTCCAGGGCAAATCATGTTTGACTGTGTGAGCGTGGCCAGCATCCTGGGTAACCAGGACACCGCACAGGCGCTGGCAGATGGGTTGGTGGAGCTCTCAAAAGAACATGCTGTAAGTATTTCGCTGAAGAAAGCACACCAGAAATGCCCCAACTCTGAAATAAATTCTTAGTTTGGATTTATCATTTTTAAAATCAGTTTATTTGGGAGTACAATTCCTCAGAGAAATTTCATCCATTTGTAAAAACAGCCACTGAGAGATTGTGGGTCCAAGAAATCAAGAAAACCTTCTGGACTGTCATGGTTTCTACACTGTGCACTAGTTTCTGTCTTGCGCAGAATGCTGGTCAGAAGTGACTTCTTTAAAAAAACATGTCTACGGTTTTATATTTCATATACATATTATTCAACAGTGAAAGCAACAAGGATTAAGAGGGGAAAACTCATAAAATGTGTGAAACCAGATACAAAAAAATGAAGGGCCCAGGGGCCCTGGAGGAGAGAGGAGAAAGAAAATGCAAAAGGACAGAAACAAGCAAACCTAATGAGGGCGGGGAGCAGAGAGAGGCGCATTTCTTAGAAGCAAATCTTGGCTGTTCTCCCTGAAAAGCCAGGCCATGCCTCTTCCCTCAGTGAAGCCAGGAGGGCCAAGGGCTCGCTGTTTGGGGGAGCGGGTGGTTGCCCTGCTGTCTCTGTGCCTCCCCACTACCAGGGTGAGACCATCGCAGAGGTTGGGGGCTCCTATGGCCCTGGTCCCCTCTCCCTGCCCTTGGGTCGGCCTTGGCCTCCTGGGTGCCCGGCTGCTCTGCAAGGGGTTGCAGCAAGCTGGACTCCTGTCCGAAGCTCCAGCTCAGCAATGCAGCCCGACGCAAAGGCCCCGCGAGCCTTGGGGATGACAGGACTGGGTGTGGGTATCTGTCCAGCTCAGCATATCTGGTGTAGGAAGAACCAGGCCTGATGTAATTTTGACTCAAACCCCACAGGGAAGCAAATGGGGAGCCTGGGATATGATTCCAGCGGGTCCACAGTGGGGTCCCTGGCCCAAGCCCGGACCAGCCCCGGAGCCATTTCCTCACTGGGCCACTGTAGGTCTCAAGGTCTTGGGGGACCCTCCCACAGACCTTGGAAGGGACAGGAAGCCAAGAACCAGGAATTCCAGTGGTGACCAGAGTGTGGGATTAACTGGAGAATTCCCTTGGCCCTCAGAGGAATAATTACTTTGCTTTCTGGACATGTAAGTTAATTAGGCAGAAAGCAGAAAATGCCCCAGAAATGCATTCTCTTTTCTGCTGTTCTTCTGATGACCTGCATTCCACATGAATGTTTTAAACAGTGTTTTTTGGGGGGGGGGGATTTTTCAGGACAAACCCCTGGAGTTCTTGTCAGATTTTCTGCTGAAGAAAAGTAAAAAGAGCAAAGATTGCGAAGGGAATGTTATTCTGACCAAATGTGACCCAAAAGAAACACTCAATTTATTCATGAAGGTAAAGTTGCATTTTTATGCCGTTGCTTCACCATGGACGTGGGCACATGTGGCGAAGAAATTCATAAATCATAATGCCAGTTTTTCCTGGAAAGCTCTCAACTTGTTGTTTCTCCTAAGAACTTCATTTTCAGGGACTGTTATTAAAAAGGGTGTTTTGTGGTAACATAAGGAACACTGAAGCCACTTCAGAGCATAACCAGTGCCACGCTGACTTGAATAACACTACTTGGTTTTGAGGAAGAGGTGGACATTTGTATTAAGGCTTGCGGCTTGTCAGTTGAGTTCTGAGATAATTTGATTTTTTAAAAAGTTTGCAGTCTAGGACACTTTTCAACTTTTCCCCCCTCTCATCCTATCCCTTCCTTTTCTCCTTCCTTCCTTTCTTTTCTATTTCTCTCTCTCTGTTATTTCTTCTTCCCTTCTTACTTTTTTTCTTTTTGGTGAAACAAACAATAGATTTTTCCCTTCAGTGACACTCAAATTTATAAAAGGAGAAACGGTAGGTTTAAGCCAGCTCTCCAGGCAGAAGGGAACAGTTCTGCTGGTGCCATTCGGCAGCCGCACATTCTTGGGTTACATGAAGTAATCGGGGTTCAGGGAACACTGAGACTTGCACTGTCACTCACAGAGCTGATTTCTACATGGGAGAAAATGTCACTTAGAACCATCTTATGCTCACAGAAAAGCTGCCTATCTTTGGTGTCCCAAGGCATGGGATTCCTCACCATTTAGACTGTTAGTGAGAAAAGGCTGTGAGTTCCGGAGCAGGCAAATCACCCGCTGTCCTCCTCTTGGCCTGATAATCCAGAAGGATTTGTTAGTGCTGCAGTAGAGGACAGTGCATGCAGGGCGAGGCAGACAAGGAGGACACAGGCCAGGGGCCCCTCTGCCCCAGACGAGCTCAGCAGTGAAGGTCCGCAGTTGTTGGAAGCCTCCCTCCTCCTCAGTCTTCCCAGCACCCAGCATCTCCCTCAAAGGAGTCTTCATGAACACACTCAGGGCCTCCAGGGCCTTTGTAGGTTGGAACCCTGCTTCTGGCTGCCTCTCTCCTAGGTCTGTCTTTTCAGGAAACTCTCAAGCAGAGAGGGACCCCCATCTTCTCAGCTCAGCCCCCTAACATTTACATGAGCTAACCATGGGCAAGGGTCAGTACTGGACCCCAGGAATAGACCGCTGAGTAGGACACAGTCCCTGCCAGAGGCCCATGCATAAAGGATGCGGTGGTGTGATACACACTGGGTGACAGAGTGCACGAGCTAGGTGGGGACATTGGCGCCAGTGTTGCATCAGATTTCCTTTCCTGCCTCTCAGAGGCTACTCCTTTTGCCATGTCATGGTAGCCACCATCTCTAAGGCTCTGGGGGCTTTCTGTCCCCAGGGAGGAAGGGCAGTCTCCACCCATCCTTCTGCCTTTCGGAAGAGCACCAGGCCTCTAACTGCACGCCTCCTCCCTCAGTTCACTCACAAGAATGAGCCACATGCAGCCACCTCACACCCGTTCCAGCCTCTTCCCAGTCCTGACACTGCCCGGGGGCCCTGAGCCCTGGGAAATGTCACGGCACCCTTTGAGCTACTTCTGTTCCTAAGGAGGAAGCTGTGCCCTCACGCCTTCAGGGCACAGCGTCTCCTCCACCACACCCTCAGAGAAGAAACTTGAAGAAGGCAGTAGGAACACAACTGTATGCGTTTTCTCCTCAGAACGGTTACTTTCACATTTTAGAGACCTAACTACTGGGGAGGACCGTTTCCCAAGTCTCTGACCTCTAAAGGAATGGCCACCAGGAGCACCTCTTCTCAGAGGTACTTCATTCTTGGTTCTTTTCTCTTTCTTTTCTTTCTCCACTCCCTTTTCTCTCTCATCAGGGTCTCATTATGTAGTTCAGGCTGGCCTTGAACTCATTGTGTAGCCTAAACTGGCCTTGAACTTGCAGTGACCCTCTTGCCTCAGCCTCCTGAGTTCCAGGATTAAAGGTGTACACCAACACATCCAGGTTTCTTTGACTTTCCTAGATTTCTTCTGCCAAATAAAATCCATAGTCTTGCCAAAATGCTGTTGATTTAAATACCTAATCTTGTTAATAAAAGAAGGCATAATGTTTGGGCTTAGCATTGCTTCATTGTTGGAAATCAGCCTGCTACTGTTACATCACTTGGCTGGAATAAAACTACAGAAATGAATGAATCCTTTACACCTAGCAACTTTGTTTTTTGAGACAGGGTAGTCCAGACTGGCCTCAAACTCACAGTGATTTTCCTACGTCAACCTCCCAAGTGCCGGGATTACAGATATGCACCATCATGCCTGGATCACACCTAGCAGCTTCTTTGATGCTTTTTTAAAAGAAATCGAATTATCAAATTAGAAATAATATGTTAGATTCTTATTTGTTTTTTATTACTGAATACTTAATAGCATGTTAATGAAGCCCACAAACACTCTGGGGACTCTTCAGAGGAAGAATCACAGTTAAACATAGGTGTTGAATTAGAACAAAATAAAGGCTGGGTGTGGGGTGCACCCCTGTCATTCCAGCACTCAGGAGGCTGAAGCAGGAGGACTGCTGTGAGTTGGAAGTCAGCTGAGTTCAAGACCAGCCTGAACTGCATAGCAAAACCCTGTCTCAGAAAGACAAAAAAAAAAAAAAAAGAAGATAAATAAATAAAAATAGAGAAGCTGACTTTCTCTACACCTAGAGGTTTATTTTTAAAGCAGTGGTTATTTGCTCAGAAGAGAACACACACCTATAGCCATGGAGAGGAAACAGTAACTTCTCTGAGATGACTGTTCCTAAGATCTTCCCAGGGCTGTGTAACAAGTTTGCCCATCAAATCCACGCGTATATGAGAGCACATATGTATATTCTTTTGGTCATCTGCCATCCTGCTGCCCACAAGGTCCGGTGTGCCTGTAGCGTCTACCCCGATACTGTGTGAACCCCCGGTGATGAGTCACAGCCAGAATCATCATGGCGCCTGAGCTCTACCTGGCATCGTCTCATGCTCACAACCACTTCAGGCCCCTGATCCAGGCAGCACAGCATCTTCTGAGAAAAACATCAGCTAAGACTAGGGTGACTCTAGAAGATGCAGTATCTGCCCATTCTGCTCCCCAAAGGACAGTTCCTACCTTGTGACCAGAGCCCAGCCCAGTGAGCTTGTTTCTTACACATCCTGGAGTCGAGGAAGGTGTGAGTCCACCAATCTCATTTTCTTTTAAATTTGCAGTATGTAGCTCCTGCTACAGCCTCTGAATTCATTTCTATAAACAAAATAATAGTGTGGAATCTCAATATAAAAGTAGGCTTTAAAAAGCCTGGCAATTGGGCCAGGGATTTAGCTTAGCAGTGTAAGCAACTGCCTGGCAAGCGCCAGGTTGTGAGTCCAATCTCCAGCGCAAAAATAAATAATAAATAAAATAAGATCCTATCAACAATGTATACTATAGAAAGAGAGAAGTCTCCACTTTCTAGGTTTAAATCAATTTCCTATCCCCAAAGAAGTATTTATGTTTTAAAAAGTAGCCACCATTGATGCAGAGATGGAGCACACAGGTGTGTGGTGAGGGAGCCAGGCCACACCTTAATTCTGATGTGCAAGTGCTCAGGTGGGCACGTGTAGTGGGTTATGTGTCAGCTTTCTATTACTAGGAGACAAGATACCTGAGAAAACAGACTTAAAGGAGAGAAAGTTTACTTCAGCTTCTGGTTTCAGCAGGTTCAGTCCTTGGTCACGTGACCCGGTTGCTCTAGAGCCTGTGGTGAGGCAGAAGAAACTGCTTACCTCATGGAGGCCAGCAAGCAAAGGGAGAAAGAGAACAGGGCTGGCAACCCCTTCCAGGGCAGGGCACACCCCTCCCATGACCTCACTTCCGGCTGCAAAGCCCCGCCTCCTACAGATTCCTCTGCCTGAGGGATGTGCCACAGACCAGCGAGCTGTTTCCAACACATGGCCTTTGGGGGACATGTGAGGTCCCCCAAACCATAATAGGTGGTACCTCATGTCAGGGTGGTTTCCTTCCTTGGGAGATGCATGGCAAGTTGTGCACTGTTTTGATTATTTTACTCTTACTCTTGGCCCGGGCAGTGAGTTTGATTTTCGCCTTATGTCTGCAGTTGCTTCCTACTGGTGTCTCCCCTGGCTTGGCGAAGTGATCATTTCTCCACTATCAATAACCAGCGCTATTATTTAGTCTAAAAAGAAAAGTGTGCCACTTGGAGAGAAATTGAATTATTTTGTTAAAATTTAAGGCGTATTTTCCCTCCCTCACAAGTCTTAATCTGTACGAGGATGGCATGGGACAGGCATGCATGGGGAGGACCAGAGAAGTGACTGAAAGATGCTGGAGCTGATTGGGCCTAGGCCTCGGGATGCCATGAGGGACCCCACAGCTACAAAACACAGATTGATTTTTTGCACGAGTAAGGCAAAAGGAGTCTCAGTTACAAATTGATATTTTTCTTCCAGTCTCTGCCTGCACATCAGGGAGTTACCACAGATAGTTTTGTCTTTATTAAAAGGGCAGCGAGGGTGAGCATTTGTCACTGTTATCTCTCAAGATAAACCCAGGGTCACTGTCCCATTGCTAAAGCGGGCTTCAGATGCTGCTGGTAGCCAGCATCGGGAAGGGTTATTTTTAATGTGCTAATCTATAGGGAGAACACAAGAACAATTCACAAGGTAAAGCGAAAAAAGAATAAACTATATCTAAGTGTGAAAACAGACAAGCCCAGAAAGGGTGTGTGAGGTGAATTTGATAGTGTGTTCTTTTCCTTTTAATCTTTAGAAAAGAAATGTGATAGCAGAAGATTCTCAGGACACAAAGTCAAGTCTGAGCAAAAGTGACTTTGACCTTGAGGGGCTGGTCAAGCTGGTAAGCCAGTATTCACACTGTTGGGGTCTGTACCTAGATCTCTAACCCCCGCAAACAGGTGCCTGGCGAGGGCCCAAGGGAATGAGACACATGGCTTGGTCTTCAGGGCTGCAGGAGTGAAATCCTAGGCAGAGCTCTTAACTCTGCTGGCCGGCCGGCCGGCTGCTGCTGGGCAGCCCGTATTTAATCAGAACAAGCACGGAGTTGAGTGGACAATGGGGAAAACCTGAACGGGATCTTGGGAGGGGTTCAAGGACCCCTCAGAGCAATAGAGGATGCTAATTAAGGAAAACTACCCAGAAAGTCTCCAGGTGGCCTCAGCGGCGGCCTATCTTGCCCCAGGTGTCTCCTTGTTCTCAGTTCAATCATGTCCGGGCCACACCACAGCCCTGCACGTGTACTCAGCTTCAACACTCTCCAACATTACAAGATCTGCCTCTCCTATTGTTTTGCTCCTAACAGTGAAGCTTCAGTCTGCATTTGGTTAGTTCTGTGATTTCCTTGAAAATTTCCCTCAGAAGAAAACCCTAAAAATAACTGAGGGGAATTCAGCTGTTATTATTTTTTTCCCCTGTCCTCTCTTGAATAAGCCCAGGACAGAAAAGAAGCTGAGTTAGAAGGATGGAGATGTAATATCTGGGGAGAAAAACCAGTCTGTGTGTAAGTCCATGATTTGCCCATGCTCGGACGTCATTTAGGGACCTGACCCCTGGAGGGAGGCTGATCCTCCTGACCCGCCCGTTTACCGCCTGGCATCCAAAGCTCCCCCTAATCAGCATGAGGCTGAGAAATCTTCCTTGTGGGCAATAGGGCAGCACAGGCAGGAGGCTGCTGCAAGGGGAGGCCGGTCCTGTCCAGCAGACTCTCGGAACCGCGGGGTGCTTAGTGTTTGCCAATCCAGGTGCATGCTGATCGTCGCTTGTCATTGGCAAAAGCCACTGCACTAGAGCTCAGTAGCTCCATTCGACAGATGAAGGACTAGAGCGAGGCAAATTCAAAGGCTTCTCTGAAGTCTGAAAACTGGGAGAGGAAAAAACAAAAACGAGTCAATCAGTCCTGAAGTCTTGAGCTCAGACCCGAGGTTTTTCAGGGCCCCCAAGACCTTGTGCGTGTGTCAGGCCAGAGACCTCAGGGATGGGGTCTGCATCTCCCTCAGCTCCATCTCTGGGAACCACCAAAGAGTCAGATGGCACCTCATCTGACTAAAGACAGTGACACCCCGCCACGCTGTAAAAATAAAAGTTTCAACAATTGAAACTGTAAGCCACAGTGATTGCAAGTGTTGGGCTGGCTGTGATGTCACACACCTGAGCTCTCAGCACTCAGGAGGCTGAGGCATGAGGACTGCTACAAGTTCGAAGCCAGTCTGGGCTACATAGTGAGTTCAAGACCAACCTGAACTACACAATGAGACCCTGTCTCAAAACAAAAACAAAGGGCTGGGGATTTAGCTCAGGGACATAAGCACCTGCCTGGCAAGTATGAGGTCATGAGTTTGATCCCCAGTACCAAAAAAAAAAAAAAAAAATCGTCCTTGCATTTACAGCGATAAATGAAAAACCTTAAAATACTCCAATAGAACATGGTATGGTAAGGTTCTCAAGCAGCTGGGTTTTGTGAAAACACTGAGCGCCAAAAACCCACTGGAACATAAAGGTGAAAGCCCAGTGAGCATGCGCGCAAGCCCATGCAGAAGGAGGGGTTCTTGCCCCCCGATCTGATGTCAATCAAAACACACTGGTGGTCGTTCCCTTTAAGAACTTCTGCCCGCACACCCCTTATGCTGCATATGGTAAAGCACTGGGGGCTCCGCTGCTGCAGTGGCTTTGGGCTCAGGTGTATCAGCTGTAGCAGGTGGCAGGTGGCCGCCCGATCATAATCTGTCCTGCCTCAGCCTGGTCTGGCCTTAGCCCCTCCGTGGCCTGGATCTCTTCAAGGGCACCCCCGAACCAATGAGGGGGATTGCTGTTTTGAGTCCCGGCCTCTTCCAGGAGCTTTTTGTCAGCCTCGGGGCTGGAGCCTGGCCGGAGGGCGAGGGCTGGAGTGGCCGTGCGCTGCCTGTGGGTCCCCCTGCTTTTCTGCAGGACAGGACGCTGCGGAGGGACCCCGGGGAGAGGCGGGCCGCGGTGGCCAGGGAGCTCCTCCAGAGCGAGAGGAAGTACGTGCAGCGGCTGGCGGCCGTGAGGGACGTGTATGCGACACCCCTGAGGGCCGCGCTGGCCGCGAACCGGGCCATCCTGAGCGCCGCCAATTTCCGCACCATCTTCTCCGATACCCTGCGGATCTTAGGTCTGAACAGGTAAACAAACCCCGCCCGCGTATTGTTTTTCCACAGTGCGCAGTGGGTGCTGGGAAGAGCCTTCCTCTCCAATGCAGAAGAGGGGCTCAGTCACTCTCTGCCCTCTTGGGGACACGGCTCACCTCTCAGCACAGAGGCTCCTCAGTGTGTCACTCACTCCCTGGCTGCACACAGCAGTGATGAGTCCCAGGCCAACACTCCGCCACAGGTCACAGCTGTGTGCCAGAAAAGGAGCCCAGCAGCCAACTTGCGTGAAGGACCAGGAAGGAGGCAGAGCTGCTCTCAGCCAGCTTCGCAGCCCTGCAGGGAAGGAGCAGGGTGCTAGGCCGCCGCGCTTAGGGGCTCAGGGCCCCAGGGCCCCAGGCTGGCCGCAGGGTTACACCTGCGCTCCTAACTTCCTCCTGGTTCCCGGGGACCCGCTCCCACTCCTGTGGGCCCCACTCTTTCCAGTCCGGGAGGCGGAGAGGCCTCTTCCGGTTTGCAGGCCTGTACCGTCGTCCCGAGGCCGGCTGGCCGGTGACATGCACTGAGTGGATCTAAGGAATCGGGAAGGAGCAGGGGCTTTCTCACAGCCACCTTCCTCTGCACCTCCCAGCTCCCCCTGCCCCATCGGATCTGTTTTAAAACATGACACCTGATTAAAATCGGGTAAGGGCTGGGAAAGCTGCGTCGCTGACCACACACCAGTGTGTAGGCTCTTGTGGGCTCCCGTTGCATTATTATGTTGGTGTTTTTCCCCCTCTGATTGCAGGCAGCTTCTAGATAACCTGGGAGACAGACTACAGGAATGGGGCCCGGCCCACTGTGTGGGGGACATATTTATAAAGTTTGGGAGCCAGTTGAATACATACACCAACTTCTTCAACAATTACCCTGTTGTGCTGAGAACGATTGAGAAGGTAAATGGTGGGAGTGACCATCGGTGACTTTATTCAGCCTGAGCCCGTGCAGCTCAGAGGCCCAAAGTGAAGGGGCAGGGCTGCTTCTCTGCTCACCGCGTCCAGGTTTCCCCCACGCACTGTGGATTCCCGAGGACAGGGCTGAGCACAGCGCGAGGCCCACAGCAGTGTTGGGACCTGACTGCCAAGTGGAGTGAATCCTTGCCCGAACTGCCAAGCTCCCCTCGGTCAGTGACAGGAGCGTGTCAGTGCCCACATAGATGTGGGATCATGAGCTTCGAGTCCACCCTGCCATGACAGTCTCTGTGGCCTTGCCAAGTTCGGCTCTCTGGACAGCTTGTCTCATGTAAATTTCCTGGAGGGACATAGAAGAAGCGTCTGCCTCCGAGTGAAGAGGGGCTGACACACCAAAGAACAACTGGGACGAGTCCAGCTTGGTGGTAGCGGGGTTTTTAGGGCTCACTCCCAGTCGGGGTGACCTGCGTGCTGCAGCACTGCTGACTTGCTCACACCCCAGGGCTAGGCTGCTGGTTCGATGGAGCACTAATTAAATGAGCAAAGGCAAGATGCGTCCTTGAGGAAAGTTGTCTGTACTCCCCTTGCATCCCTTCTCCACTTGGAAACTCCCTGGACTCAGCCTGTCCAGTGTGAGGACCGACAGCCACATTGTGCTGCAGCCTTGGCACTGGGCCCATGGAGCAGCTAACAGGGCTGGGCTGGTGCTCTGCGAGATGGAGTCACTTTAGCTTTATAGTCCAGCCCTGCCTGGAAAGCTTCCCAAGGACTGGGATCACAGGTATATGCCACCATGCCCAGCCAGTATCTACCTTAAAAATGAGAAAGCCAAGGCTAAGAGAAGTTGAGTTTTTGGGGGTCTGTGTCTAGACCCTCCCCTAAAGGCTCAAGGGAATGAGACACATGGTCTGGTCTTCAGGGCTGTAGGAGAGCTCTATCCTCGGCAGAGCTCTGCTAGCTGATCAGCCGACTGCTGCTGGGCAGCCCGTATTTAATCAGAACAAGCAAGGAGTTGAGTGGACAATGGAGGAAACCTGAGCGGGATCTTGGGAGGGGTTCAAGGACCCCTCAGAGCAACAGAGGGTGCTAATTAAGGAAAACTACCCAGAAAGTCTCCAGTGGCCTCAGCTGTGGCCCATCTTGCCCCCTAAGGTGTCTCCTCCTTCTCAATTCAGTCATGCCCGGGCCAGACCACAGCCCTGCACATGTATTCAGCTTCAGCGGGTCTCCAACATTGAGTAACTTTGCAAGACGACACATTCGGTTTATTCCAGTTCTAAACGAGGCCCACCTGACTGCACAATCTCTTGCTTCCTCTGGGTCTCGGCCTATGGTATACTTCATATGTCAGCAGTGATGACAATAGTTCTCTTAGTAATTTGGTTAGGGGAGATATTGCCCTTTTGAGAGTTCCATACATCTTCACTTGCTGTGGGACAGGGACTCTATGGCTGCCTCACAGAGCTGAGCTTTGGCAATGTCATCCTTACCTTTCAGTGCAGAGAAACAACGCCAGCATTCCGAGCTTTCTTGCAGAGGCGTGATAAGACAATTGTCACCAACATGCTGAGGTGAGTTCTGAGGGAGAGCACAGGCAGGCTCTAAGCACAGGGCACCCCTTCCACCCTCACCCAGAGCCCGGGGCTCCCCTCTCTGTGCCTCACACAGCCTGCCGGAGCTTTTGCTGTGCCCATCCCGGAGATTTGACGAGTACCTGACTCTTCTCTATGCACTGAGGCTTCACACTCCTGCAGGACACGTTGACCGTGGGGAGCTGACTGCTGCGATTGACCAAATCAAAAGATATAAAGGTTACCTAGATCAGGTTGGTTGCTGATACGCATCTGTGCCCTTTAAACCTGTCACAGTGCTTTTGTGGTCCTCTTACCTCGCAGATCCTGAGACAGCTTGTCTTCAGCCATGTTCTTACTCGGGTCTTCATTCTTTTAATGCTAAATGAGTGTTCAGTGATTTTGAACCCTAGGGCATGAACAGTATGAGGCAGAGTATTCTCAGATAGCTATACAATTATAACAAAACTTTTAGGAACATAAGTTTGACATTTGGATTGCTTTTGCTAGATAACAGAAAGAAAACACAAATATATGATCCTTTGCTTCTGAAAGTACTAAAGTATCAGCTTTCTGCCTCTATTAGTAGAGTCATAGTAATTCTCCAAAAGACTTCAGCATGTTGGATTACAGTAGTCTGATTCTAAAAATACTGTGTGTGTGTATGTGTGTCATATATATATATATATAGTTTGCTTTTTGGTACTGGAGATCAAACTCATGACCTTGCGCCTGCCAGGCAGGCACTTGTGCTGCTGAGCTACACCTAGAGCCCTACTATGTGTCTATTCATCTAGACTGAATATACGTGGACTCTGCAGAAGCTCTTTTGAGTAATCTTGTTACTTGCTTTTGTTTTAAAACAATGGGGACAGAAAAGTGAGGTTTTTACTACAGTAAATTAGTAAGCCCTGAACCATGAAATATTTAATCAATTTCTTTTATAAACATAACTATCACAGTTTTAGTTATGCCTACAGTCAATTTCTTTTCTAGATAAAGGAAAACGTCAGTATGAAAGAGCAGCTGTCGGATATACAGAGACTCATCTTGGGGTGCCCGGTATGTATTCTGATGTAGTCGCTCTGCCTCATGCTTGGGAGAAGAACCTTATCATTGGCAAAAGAAGACATGCGGATCCCGGCACAGCGGACATAGGCGCAGTGTTTGCCACCTCCAGGAAGCTGGCATCTCTCGCCTTCCATACCCTGGTTGCAAGCATGCTGCGGCAGGGGCCCATGTAATGTGACCCCAGCCCTTCTCTGTGGTCTGAGCGCCCTGCTCGGTGGTACCACGACAACATGCTGCTTGTGTGTTCCACCACAGTGCCAGAGCAGGCGTCTGTCCACTGTCCAGTAGCTGTCTGTTATCTCCGGAATGTCACCGGGGCCTCTGACAGCTTCCCCTCCCTGTCCCACTCCACAGATGAACTCTCCATCTCTAACCGTGTGGCCTCTCTTCATTTGTTCTACACACGTGCTCTTCCCTGCTTCTGTGTCTCGCTCTCTGCACCCCATTTCTGTAGTGCTCTGTCCTGGGTGAGCTATGCCTCACCTTCAGTGCCCGGCACTTAGTAGGAGCTCACTCTGTAGGGGATGGGGAATCAGAGTACCAGTTGATTGGAGATAATTATTTTTATTTGGTCAGATTAGGGTATCAAGATGGAGTTGTTTTAATTTCAGTCTTGGTAGGGAAAAAGAAGTGGAGTTGACTGTCATACAAAAGCTCAAATTCTTGGAACCCATGGTCTACGGAGTGTCATGGGTGGATCACCATACATGGCGAGCGGTCATCGATACATCGGCCTGAGTCTGCAGGAGTTCGCTTGCCTCCTTTTCTTCAGGGTTCCATTTTTGTCCAGTCCCCTCCCCACCCTGCTGGTTTTGGCACTAGGGAAACACGTTCAAACAAAACAACTTCTGTAGTTTGAAAAGCTTTGACAATATTCTAAAACACTGTCACTGGTGCTGCTGTGGTCTTCCAACAGAAACCCTGTCTTTATAAACAACAAAAACACTGATTGTTTCATAACTCAGCCCCTGTCAACACGTATTCTGAGATATAAAATACTTCTGCACTGGTAGTATGCATTTAAAAACTTAAGTTTTTAATTTTTTGATCTTATAGGTTCTATCAGAAGTAAACAGATATCTAATTAGGGTCCAAGATGTAGTCCAGCTTCACTGCCCTGATGAGGAAGGAAGTTTCTCTGTAAGGTAAGCAGCAGTTACCTTCACGGCAGACTCCCTCAGAGCGGGCGACGTCTTACTCAGCTTGTAGCCTCAGTGTCTAGTACTGTAGTGGTTTATTAGAACTCTGTGCACTGCACTGAGAACTCACACCTTCCTGAGATGGTGTAAGGTACTTTGTGTCACTGTGATGGCAATCCAGGCAGCTTCTGGGTAGCATGGGAGAAAATAAATCATCACCAATCATCTCTGTAAAAGCAGAACCTCTCAAGGCCCATTTCCACGGAGATAAGCTCCAAGTGCTGTGGGATCTCACATGAAGCATCTACTTAACTGTAAGGAGACAATCCATTTGTTATCTTTGCATCATCTTGCAGCTATTGAATTATTTCCTGATTCCTTGTTATTTTTAGAAGATCTTTCCTTTCCTGTTCACTAGCTTCAATCTTAACTTTGAGGTCTGAGATTCTATCTTCACTTTCGTTGAGGTGGTTTTTGCAACTTTCAATAGAATTTTTGATTTCCTGTATATCTCTTTGAATCTGCTTCATGTATTCTGTTTGTTTCTTAAACTGTTCATTTAGGATTCTATCGTTTTGCTTTGTTCTTCTAATTTTTTAGCTGTGTCTTTGTTAGATACATTCAGTATTTCTTTCACTACTTTTATCATTTCTTCTTTTACCTGGGAGATTATTTCTGATTTGAGCTCCCTCATAGCTTCCCGTACTTGCTTCTTTATTTCAGTTGATATCATTTCAGGTGTATGGCTAGTATTTTCTTCTGTGTACATGGCTCCTAGGCTTTCTTGGGATGGGCTGGAGGTTTGAGATTGCATTTTGGTCTTTTGTTTTGTCATTTTCCTATATTTCCGTGTTTCCAGCGATGTTCCAAAGCTTTCCCTGGATGTGTTGGAAATCACCTCCTGTGCCCTCTGCTACTGGGACTCACGTGGCTTTGGCTCCCCTTTCGGAGGGCCTGGCTCCCCTGGTGGAAGGAAGGTCGCTGGGTGCGGTCCACTCAAGCTTGTGGAACCTCTGGAGCCTAGTCCAGTGTCCTAGGGGGCTGGGTGGGGGGACCCAGCCACCAGAATCAATGATTCCAAACTTTTCCCGGGCCTGTGCCAGTGAGCTGCAACTCACCTCACGGCGACGGCGTGGGCCTGGCTCCCCTTTCCGATCCATTTATTATCCTTAGGTAGTTGTCAACCTCAGTATAAAAAATGACCTCACCATATCTAGTTTGCACAGTACCTACAATAGAGTAAGAACAAAAGACAGACGCTATCACCTGTAAGTTAGCTTCCATTCCTCCTTTAGAATGAAAATGGACAAATTTTTCTACAAAGGTTCAGAGTAAATATTTAGAATTTTCTGGCCAAACGATCTCTGTGGCAACAACCTACCTTTGCTGTGGTATCACAAACACAGCTAATAAGTGATACAATACAAAATAAATACACTATTCCTAAAGAATATGATGCATGAATGAACAAGTGCAGCTGTGTTCCAATAAAACTTTATTTACAAAGACAGGTGGTAGGGCATAGCTTGCTGATCTCTGCTTTGGTAAACTACCAAACTTTGTTTTCATTATTAATGATAATGAAAGATAATGACAACATATAGCAGCCACATGGAGGGAAATTAACTCCTTAATTTGTCCAACTGCAATAAAGATAAATGAAAATCACATCAGTTCTTTCACTGTCACAGTTTTTTTGTTTCCTTTTGTTGTGCTGTTTTAGGTTTTTAGCAACAGAAGAGAACAACAATGGAAAGAAACTAGCCTTCTAGTTGCTTGGAAGCAAGCAATTTTAAACATCCTGGTGTGGTAGGAGGTGTACTAGGGTTGATTCCAGTTTCTGGATATTATTTTGTCTTCACGTATTCCTTCTCGGCATTCTTCCTTTCTTCATGTAAATCCGAGTCCCTATACCATTTTCCTTCTATCTGCGGCACTTGCAGCTTTTTTTTTGTAAGGCAGGTCTACCGGCAACAAAATCCCTTGTAGTTTGTTTGAAAAATTATTTCTCATTTGAAGGAAAATTTTGCTGGCTATAGAATTCCAGCCCTGTAAAAATTCTGCCAGTACTTTGTTCCTCTGTTCTTCTTGAAGGGTTCTGGAGAGTCCAGTGTAACTGTGACCACTCGGCCAAAGAGGCAAATAGATTTTCGTTCATTTGTTTTCTCAAGGTGATTTATGTTTTGTATTTTCTGAGTAGGTTTGTGAAAAGCCAACCGAGTTTGGTGATAGCTGGTTATCCAAATAAGAATTTAGTTCGGCTTTAAGTTTTCCCAAAACACCACCAAGTCTAATGAAAACTTAAAACTTAAAGAGGGACAGCTCTTTAAAACAAGGAAACAACCTTCAACAGTGGGTAAACAAATTAAAACATCATAGTGGGCTTAAAAGCAGCCATCAATTAAGAAAGCATTCAAGCTCAACAATACAATGTATTGCAGCTTCAGGTTCCAGGCTGCACATTTCCATGGTGTCCTTTCGTTTTCTCCAGTCGGCTTAGGTTCCCTTCCAGACAGACTCCTCCTTGTTAGACGGGGTTTGAGCCTTGCTATTGCGCAGGGGTCTTGCCAAGGCAGTAGTGAGATTGTGTGTTGGTGAAAGCATTCTGTAGTCCTATGATCAGTATTTTCCCCCTTTTGGGGGGGTGGTGGTACTAGGGATTGAACCTAGGGATGCTCTACCACTAAACCACATCTTCAGCTCTTTTAAATTAAAAAATATTTTATTAGTATATGTTTGTCGTACATAATTAATTATAGGCAATCGGTATATATACACATCTCAATGCTTTTTTCCCTTTCGCTTCATCCCCTTTTATTTTGCCAGCATCAGAGTCACATATTTAAAGCATTGCAAAGTTAGCATGTAAACAGAGCAGCAGCCAGACTCATGAGTCAAAAACAGAAAACACATGACCCTTGCACTAAATCAAGGTATACTTTTAGATACATTATCCACGCTGCCTAATAGTAACTTTTTTCTCTTTCCCTAGTTGAGTGGTGTCTCCATGAATGCTTTTGTTCACAGTTCGGTTCACAAACAGAAGCATTTGGCAAATTTTGCTTTTGTTTGCAAACTCTGCACCGGGCGATGAACAGGACCATGGCCATCTTTCCTGCGTGAACACAAATGTGGCTGGCTTTTCCACACTCACAGAACGAATTTAGTTCATGAACCGAGGCACTGCTGTATCTGTCTTTTATTTCATACTTCATGTGTTTTCATATAAGAGAAACCATGTGATGTTTGAGTATGTACATCTGATTTATTTTACTTAACATCACAGTCTCACAGTGCATCTATTTTCCTACAAATGACTCAAGTTTATCCTCTACAGAAGACCATAGAAGACACTACGTTTTCTTTGTCCATTCATATGTTGATGGCCATATAGGCTGTTTTCCAAGACTTAGCTATTATGAATTGTGCTGCTATAAACATGGATGTGTACATCACTGTGCTGTGATGTCTTTCATTCTTTTGGGAAGATACCTAGAAGAGGAATAGCTGGGTCAAATGGAATTTCTTAGTTTCTTGAGGAATTTCCATCATACTGATTTCTGTAGTGGTTGTACCAGTTTACATTCCTCCCAGAAATGAACAAGGGTTCTTTTCCCCTACAGCCTCATCAGCATTTGTTATTGGTTGATAGCATTCTGTCTGGAATGAGATGGAATCTCATTGTTTTAATTTACATTTCTCAAGTGACCAGTGATGTTGAACATTATTATTTTTTTTTTCCTTTTTCTTGAGATAGAGTTTTGCTATGTAGTTCAGGCTGGTCCTCAACTCACTGTAGCTCCCTGACTGGCCTTAAACTCATGGTGATCCTCCTGCCTCAGATTCCTAAGTGCTAGGATTATAAGTGTATCCATCACATCCAGTTTGAACATTTTAAACATATTGCTTATTTTTATTTCTTCATCTTAGAAGTGTATTCCTTTTGTTTAGATGCCGATCGTGCCAGGTGTACGGATTCTTTTTGACTTATTGTCACTGTAGGCTTGTCTCTAAGCTAGCCAGAGAATTTTTATAATACTGGTTTGAATTTTTATAATACTGGTTTGAATTTGGTGGTCATGAATTTGAGGTGCTTCTTGGCATTGAAATAATTTATTTTCTGTTTTATTTATTTATTTATTTATTATTTTTGAGACAGAGTCTCACTGTGTAGTTCAGGCTGGCCTCAAACTTGCAGCAATCCTCCTGCCTCGACCTACTAAATGCTGGGATTGTAGGTATGCACCATGATGCTCCGCTTCTCTATTGATTTTAAAGGAAAGTTTTGCAGACTATAGAAGTTGAGGTTGGATGTTTTTGTCTTTTAGGGCTTGGGACACTTCACTCCAAGCCCTCCTGGCCTTTAGGGTTTGTGTAGAGAAGTCTGCTGCCATTCTAATGTGGGTTTACTTGTGTATGTGACTCTCTGCCTTTCTCTAACAGCTTTTAAGATTTTGTCCCTGTGATGAACTATGACTTTTGAGTATGTAATGTGGTGCAAGAGGTTCTCTTTTGGTCATGGCTACTCAATATGCATCACTTATCTGTTTTTTTTTTTCTTTTCCTATATTTGAGAAGTTTTCTGCCATTATTTCTGTGAATGGCTTTTTAAAAAAATGCCACTTGTGTTGTTTTCTGATTTTTCACTTATTCCCATTACTCTTAATCTCCTTTGTATCATCTAGTAGTTGTTGGATCTATTTTTCACATTCTCTTGTTGCTTTTAGGGTGTCTCTGAGTATAGGCATCCTTTTTTTAATGACCAGGTTCTGTTCCCGTGACCAGGCTGTTAAACTGGTCACTAAATGAGGAATTGTACATGGTATATACAATATTCAGAACAAAGAAATGGCCAACTGGATGGTTTTGCTTTTATTTGCATAACTCTTACATGCAGTACTGTAATGTGTAACAGAACATAAAACTACGGTACTATATCAATGAGGTGTATTGTACCAAAAGACACTGAGACTCTATAAACAAGATGCACAGAACTGTACTAAAAACAAAACAAGGTCAAGCATCTGACTTATGTCCAAATAGCACACCTTGGGCATCAGTCTGAGCAGCTGTTAAACAGATAGGTCATGAAACATCTGTAGTTGGCCTCTGAAGAGATCACTGTCTTTTACTTCTGAAACCCTGGCTTCACAATGGTTAGTTCAGCTACTCATGCTTTCAGTATAATTTCTAACCAGGATTTCTGATTGAAACTTTTCATGGACTCTTCATTCTTTGATAAACTGGTCATTCACGCTTTGCATCATTTTGCTTAGCTCATCTACCTTTTTATTGGTGTCTTCTGAAAGCTCCTCCATCTTTTTTGTTATTACTTCTGCTGTTTTGTCTTCTGTCATCCTACTTAGTACTTCTTTAAACTGTTTTCTAATCTCCTCAGCTATCCTTCCGAGTAACTTGGGTGTGTGGCTAATGTTGTTCTGCTGGTTGGTGCTACCTGGATTGGTTTAAGGGGAGTTGGGGTTTTAGGAGCTATTTTGTAGCCTTTTTCCGTTTTTGCTTATGTGGGTGGTTTTATGCTCAGGTTTGTGAATGCTTTTGGTCTAAGACTTTGTTGCTAATATAGAGCTCTGTTTAGCTGCTTTTTGATGGTGTAATTGGGGTGAAGCTAACTGTAATTCTTTGCCACAGTCCTGAGATCCAACCACTTTGGTTAATTTGGAAGCAGAGGATGTAGTGTAGTCAGTGCAGCAACCAATTCCTCTGGGAATGTACTGTAGTGTCACAGAGGCAATCTGAGGGTTGTCTTACAGAGAAATAGCACCAACTATGTGACCCTGTGAAGTCAACCAGCTACAGCAGTTTTGTCCAAGACAAATTAGATGTTAGTATACCATAAGAACCAATTATATACTCCCTGTAATACTAGAGAAAAAAATCAACAATTATGATGTAAACATTGAGGTAACCCAGGTACTGACTTTTAGGTCATATGTACTAAATGGAAAGGCTGAATCCCTGCTAATGATAGAAAATAATTTAATGTAATTTTACAAAGTTAACTATCAAAAAGGTTAACAAAGTTTTATGGTTATACTAGTAAAGATGCAGGTTTTGGGAATGGGAGAACGCAAGGGGAAAACTCTGAAACAAACTATGATGTGAAGAAGAGGAGAGGTGGCCCGGTGGATCTTTTTGCAGAGTAGACACGTTTATTGAATTAGGTAAAAGTAATAGAAAAAACTGGCAAGACATAGAAGATTAAAAAGAGGGAGAAAAAATATTATACAGAGAGCAAAAGGGAAAAGAGGAAAAAATAAAGAAAGAAAAAGACAAAAAGGCAGAAAGATTGATTTCCTAAGCCCCAGGAAACTGGTGAAGCAAAGGAGATAAGAATAGAAAAGGAAAAAACAAAACCAAAATACTAAACACACACAACATACAAAACCCCAACAAAAACAACTGACCAAACAAAAACAAAAAACCATTTCTCTGTAATTTCACATATGTGGCTTTTCCCTGCAGTCTCTAGTTTTGGGCAGCATCCAATTCCAGATACAGCTGTTTTCAATGGTAGATGAGGCAGTCAGAGCCAGATGCACGCTGGATGCCGTCACCAGCAAGCAGGCAGGATCAGGGTGCAGGTGCCGACTGTGACTTTCAAATCCACTGAGATGCAGGCTGAGCTGAAGACCCCTCTGGCGGTCTTTGCTGCTGGACCCCCGCTCCCTGACTGTGGATGTCTCCCATGACATCCAGTCACTGTGGGAGTGTAACACTAGGAGTCCTGAAATGAGCCACCCTGCTCCACTGGTCTGTACCACTGCTGTTTCTCCCTGACGGCCTCTGGAGGCCTCCTCTTCACCATCGGTAGATTCCAACTTCCTGGCACAAGCCAGGAGATGGGGAGAAGGTGCGGATTGCCCCTTCCCATTTCCAGGTTGTGTTATTTGATTTTTCCTGTCAGATCTTTCTTGGGCCCTAGCGATTGACCTCCATCTTCTTTCTTCCCCAAGTTGTTATTGTAATGAGCCTACCGCACCTGGGCTATCACCTGCATAAGGCTTCTGAACTTCCTTTCGCTGGCAGGCGGCTGCAGGGAGCTGGAGTTGAGTTGTTCCTCTCCCAGATTGCTTAGCTTCCGCCTGAGAGTTCCCCTTCAGAACAGGTCTTTGTTAAGAACAAAAACCTGTTCTTTCAAGATACGGCCCCACCCCTAGAAGAGTGAGGGGATTCTCCTTAGCACTCTCTGGTGAGGGCCTGGTGGGCTCCTGGCGGTAAAACACAGGGTTGTTGGAGCAGCCAAAGCTTCACTCATGCCTGTCTGCCCACAATCAACCTCCAGCTGTAGTCAGCTACCCTAGAAGGATTCCTAACTGATCCTGGCTAAGCTGATTGTACCTGCCTGTGTGTCCTGCTTTTGGGGGGTGGTTTACTGTGACCTCAATTCTTCATTCAGCTTCTTTGTTACGAGACTAGAAGTGATAACTTTCAAGCTCTTCCATATGTCTTAAGTCTGTTATGAGAATGTAGATTTGTCTTCAGTATGTGGAGGATAGACAAGAGTATGTTTGAAGATACGTTGTATCACACTGTGAGGTACTTTCTCAGTAATTAGCTAAATTATTTACTAATATAGATGTCATATCAAATTAATATTTGAAATTAAGTAAATGCAAAAAGGCTTACATTCCAAAGGATATCACACAGTATTTAGCCTGCAGTCTTGTTTTCTGGCATCTTAGAAAGTCACTTAAAACCTCAGAAATGTCATTGTATGCTTTCCATCAGGAATATTTATATCGGCAAATGTACTCCTATGTGTGGCACTGAGAGGAGTGTGGGGCTTTTTAATTTGACTTCTTTCACTCGATAAATTTATTACACTCACATGGTCAGACAGACGGACAGATTTGTGAATCGGGATTCTGACTGAAGCAAGGTGCCTGAAAGCCACCGACAAGTGCAGGTCCGGGATTCCCAGCCAGGTGTCATGAGCAGACACTGGTGTGTCCACTTATCAGACTGGCAGGCAGAAAGGTGAACTGGGCCTTCCTTGTATGAAACTCCAATGCAGAAGAAATTACTGGACAAATAACGCCCAACTTCACCACAGCGCTAATGGCCTGATGTTGCCTGTTCATGTGCAGGGTTGTGTCCTGAAAACTTTGGTTTTATGTATGAAGTTAGGTACTTCATTGTACCCCTTTCTGCCTCTGCGCTGGCTAACACAGTAAACAACATGAACAGATCACTTCTAGGACCGAGTTAAGAATTTATATAGCTGTGTCCCATTTTGCTGTCATTACTTGTAATGAGGCAAGACAGTCTCTGAAAATTTAATGGAAAAAAACACTGGATTTTTCTATCCCATCCTGTCAATTCCTAGAGATGAATCAAACTTACTTTCCTCAGTCTACCCAAAAACATCTAGCACTTTGCTCACTTTCTAATCCAGGCTGGTCTTGAACTCACAACGATCCTTCTGCCTCAGCCTCCCGAGTACTGGGATTACAGGCATGAGCCACCATGCTTGGCTGGTATTTTTTCTTGATAAAAGTTTACAGAGCCACGATTCACTTCCTAAAGGAAAGAAAGATCAATGGTCCTTTTGCCCACACTGATAACGAGGTATTTGTCCACCAGGAATTATTCATACCATGAGTAAAATTTTACTGAGAGCTCAAATGGTTTGTAGTGGAATGAGTAGTCTCAGCCATTGGCTTACCGATTTAAAGATGACTAACCTTTGAACAAAGCATGTATGTCTGACTGCCGCTCTCCTTTGCTTTAACACAGGCTCTACGAACAAACCCGCGACCTCACCCTCTTCCTCTTCAATGATGCCCTGCTTATTTCTAGTCGGGGAACATCTCACACTCCATTTGAAAGGACTTCTAAAACCACCTACCAGTTCACTGCATCAGTGGCCCTGCACAGGTTACTCATAGAAGACATCCCGGATTCCAAGTGTATGTATGGTTTTCCTTCAAGAGACAAGTATCTTTATGAAGATGTTTTATATTAAGCTCATTATAAAACAGAAAAGTAGCAAAAGCACTGGAATTATAAATTGACAATGTAGAAGTAATCCTTCAAACATTAGGATTTCACTGAACTGTGAGCTACCTCTGAGATAGCAAAAGGAGGGATGGCACCATCAGACAGCCCTAGAGATTAGCAACAGCTTTTGAAATCAGAGGTGGGAAACCCCACACAATCACAAGCAGTTCTTTGAAGCAGCTTGACCTGAGGGCTTAAGTACTGTCCATTGTCTAAAGATCTCAAGAGGCTTAAAGCACTATTTTAATTTTATATTTATATCTATTAATATCCATTAATTTAGTATCTACTAGGTTTCTATTCTACTAGGACTAAGTGGTAATTTTGGATATGATCATACATTTTCTTCCTTAAACTCACATTTAAACTGGGAGTTTATAAAGGAATCAACAGATTTACAAAGAATTCTTAATAATTTGAACATTTCACTCATAATTCCAACAGAAATACCACTTATCACAAAACAAGTCCTACTTAAACCTATTGTGACTTTAGTCATCATTCTGCTACTTCCCAAGGGTTTGTATCTACTTTTTGCACGTATTAGACCACTCAGAACGTACTATCCTTCTTCCAGTATCTTTCACTGCATGTAAAAATAGGACTTCAGGCTAAAGCAGGATCCAAGACCTCAGAGAAGGAACTCAGCTAAATAAAAAGTTTGCTTCTAAATATCTTCACGCCTGAAAAAAATGAACACCAAGTGAGAGGAAAAGTATTTGTTGAGATTACACCTGCAAGAAATCCTGAGTAAAAGAATTACACATCACTACTGAATATGGTTAATGTATGAAACATGTTGCTTTTCTTCAATTCCCCTCCCACTCTAATAATCACTATGCTCTTGTGACATTGTTACATAACCTGCTGGCAGCAGCTGGCTGTCACTGGCCCTTCTACCAGGGATGTCTGGGTCTAGCTCTTGGCATCTCAACTATAATACAGTGATATGTTGGTTGTGAACATAATTCATTTCAAATTTGTGTTCAAACACCAAAAATCTCGAGAACTGAACGTATTTTTTTCTGTAAGGAATAATGAAAAAACCACATAATTGGTTCTGAGGTCCAAACATTAAACTTATAAATTTGTTTTGCCTGGACTTTTAAAAAATTCCACAATGAATAACTCCACCATGGGTCTCACAGTTTTTCTCTTAGCTTTACTGCTAGTATCATTAACTTTCTTCGGAGCTACGGTTATTTTACGCTAATAAATGACAAAAAAAATCCCATAATGACGAATGTTTTAACACACTCACCCAAGCACTGTGTGGCGCTCAGGTGAGCAGTGCTTGGACTGTGGTGTCGCTCATTCGCTGGTGCAGCGAGGCGTCCACGTGAGTCACTCCCAACCTGTACTGGTTTTTTCAAGTTGGATTTTCAACTATGGAGCAAAGTTAAAAACACCACACAGATTTTTTTTGAAACTTTGCTGCTCACGTAGCAGAAAGTTTGTGCCTGAAGCCATCCAACAACAGAGGTATTGCTGTAACCACTAGTAAAGACAGTTATTAATTCTAGTTCATTCTGAAATGACAGAGATAAGGAATTAAGGAACATCACATGGTCTATCATTTGGTGTTTAACTGCTAATCATGTAAGGACAAGATTATTTTAATTGTATCTGAATTCAGTTATTTTACAAAGTTATATCCTAAGTGGATATGTATTTGTTTTGAATCGTTGTTTTTAGGTTTCAAGAAATTCTTAAAAGATGAACTGGTTGGGGTGAGGATTTAGCTCAGTGGCATAAGCGCCTGCCTTGCAAGCACACGGTCGTGAGTTCAATTCCTGGTACTGATTTAAAAAAAAAAAATGAATTGGTCAATTCTTTTTTTTCTGGTACTGGGGATTGAACCTAGAGCCTTTGTGCTGTTACAGCTTTAGCTGACTTTAAATTTTGAGATAGGGTCTCACTTAAGTTATTAAGTTGTCTAGCTTGGGCTCAAACACGATCTTTCTGCCTCCTGCCTCATTTTAAAACATCTCTTTTTGGTTATCACTCGCAAAGATTAATAATTAATGTACCTAAAATACTTTTACAGATGTCAAGAATGCATTTATTCTTCAAGGTCCAAAATGTGAGTGGATTTGTGCTACTGAGGTGGAGGATGATAAATTTCTCTTGTTATCAGTACTCAAAAGCACAATCCGAAGCAGCATGGAGAAGTGAGATTGGACTGCAGGAAAACGCCAGGAACGCCAGTTCTGTCTGACAAGAGTGGATATGTATTTTGTTCTAGAACATCCAGTGAGATGCAGAATGATTATTTGTCACAGAAGATGACTGCATGAACTAGGATGGCATATAAGTCTTAAACTTTACATCCTGATGAAGTTATGCAGAATGTATATAAGAACAATGAGTCTAAAAGTTTGAACCACTTTTTATGGTAGTTATTTTTCAAGGCTATATACTACGTAAAATAATTTGAAGTGGTAAATTCAAACTGTGAAGTTAAAAAAAAAAAACTCATGAAAAATAAAGCCAAAACAAAAAATATTAAATGACCATTCTAAAAAAATCATAATCTATCAATTATCTTTAAAATTTTCATGAAACAATTAATGATTGAAAAATACATAGGTCATTATAAATGGCAACTTCCTTAAACACCTGTCAGGTATTGTCAATATGAATGTACTTCTCTAGAGAACATTAAAATTACACTACAAAGAATTAAAAAGTTTTATATATAC
Organism: Hydrochoerus hydrochaeris; assembly: GCA_004027455.1. NCBI lineage: Eukaryota > Metazoa > Chordata > Mammalia > Rodentia > Hydrochaeridae > Hydrochoerus > Hydrochoerus hydrochaeris. The sequence goes on from PVLA01001982.1 coordinate 278,418, forward strand.
ATACACACACATATTTATTTTGCTGCAAAACTGAACTGTTAGACCTTACAAATAAGAAACTTTAAAGTTCTCTTGATATTTAAATTAGAAGGCCAGTAGGGCAAATGAGTTTTTTTTTTTTTTTTAATGAAAATGTTAAAATACAAAAATAAACTTTCCCGGGCCTTCGACATGTTCCTGCCAACTTGAACCACTAGTGGTAGATGCACGACTGTCCCATGCTGCCTGATAGGAAGACATACAAATTGTAGTCCTGTCATGAACATGTCAAAGCCTGTGACGTTTAACAAACTGAAACTGTAACCTGTTTATCACTTGGAAATGAGTTGATGTATGCAGCAGTAATATTTTTACCTATATAATGCTATCAAAAAGATAACACATATTAGTCTTAGAAGCTTTAGGTTGTCCATTTTTGTTTTTTAAATATCTTAAAGTATTAAAATATATTGGGTACAATCTAGGATTGTGAAACTAGGCTTCTTGAATATCATCTTTCATCAATGAAACTACAAATTCTGATTCTCTAAAGTCTTATAAATACACAAAAATGAAAAATATTGTACTATTTTATTAGTGTAAAATCACATTTCTGATTCTATTAAGAAATATCCATGCAATTTAACATCTGATCCCACAAAATAAACTAAAGGGAGTTATCTGCTGTTACTCAGCAATGAATGCAACTTTCACAAATGTGATCAAAATGTATAATATATAAAATCCTAAAGCAGTATTTTATCCTGATTAGGGGACAATCAAGTGCCTCCATTAGTAGGAAAAACTGCTTATACCGCAAAGAATGAATAACAAGCTAGCTTAAGGTAAACTAGAAATCTTAGGGAACTGCCATCTTTATTGGGAATAACTGATGTCCTCAGAAACATAAAATTACACAAAAGCTGCAATGTTTCCTAATGGGCAGTGTGTATACAGTGGTTTCACACTTCTTTCCCTTCAATTTGAGGGAACACTTAAGCAAGACTTGTCTTTATAGTTACCTGACTGCTGCTGAATTAAAATCACACACTTGTGTGCATGTACACACAGACAAAGACACACACACAGTCACTGATGAAACTGATCAAACTGCAATAGGGAAAATATAAAGCTGATCCCCCAATATGGTATGTAAAAGAAGCTTGAAGTATCATGTGACTCCTCCTGAAGATGCTGATTACTACACAGGGGAAGACTCTTCTGGTATATTAGCTTCTAATGAAAACTGTCTTATAACATAGTTCTCTTAAAATACATAGCTAGACAGCAAACTCATTTTAAAGGTTTTTACAGAATATAGATTTTTGTATAGACTATTAAAACTAAAGAAAAACTGACAGAATATAATTTTCCTTTCAAAGATTTCTGAATTTGTGCCTGAGATATAAATGAGAAGTTCTATATAAGTCAAACTGGAGTACGGTTCTAGCCACATAATACAATCACACGTATTATATACCCCTAACACTACAGAACAGCATGGATGCGGCATGCCAACAAACACAGTATACCTTCCAGAAAAAGTCATCCTGACCCTTTTATTGTTGAAATTAAAAAATAAAAGATACTTAAATACAACGGTGAACATATAGGGCAAAACAGAATCGTAAAATTTAATGTTGACTTAAGCAGTGAGCTGAATGTATGGGTCTCCAAATTGGCTTCAAACTCCAAACCACTTAAAAATGGGTATGTTCACAGTTAACGGCAATTGGCTTATAGGTGAGAGAATGGTCGAAGTTGTTCCAGTTGAACTTCCAGGGAAATTCTCTCTTCAAGAACATCCTGAAAAAGATGTAAAGTGCAAGTTATGTTTCTAAGTATATAAAAATAAAGGTACTTTTAATAACAACTGTACTTTAAGAAAACAATTTATATTTGTCAAGAAGACTAAAGGACCTGTGCTATTCATATATTAAAAATATACTTCACTTTAAAAGGCAGTTTCCCTATACATTAATATGAAAACATGACTGCAGTAACTTAAATTTTTTGTATTACATAAATTAGGTAACAATGTTTTTAGGCTATTAGAAAAGTCAATATTTGCAACAGATGGGCATTGATACACGAATTTTGCTTTTTTGTCCCTAACTGTAGATAAATCAGTTAACTATGGATGAATCAGTTAACTTAAGATTTTTCCCCAAATGATATATGTGGTTATAGCAACTCTTGAAAAATTCATTTTTTCAGTCAGAAGAGAGAGAGAGAGAGAGAGAGAGAGAGAGAGAGAGAGAGTGTGTGTGTGTGTGTGTGTGTGTGTGTGTGTGTGAGTGTGTGTTATGTTGCTGGGGATTGAACCCAGAGACTTGTGCATGCCAGGCAAGTAGTCTACTACTACTGAGCTATACCTTTTTATTTTATTTCAGACAGGGTCTGCCTCAAGTTGCCCAGGCTAACCTTGAACTTAGGATCTTTGTGTCTCAACCTCACAACTAACTAGAAGTAGAAGTGTGCACCACTGCACCTGGCTGCAATCAGAATTTTTAAATCATTGCTGATTTTAAGGAATCTATTCAGAGAGCCACAATTTGCTTACTTTCTCTTTTCCTTTTTCATACTGATAGTGTCTTGTTTTAACAAGAATGACTCTTCTCATCTGGTATTTTTTATTCCTACTTTCTGCCCTTCTAAAAAAAGTGATTTTCAAAATAGTTTTTATGTATTTATTTCTGTGGTATCCCTAGTTCTTCAAAAACAGACAAAACAAAACAAAACAAAACACAGCACTAACAAAACTCATTTTAAAGGCATGATACTAGGCAAGCTTGTCCTTAAATCTCATATTCTTCCTTTATAATGGGTCAAATTCATAATTACCTGACAACTACAAGTGTTTTCTACTGTAGTTGAAGAATCCTAAAAGAATGTCTTTCACTTATGAGACATTTATCAAGTGCCTAATATATGCTTGGTTTTGCAGACAGAGACGGCATGGCCATACTTTATCTAAGACAGTCCCAGTTTATACTTGCTTGGTCTGAATATTAACATAACCTTCCTTCTTTTCATTAAAAAGAATCTTGGTTTAGGCAATATACTATATGGCTATCCTAAACAGAAATTATTACAATTCACCCTCAGAGTTCAGTTTAGTGAGGAATGTATAATAAATAATAATTTCAGTGTACTGTGGTAAATCATAGATGAGGGATATGAACATGATGTTATGGAATAAATGTATTCATTTTACATTTTTATGGACTCTTTTCTCATTTTTGTGGTTTACAACCTTGTTATACAAAGTGAGGCCAACAGTAACACAGCAGCATCTACACCATCTCAGCTTATTAGAAAGGTAGCATTCTCAAGACCTACTAAAGCAGAACCTGCATTTTAATATGACCCCAGAGATCTATACAAAATCTGAGAACCAACGGTTTCTAAGATATAGGTGCAAATAACATGAGTGAAATAACAAAAGTGATCTGGGCATAATTTTAAGGACTTAAATAAATCAAGGTTACTGGTGGGAAAACAAACTCATTCCTCTCAATTATCAGATGGTGGAATACACTGTATGGAAATACTTTGTTATGTAGGTCTTTTCTTTTTCCTCATGTAAAATGATCTAAATTGTCAACAGCTCTTGTCTTCTTTAGACCTATTTAAGTTCCTTTAATAGAATCTAGATTGTCTTTGATAAAAGGATAAACTGACAATAGTCAGTCTACAAATTACAAGAGTGTAAAGAGTCATGTATTTAATCTTGGAGCCACCCAAGGTCACAATGTTTAAATTTTTTTTTTTTTTTTAGGAAAGTCAAACACTATAGGAATTGTGATGTCTTTGTATATATGTAAGATAAGGGAATGTATCAGAACTGTTTAAAAAATTTCTTTTAATGCTGAAAAAGGACAGTGGCTCATCTAATCATTTTAGAAACATATTTCTCCTGCTATGAGAAAGTTTTTACCATAAGTGTAAGAATTGCTGGATCACCTTGAACTTCCCTGCAACTCCCACATCCTCCATGCCCACGAACTCTCCTTTCCAAAGATTCAGAAAGCGTTACCTTTAATTGTTGCTGCAATTCACTATTCAATCTGGCCAAAACTGTGTTGGTCTCCTTATTGCGTCTGATCGATGCCTGAATAGCTTTTTTGTCTTTCCCAACAGATCTGAGGAGATAAAAGGGACAAAAAAAACACAACCTTTATTTCTTTCAGTTCTCTTCATTTTCTCCTGATGTAATTCTGAGCACATGGAGGAGAGGGAGCATCACTTCCCTTATTATTAGCACACTCCACCTCACTTGCTCATTTTTGATGGCAATTAAAGGCATCTAAGCTTCTGAAGCTTAAGATTAATGTTGTTATTGTTCTAATTACTGTTATATACCAGAATTTTAAGTTAAATAATTTAGAGCAGGTACTGGGTAACTTTTTCTGAAAGTAGCCAGATTAACACCTTAGGCTTTGCATGCCACACTTTCAGTTACATATTCCATGTTTGCCCCCACTTTGCTTCTGTTTTACAAAAATGTAACACATGGACCACACAAAATTAGAACATGGGCCAAATTTTGCTCAGGAGTCTTGATTGGCCAAATCCTGATCTACGACAACCATAATTAAAATATCAGTATAATTCTACATTATCAACTTTTAAAAATTGCTGCTTTTCCTTACAACAGGATGTTAAATGAATGGAATTGCAGTTGAAGGGAGAAAAAAATGGGAGGAATATTTCACCTACCCAGAAACAAAACACTCTTTCAGAACTTATGCTGAACCAAAGAATTAGTCTGATTACTGGTTTCTTTCAGTCAAGTGTTTGTCACTGTGCTTTTCGTGCCCACTAACTGTGTTTAGGAATAACTTTGATTACCTGGGAATAGAAGGCTGTGATGTAAGAACAGCAGCTAAGACACCTGTCTTTTGTGTATGTTCATCAACATCTGGCCTTAACTCATCTTCTGACTTTAGTCTTCTTCGAACAGGTTTAGGTGGTGGAGCAAGAGGAGTTGTGCCTTTGCTCTAAAAGACAGGAACTACATCAATCACGAACACTTCTTGAAGATACCATGGTTAGCATTTTGCCATCACTGCTTTCTTTAAGCCACATGCTCTCAAAATGATTAAAAGCTATATATCCTACTGTAAAACAACTTGTGGCAACAGTTAACTTGAAGTGTAGTAGAAAAATATGCTTCTAGTGGATATCACAATCAAACATACCTACAAAACAAATATTTCACAAAGTAACATAAGTTCCTTGGGGACTGAATCTAACTTGACTGCAAAAGTCCGTTTTAACATACATATATGCCCAATATATACCTACTCAATAAATAACAGAAGCCTCCAGAAAGATGCATCCATTATCAATGTAAGAATTCCTACCCAGTCTACAGCCATATCAGCCTGAATGTGCCCGATCTCAACTGATCTTGGAAGCAAAGTAGGGTTGGTCCTGTTTAGTACTTGGATGTGAATTCCTACTCAAAGAGACTATTTCATCTTAATGAATTAACATCATCATCATAAATTTTTTGGGTTTTTCAGACAGGGTCTTGCTATGCAGCTCACGCTGGTCTTTAAACTCACTATGTAGTGTGGGTGGCCTCATCCTCACAGAAACCCTCCCACCTCAGCCTCCCAGAGTGCCAGGCATACACCACCACACCCAGCATGGAATACCTTACTATATAAACACGGGGAGACTGCTAATTCTTAAATACTACTGAAATGCATAGTAATTAGGATTCTTGAAACTAAGTGAACATTTTGCTGGAGATTGTGAATCTGCTTCTGACAGGATTAAATATAATAGAGTATTTCAGTATTTCTCATAACCTGATTGTACCTGTAAATAAATAAAAACAAAGACAACTATTCTTTCTCTAGTTAAATGCTTTTTAAAATCTATTGCTATGAGCTGAAAAAAATTAAATTCACTATAAGAAAAATCACAGGTGGATGTGTGGTGCACAAGCTTTGAAATCCTAGCACTTTGGGAAGCTGAAGCGGAAGGATCACAAGTTCAAGCTCAGTCTGGGTAACTTTGCAATTCAGTAAGACCATCTTAAGAAAAAAAAAAAAAAAGACTGGGAACGTAACTCATTATGAAGGTCCTGGGTTCAATCTCTAGTGTTATCATGAGAAAAAACAAGCAAAAAACTCCCCAAACCCCAAAACTGGATGTGATGGTGATCTGGCTGTGGTATCTGTCACCCCATTGACTGCCAGGGTTGATTTCAGCTGATGTGGCTGGCTAGGTGGTAGTCCCTTCCTCCCTCACCACTACATGTGCATCCCTCCTGAAGCTGCATGCTTGGTCAGGAGGCCGACCAGAACTGAGGACTGTTTCCTTAGTCAAAGTATATGAGTGGCTGCACTCTCCTGCTAGAACCTCCAAACAAGCTCTCAAAACTTCAGAACTACTAATGCAGTAAAACTTAAGGGTTAAGAAAACAGAATTTAAGTACTTTTGGAAAAATGTAATAACCACATAGACATTAAGAATAGGTGGTACACACTAGCTCAGTTATAGAATGTCATCTCATTCAATAGGCAGACTTTGTTCTGAAACAGACTAAATCCATTACATTTAAATGCAACAGGATGGCTTAGATGATTTCGAGTTCACTTTACTTCTAAAAATCACCTCATGTAACTTTTCATATATACAAAGCTATCTATATTATAAAAGACTTCTTTGCATACCACATTGGCAGGAGCACTAGCAGCTGTCTTTTCTTCAGTTTTACTATCTGTTTTGGCAACTCGGAGAGAACTTGCAGGATCAGAAGTTTTTTCAACCTGAGATGAATATATTAGCACTGTTAAGTATATGTAATACATAGCTATGAATGAATATAGCATATACAACAAATCAAGAGTGAACTATTAAGATAATGTTCATTCTGACAACTGTGAAATGAGGACAAGGAGGAACTTGAAAGGTCTGCAGGGGTGGGGGGGCAAGCAAGGGTGCAGCACCGCACAGTGTGGCCAGTACGCTGTGCACACCTGTACTTGCCTTCAGGCCCATCCATTTTCTTTCTCCCTCATGAACTGGGCAGAAAGTTACAGGTTTGAAGAAGTAGGAAATTTTCCATGGATCAAATACGTATGAAATTTTAAATTATGCTAGTTAACTATGCATTTCTGGAACATGGGTTGAAACAGAACAGAGATTTTAGAATTCCTCTGATCCCCCTGACTACACATTTATGCACAGTAATTTAGGTCAGATATTTCTAGATGTTCCTTACCACTAGAACTGTAACAGTCTCTTGGAAAACTGTCTGCAAAGACTATGTGGCACTGCATAGTAGGTCCAACTAAAGCAACTTATTAAGAAGCTGTGTGACACACCTTCTTATCCTCATCAAATCACACAACACTCAGCATTAAACCCTCAGAGCAGTGTTTCAGCCAAGACCAGGTAATTCTTGGCTTTTCACACAACAGCTGCTTGACCCAGATTCTAATTTTTAGTAAACATACTGCAATCAGCAGGGGTTGGTTGTCAATAAAGTTGAATAAAGCACTGACCCAGGGAATACAAGTTTTCCAAAAGAGGCAGCAGATATTGACGTTTTTGCTCTGATTACTCCCCTCCCCCTGTACCCACTGGACTTAAGGAGTTCCAGTTTATGGACAGGTTTTAGAGCACGATGTGAGGAGATTGCCACAAATTAGCTATAAGCCCTTGACAACTGACCGGCAAGGCCTCTGCATGTTTCTCAGCTTCATCATCTTGTTCTTCATTTACATTTGATGCAGCAAATACTTCAAATTGGCTAAAATCTGCAAAATTTGGTTGTTCTGGTATCTGCTGAGGTGAGGTACTAGTGTGAGTTATTAGGCCATCGGTATCCACTGGGCGATGAACAACAGGACCAGGAGCCTGGACAATGGTTTAGAACAGAGAAACACACATTTATGGGCATATCAATGTCAGAATAGTCTTTTTTCCCCTTTAAAAATATAATCTATTTTATTTTATTATCTGTTTAATATAATAAATATAATTAAAATATAATAAAATAATAAATATAATAAAATCTATTTTATTTTATTATCTGTAAATTTAGGAAAGTATACAACAGTTAACATTTAGTTATAAATGTTTGAACTGTAAGTAAAACACTAAGACTCAACAAATGGAGATGATAAAGCTTCATTCAACAAGATACTTTTTCAAAAGTTTTATTGCAAACAAAGTACAATGGAAGAGGGGAGGGTCTGGTTGTGTCCTAATTCTCCACCTACATCTATGTTTTTCTAAATTGGGCAGCTTCATAATAATTTGTTCTTTTAAAAAGTTATTTTTAAAAATGTTTCTTAAAAGATGATTATTTTTAAAGCATAAAAAACCACTGCTCTATTCTCCCAACACATCAGGTACACCTGTCTTCCATTTGGACCCCTCTCCTCTGACACACCACTGCTGCTAAAATCATGAGTTCTCCTTTGTGCCAGGGACTATAAACACAACAGTGAAAAAATACGAAAGGCTCGTCCTCTCGTAAAGCTGACAGTTCAGTGCAGGATTAAGAGGTAAGTAAACAAGGAATTAATACAGAGATGAGAAGTTTCATGACAAAGGAAGTGAAGGACACTACAGGAATAAATCAGAAGCCTTGTCCTTCTCTATCCCTTTAAAATTCTCTGGCTCCCAAAAGGAAAATTCTAGTCTTCTGGGTAGAAGATGCTCTGCTTCTCCTGATCTCTAGTTTCATCTCCCAACATTCCATCTGCCAGCTCCAAGTTATACTGAATTAACCTGTCTTTTCTGGAAGAATCTGCTATGTTCCTGCCCACCTCTGTGACTTGGTAGATGCCATCCCTTTTGTCTGGAATGTTCTCTCCCCAGGAATTAGCACTCAATCTTTCAAGTCCCTACTCAAGTGTTACTTCATCTTACTTTTACTTCTGCAATGTGACCCTTGACTTTACTAGCCACTAAAGTGGTCCCAAAGCATTTTAGCAGTACATTTAGTGCAGCACTTAAATCTTGACCTGGAAAGGATGTAGAAAACAGACATCATCCACCCCTTCTCTCACTGATGTAACATTCAGAGAGGGTGCTGGGATCACTCTGTGGGTTACTGCTAGAATCCTAGTACCTCCCATCTCCTAATCTATTCTTCTTTTCACTGAACACACTCCATTGTTAGAACACTATCATTTGTTTTATTTTTAATGTTCTTTCAAAGAATAATCTACATCGTAAGGAAATCCTTAATTTCTAAAATAATAGCTAGCTTAACTAAATTAAATGCTCATTAAAGATGATTCTTAGGTGACTCTTGGTCTTCCAAATAATTGTGAACTAGAATTAGATAAGTTTAAGAGATGAACTGATCACAGGCTATTAACACCTGACCTGAGGTAGTTGAGTACCTGCGCAGATTACCTGTGAGGGCTGTGGTCTTGGAGGCACTGCAGGAGGATGGGCAACAACTCCAGCCTGTTGTTGTCCTGTGTGAGTACATGCAAGCCATCTTTTTAGTAAATACATCAACACTTTGCTAATAGAAGAAATGGGCTGAGTGACTGTGACTACCAGATAAACATTTCTAAGGATGTTTGGTAAGAGTTTGAAGGTAGCTATTTAGAAAATGGTCCGTATGTGCTACAATGGCCAAATTTCATCACTTTTTCCCAGGGTTCATTTCTTCCATCACCTCTGTCACATCAGGTACTCCTGAAAAGCTCCTGCCTAATTCTGTGACAGTATATATTCTTGGTTCTCCATCCTACCTGCATTTCTCTTTGCTTCTTTACTATATGAAGACTTCCAACCTTATTGTATTTAATCCTTTACTCTGACATTTCTATGATTCTTTCTTTCTTTCTTTCTTTCTTTCTTTCTTTCTTTCTTTCTTTCTTTCTTTCTTTCTTTTTCTCTCTCTCTCTCTCTCTCTTTCTCTCTCTCTCTCTCTCTTTCTTCTTCCTTCCTTCTTCCCCTTCCCCTTCCTTTCTCCTCTCCTCTCCCCTCCTTTCTTTTTTCTTTCACCAGGGATCTAACTCATAATCTTGTGCTTACCAGGCAGGCACTTATGCCACTGAGCTAACTCTCTGGCTGTAAAAGATTCTCAAATACTGCATACATAAATCTTTCTAGGCCCAAATGTCCAGTAGCCTATTGCTCATTTACACTTTTTCTCACCATTCCAAATTTACAACGACTGAAATTATCACCATGCTCTGCCCTAACTTTTCTATTTCAATCAGTGTAATAACAATACTGTCAGTTGTGTAAACACTGAAATCCAGGAGTTACGGCTCATTTTATCAGACAGTCACATCTTTTTAAACTTCCTGTGACATCTCTTAGGTTCTAATCTTTATTATTTGTATTTGCACTAACCCTAATTTTGCCTGTCACTAAAAAAACAAAACTCCACTTATTTGGTATCTTTAATTCACATTTCTCTTCAGATATACATAATAATTAAGATCTATTAACAGAAATAGAAATACAATGCTGTGTCTTGGATTAATTTTAAAGTTAAACACTATTATATTATGGTTCTCTCGCCCTACCTGTGGTGACTGTAAAGGTCCGATTCATGTCTAAGGAGGATGATCTAGAATGCGAGGGCTGTGGCCTCGGAGGGGGAGGCGGTGGTGCAGTGTTATCAGGTGATGTTCCAGAATGAGACCTGCAAAATCCAGCCATCACAACTGGTAATGCTACTGACACTGGGGTTTTCATTCAAATTTGGCTAAGCAGCAAAGGGTCTTACTACCACGACATGTTCAGAAGCAGCATCTATACAAGTATTACAATAAATAAAGTTAGCACTATTTGTGCTGTGTCCTACATGTGTTATGTATATTTTCTTGGTACTGCGGATTAACTCAGGTGCTCGTAAGGATGCATTCCACTAATGAACTACACCTCAGCCACTTCCCCTCCCCCACCTTTTCTCATGGCACAGGACTGAGCTCAGTTAGAGTTGCACTAAGCCAAATCACCAACTTTTTTTTTTTAATTGTGAGACAGGGTCTTGCTAAGGCACCCAGGTTGCCTTACTTATAATGCTAAAACTTATAATTCTCCTGCCTCAAGCTCTCATAGTGCTGGCAGTATAGTGCCACCTTAGCAGCTCCCAGTCTTTTAATATTTTGAGACAGGGTCTTGTTAAGTTGCCCGGGCTGGCAATGAACTTTTGATACTCTAGGCGTGTTCTCTTGAGTAGTTGGGTGGCTATTTAATGTGGCAAATAATTGTTTTTATAAAATTATACACTAAACAAAACTTCAAAATTTGAAGTTTTTTGGTCAACATGATTTTAGATTGACTTAGAATAATGCTTTTCCATTTAATTAAAGGTAATACTGATCTGAAAAACTTTTCAAAAAAGAGAAATTGTACTTCCAAATATGGGTTACCTTTCAACTTCTTAATCTTAAGGTTTCAAACTTGGTTAAGTTGAGGTACAGTCTGGCTAACCTACCTGAGGGGCTCCCCACTGGTTGTCACTAAAAGCCATCCAAATCTGAGAGGTGACTACACTCAAGCTCAACTCAGCCTAGACACTGATTTCTTTGCTCACAAAGTCTTCCACATTCTTAACAGGTTTTCCATGGACTCTGGCAATGTGTTTTTCATACACAGGGATAAAAAGCACAAAATAATGACTGAGACACATGCGGAACCAACCAGAAGGGAAACCAGCCTTCTGATGCTATAAGTGCTTTGAAAATTCTGTATTACTAGTTTCTCTCTGCTTCCTCCAGGCATGTGGCAAAAGGATACTCTTACCACATGAAAAAAGTGAAGAGAGAAAGATGCTTCTGTCCTGCATACAGCTCTTAGTGGATGGTAAAGACCTTGCAGACAATCTCTTCCCACCCTTAGCCCTATCCCACACATGTTTATTAGTCTGTGCCTGAAAGGTTACATGTAATGTAGCACTTCAGAGAGGCAAGAGTTCACCACTGAGCTGTCCTCTGGATGGTGGTTGAACATACAGAGTTCTCTTGGTACTTGCCATATGCCTATATATTTTTATTTAAATAGACTTCCACTGTTCTTGATGTTTAGTTACAAAAAGAACTATGTTAAACTTCTATTGCTAAAATATTATCAGCTCTTTTAGACCTTCCACAAAACACATGGAAAAAAAAATCCAGGCTCCTTTTTTAATTTGAGTTGGAAAGAACCAAAATTACTTGCATTTTACATAAATTAACAGATAACCTAACAGTCCTTCAGAGAACAAAATAATTTGTGCTTGGCTCCAAATAATTTTAATTATTAAAATGCATCAAGATATTTTAACACACTTTTCATTGACAGAAATACTGACCTTTGACGAGTTACATTGCTCCCGATCTGCTCTGGGTCAGAAGTAAAAGAGTCTGAACTACTGTAACCATCTGCTGATAAATGGGATATGTCCTATTTAATAATAATCATTTCTTTACTTTTTGCTCTATCTATCCCAAACAAACATAAGTAATATACTATTTCAAATCAGAGATACTTGAAGATTGTTAATAGGCTAAGTTTTTATCACAGTGTTACTAACTGTAAAAAATTAAATATCATCAAATAAATCATACATACTTTTACAGCAGACAGAATAAGTTAAAGTGTAAAATTATAAATATTTAATGACAGATTTCAAATTTCTTCAGATTTTGAAATGTTTTTATATTCAGAATGGAATACCCTGATGAAGTGACCTGTCTAAACACAAAAATCATCTGTTACGTGTGTACCTTAAACATAAATTTGAAGGTAATTTTATACAATATTTGTACTATGCCTATGTTCTGACTGTGATCCATCATTTAAGGCCAGGTACAGAATTTTCTACCATGAAGTCTTGTCAGTGCCCAAACATTTGGGATTCTTGAAGCACTTCAGATTTTGGATTTTCAGAACAGGGCTGCTCAACTTGTACTACATATACACACATATTCATTTGTATATATTCATTTGCATTATATCTATGTATTTATTTGTGAAATATTGAGAATAAGATTATTTTCTTTTATTACCTTTCTGTATATAGTAAGTGTGAATTGCTTTGTAGTGCAAAAAAGACACTTTGAAAAATAAATGGGAAATAATTTTAAGAAAACACTATAAATTGTTAATGTGAAAAATAAAAATCTGACATGGAATAAAATATGCTTAGATACAAACAAAATTTATGAAATTAGCCAGAGATCCCTGATTTTCCTTCAGAGGAAACCACTTTTAATTTCCTCAAAGTCTTATTAAGAAGTAACAGGAAATCCTATAAGTTTGCTAACAGTATGACACACTTATAATGCTAAACAGAACATATTTTTACTTGGATGCTTTAATAGGCACCTCAAATTTTTAATGTCCAAAACTGAAGTTGTATTTTTCCTCTGCTTACCTGCTATAGTATTACCACAGCTTTCCTCATCTCTCAGTCACAGAGGCAAAAGCCTCTGGAATCCCCGACTCCTTTCTATTTCATACCACACAGGTAAAGCAAACCTTGTGTTTTCCTATGAAATACATAAGATACAGCCCCAAATCTGACCATTTCCCAACACTTGTACTCTCTAGAGTGACCCATCATTTTTTCTTGCCTGGATTACTGTAACCATCACCTAAACTATTTCCCCCTCTTTTCACTCTTGCCTTATTTTGGAGTGTTTTCATTAGAACTGCAAGAATGGTTTTGTTACAAAGAAAGGTAAGAGCTGTCACTCCTTTCAAAATCTTCTAAGGGCTTCTTACTCTCATTCAGTAAAAGTCCAAGCCTCACACTGCTTCCTGTTGCTAGTCTACCACTTGCTACCTCTGCTTGTTAAGTAGAGACAAGTTTCCTGCCCCAGGGCTTTACATTTGCTGCTCCCTGTCCTTTGGTCACCTTCCCTCAGGATTCAAGTAGCTGAATCCCTTCTGCTCCTGTTTTTTGCTAAGGCCCTTTTGGACCACCTTATTTTAAATGGTACTCCTTTCCTCTTTCCATCTTTATGTTCACCTGTGGTTTTAATTACCTAATTACTTTCTAACGTGAGTTTTTTCTTTTTCTCATTTCCTTTACCGAATATAAATTCTAATTAGGCAAAAATGTTTCACTGTTTGGTTTACTGTCAAATCATCAGTGCCTAGAAAAAAACCTGGCACACTAAACTAAAAAATATTGGTTGAATAAATGAACATATACACAATGTTTTGTGAGAAAGAATGAATGAAAGAAAAAAGTTCATGGGGAAGAGCCAAGAGATCAAACTGAGAGGGAAGGCAAACGGGTGGGCATGCCGTAAGCCAGTGGCAATGATGACATATGGAAATGGATGTTTGAAAGAGTTGACTATCTTCTACTTAGTCAATGAAGACCATCAGCTATACACCTGAGTTATTCAGACTCTAAATCTAGACTTCATAAACTTTAAATGGAAGATGTGATGCTCTTTCACTTACCTACGGTATTTCCAGAAGCAAATTTCACTGCTGAATTTATCTTACTTTCTTCTGAAAGGTCAGATGGTTTCACAAGTAATGGGCTAGTGGGATTAGTATGATCTAGTAGAAAATTAATAGTAAAAATACAAGATACAGGTATTTGAACTGGTAAATTCATAAGAGGTCATTTACATATTCCAGCAACACAGCAACTGATAAATTCATGAAATAGAAAATAATAGTTTTAATAAAACAAATGTGAATTTGTTTATACAGAATTTTATTAACTGTCATAATAAAGATATTTCATAATGAAAAAGTTTATATACATGCTCACTTTGTTATTTATGTAGCACAACTGCTTGATACATATATGGACTATAAAATAATTTATGATGCTGATTTACCTGGAAGATAAATCTACCTTTTAGCAACTTTAACTAAAACATTTAGTCTACTATAAGGGGAAATTTTAAGAGCTTGAAAGTGCATAAAACATATAGCTTACAAAATTTATATACAAAGACTGAAATGTACTTTAATCTTTCCAGTTATACCTTTTAAGATTGAATATACTTTAAATATAAATTTACAAAGTAATCATAAATCCAGTTTTAGAAATGTCATATTTTCAAATGCCTTATTTAAAAACTTCTAATGTAAAATCAATACTTTCCTTTAAAAAATACAATGTAAACATCTGTGTATCCATATACAACTGTAGAAGTACTAGGTTAAAAGTAAACAATTATCAAAGAAATTTGGAAAATAATTACTTATGTGTTGTAGCTGAACTAAAACATACAACTCAGCAATAGCTTCCTTACCACTGCCAGTTCTTTTAAGTTCCATTTCCTGCATGTGGATCTTGCTTGGAGTCATACGAATGGGAACTGGATGAACAATAGCAGTATCCTAGAGACAAATGGGATAAAAACAAAATTTGTATTAAACATGCCAAGTTAATATCAAGAAAGAATCAAAACTGACAAGTGTAAAAAGAATGAAAAAGATTTTTTTCATTCACACTAAGGCAAACATTTTTAAAAAGCTACAAAATTTTACTAAAAAAATCTAGTTCACTGTACATGCTGAGTATCTGGTTTATTTTATAAAAAATATATTTTGACTTGAGTGATTAAAGATTTCCATAAAAAATGTTTTTATTAGAACACATTTTAGGGTCAGAAATTTAGCTCAGTGGCACAGCGCCTGTGTATGAGGTCCCGAGTTCAATTCCAATACCCAAAAACCTCCAAGCAAACAAATAATAAATGATAAAAACACATTTCTAGAAAATATTCAAAAGCTAAGCATGAAATGATCTAATAAAATTATAGATATGTTAGCCTTTGAGGTTAAGATGAACTATTTCATGAGAATCCATGACCAAAAACTCATTTCCACTAACTGCTCAAGAGAACTTGAAGCTTTTTCCTCCATTTATAAAACAAAGATAAGGAGATGCCTATTTTATTATAATAGCAGAAACAAGTGCATACCTTTTTACAGTTCGAATTGTTTAAATGTGACTGTCCCAAAATTTAGCATAAACCCATTTTTTGGAGGAATAGCTAAGACTCTCACTCTAACACACTAACACTTTTCTTATACCACTTCTGTGGCTGCAATATGTAAGACATTTCTAAACTTCATCAGTGGAAATTTTAGAGAAGTACACATGTATTGGTAATATAGGCTTTTGAAAAGAATCCAACAGCCATGATGAAGAGAAGATGAACATAAATATAAATGGTAGCAACTCACATAGAGAAGGAAAAGAAAGAGGTCCCCCTGGGGCATGGGAAACCTGGCCCGGGGACTGAGAACCCTGGGGAAGAACCAATCAAGCATCTGGCTTCACAATAACAGAACTGCAGAGAAAGGATGGCCAAAAAACCCTGGGGAAGAACCAGAAGCCAATCAAGCATCTGGCTTCACAATAACAGAACTGCAGAGAAAAGATGGCCAAAGCAGCACCTTTGTTATGGAGTGCAGCTAAAAACTAAATTTAAGAAGCTGAGTGTGGTGGCACATGCCTGTAATCCCAGCACTCAGGAAGCTGAGGCAGAAATCACTGGGAGATCGAAGCCAGCCTGGGTTACAATGTGAGTTCAAAGCTAGTCTGAATTGCACTGTGAAACTCTGTCTGAAAAAGACAAAAAAAAAAAAAAAAAAAAAAAAAAGCCAAATTTCACCTTTGAAATACTTCCTAATTGATTAAGCTTATATCCAGTTTTGGTGATAATAGTTAACATGGAGTTTCTTGGAGGGAAAGTTATGTTTCTGCATAAGGCCTACTGTGCTTATTCTAAATTCAAACAAGTTATAATGAATTATTTACAGCTAACAAAGTCATACAAAGTAATTTCTTGCACCCTAGAGAATCTGAGAAAGGTACATGAACTTAACCAATAAGCCTGAACTAACATTTCCCCTATGACTTTAAAATTACAAAGCTCAGTATCAGATGGATCAGAGTTTAAATTCTTCACATACTAATGGGTGGCTCTTTAAAATACTTGTAATGATACACTAAAGATACTAACTTATAATTATCTATAAAAACATGGCTTTTTGTTTTTTCCTAATTTAATTTTTAAAAATTATCAAAACTTTTAATCTTTGCTCATCTAGTATGTGTTTTCTCATTTCAGTTGCATTCTGCTGATTGCATGTCCTTTTATATATTTCTTGCTATCTGTGTATATCTTTTACATTTTCTATACTGTTAGATTTTTTAATTGATGAGTTTCAAAATATATTTATTAATTTTTCAAGGCATGATAAATATTCCCGTTATTGAATTTTTAAAACTGTTCTTGATATATAATTCTAATTTAATCCTATTAACCACTCATTTTTTAGTAGTTTTTAATAGTTTGTACTTGTGATATCCTTAAAATATATACAGAATCTCTAGTTCCAAATTCTTAAAAGATATTCTCAAATGGTATCTTCTCAAAGTTTTATAGCTTTGCCCTTTATCTGATGGGTGTGAGTTTTTTTTTAAAACATGATGCTAGGAAAGCAGCTAATTATTTTATGTATTCCTCCCAAATGTTCTTGAAAAGGATTTACAGTCTCAGGCAGTGTTTTCAATACAGCTATTAAATTTATTAATTTGTATATTCCAATTATTGATAAATTTAGATTATTTGACTGTGTGTGTGGTTTTTTTTTGTATAGGGTCAGGCTGGTCTTGAATTTGGGGTGATCTGTTCACTTCAGGCTTCCAAGTGCTGGGATTATAGACATGTGCCACCACACCTGGCTCTAAATACTGTCTTATGCTAAACTAATCTATCTGTAATTCCTACATGTCTTACATTCTATTTTTCTTAACTGTCTGATTCCAGCCCTGACTACATTCCATTCCTGTTTCAGGGATTATTTCTTTGATTTTTCTTGTTGCAATCAAGTCTTCACAATGTAATTAGTGGGAATGATCTTCACCAGTTACCTATTCTTTGGCCTCTCTCCCCTTTCTGTACTAGGGATTGAACCTAGGGGATTGACACTGAGCTACGTTCCCAAACCTTTTTATTTATTATTATTTTTTACTTTAAGACAAGGCCTCCCTAAGTCCCTAAATTGCCCAGGTTGGGCTTGAATTTGCAATCTTCCTACCATGGCCTCCAGCATGCTTTGTTTTTGTCACTTTGCCCAGCTCTCTGTTTATCTTATCTGACAGTCTGTGCCTAGCATTCTAAGATCTTCTCAACCTGCTTTCAATTACATGGTTTAGCCCCCAACATTTCACCATATATATGCACACTCTATACAACTGTTACACTGATCTGATCCTCACGGTATTTCTCTGCTTGGAACACTCTTGTTCACTCTTCCCAATTTCTACCTTCACTCACGACTTACACAACTAAATAACGTTTTATGAAAATACTTCCACATTCACTAAGCTGAGTTACTTAGCCAACTCCTCCTTTGCTTACACTATCATTTGGTTATGTACATTGATAATTATCATAACTAGCCACATTTTAATCAACTTCAGTGGCTGAATTGAGACCCTTTCATATGGTGAACAGCTTAATTCTAAAGCACTCAAGATGAGGCATAATAATGGCAAAGACTAATGCACTACACTTCTCAGTCTAGAACTGGCCTAGTGTTTTGTTCATGTATATCCCAGAAGCAGCAGATTCTACCAGATTCGGCTTAACATGTGATAAGTAGCTCCAGATATACAGTTTGTAGGAATAAGGCCATCAGAATCTAAATTTCATCAGAACTCGGACAGCATATTAACACACCATTCCTGTATGACTGACTGTGAGGCCTGCACTGTGTCATGAAGGTCTCAGGGGGCTATGGATCAGTTTGAAGCTTCTCACATTTTTTACTTTACTAAGCAAATAACTAATTTTCATATTAGAACTTAAGGTTTTTCCTATATGATTTCCTTGTAATCTGAATAAGCCTTATTTAATTTATAACCCCTATTCTGATAAACCTTGCAAAGAATCATCTCAGATTGTGGCCATAGGCTACAGACTGTAAACAGGCAGTATTTCAGGTAAGAAAGCAGGGCATTATCACAATTGAAAATTTAAAGTAGAGGAGAGGATAGAAAACAAAGTTCAGATTTAAATTTGACACCATAAAATGGTATATCTAGATACCCGAACATAAATATTTAAGACTGTCAATTGTACTGATCAAATTCAGAAGTCTAAATTCAAATTTAAAATATCAATTAATCATTCCCTATTTTTCTAGAGCCTCCTGCTACAAACACAAAGTCAAAGTTTGGGCCACATAATTTTAAACATTACAGCTGGCAATCATAACTGGAATATTATTTAAGAACTAAGAAGAATATCACTACTATTAAGCTAAGTATTTTTTCAACACTTTCTGCCAGCTATAAGTCAATGTATTTTGCTTGAGTTCTAGACTTCCCCCCTCCCAGATGCACAGGAGAGGTTAAACTCCAGAGCTCAGGCCCACCAAGCAAGTGTTCTATCACTAACTCACACACCCAGCCCTTTTAAATTTGATTTTGAGACAAGATCTTGCTAATTTGTGATCTTTTTGCCTCAGTCTCCTAAGTATCTAGGATTATAGATATGTGCTACAATGTCGAGTTAGGTTTTTATATATGATGTTCTTGCCTTGATCTGACAGAGTCTTAATGCTATTAATGATTGCTTTTACTGTCTTTTAAGGGTTAGAGAATAAAAATTGTTTCCTTATTGGTAGCTCAAACCTTCCTTCCCATAAAATACTGTAGGTAAAATTGATTGTATAGAGAAATAAAACCTGACTAAATTTGTTACTGGCCAAAAGATTTTAATTATGGCTGCTAACAGCAAAAGTTTCAACTGGTTTTTTATTTCTCCTGCAGTTTTCAAAGATTAAAATCAAATAAATGTCTTCAATTTAGTTAGAAAAGATAAGCACAAATGACTTACATATTAATTGGCCACTAAACACTTAATGGATTATAAAATATTTAAAAATTGCTTGTTATTTGAATTCAATCACTAACAGTATTCTCTATGTTTGAAATAACTTGTTCAGAACTATAAAACATTAAAACATATTAATTTAAACTGCTGAAGATACTTTACTTCTTCAAAACCCACATTAAGTAACAAGACCATTTTTAAACTTAATAAAAGCTTTTTAGAATCATCTAAAAAGAATTCATTGTGTCACTTCTCCACATCTGTTTACTTAGCTCACTCTAAAAAGATTCTACCTTACACAATCTTCAGTTTTTTGATTTTGCAAAGTTGTAAGTAGCATGTACTCTTCTCTAAAAACAGAACAGTGAAGTGCAGAGGAAGAGAGATGGGGCAGGGAGTGCAAGAAGAATGGTTTTGTGAAACTTTTGAAGTTTCCAAATAACTTGAAGTTTAGGCAGATCTTGTATGAAATTAAGTCCAAGGGGATAGACATTTAAATCAAGATATGAACTTTGTAGCACTTTCAAAGCAACATAGTAAATCACAGGAACACAAGACAGAGGATCCTTTGCACAAAGGGAATCTTAGACTGATAGCTTTGTACTGTTTTGCTAAACCTTTTTGGTTTTATTGAGGAGACAGAGTCTTGCTATATAGCCCAGGTTGGCCTGGAACTTGTAGGATGGTTCTATTCCAGCTTCCCAAGTGCTGGGATTACAAGCATGTGCCACCACACCTGGCTTATTTGCTAAACTTGATCCTAATAAAATTCAATGCATCAATTAAATAAAAGCAGTCATCACTTGAATTGTTTTACAAAAGGACATTGCATACTTACATACACAGCACATATTATATGACAGGCAAGCACACAAACTAATACTCACGTGTCACTACACTGATAAGCAGTATGTGGTTAACAAAACATACACTTAATTAACAACCAACAATATGATTAACCAAATAGCCATGAAATGCTTCAGTAGATACATGTACCAGATTTTAAAAGCATAGTTTTCTACCATCGAGATAACTAGAAAATATAAGGAATGGGAAAAAAATGTTCTTTCCACCACTGAGCATACAAAAACTGAAGAGCCTGCCAACATTTCCCTTTAAGCACTACATGAATCATGCATATCAGCTAGAAACCATAATGAATGGAAACTTGGGTTAATAAAATTAATTTCAAACAAGCAAGCTAAGTGATTGACTTACAGGATCAGCTGGTGCAATGTTAGAATCAAATTGGGTCAGAGTTTGTGAGCTTGAAGAGCGTTCACTAAATGTCTCCCACTGCTGAACAGACAGAGGAGAGACAAGTCAGCATGATGAGAAAGATGGAGTAGAAGATCACTGGAGAAGATTTAGCAAAGTATTTCAGAGGTTGCACTGCAAGTTGTGTTTCATAGATCTAACAAATTTCTGAAACTTCTATTTTTTCCACAAACAGTTTATACTTATCAACACTGGAATATATTGTAATGTAAGGGGAACAACTTCACTCAAATATAGTAATCACATTTCAATCTCTATGGAAGAGATTCAAAGCCTTACAGAACCAAAACTCAAAACACAATATGGGGACTCAAAACACAGGGATGTAAGTGATACAAATGGCCACCAAGGAAAAATGTAAATGGGTTTGTCTTGACTAGAATAACCTCAGGTCCTTCTTTTAAAATTCAAATGTTAATGCTTTGATTTGGTGATGTGAATGAAGCAAACTTTTGATCAAAATAAAGCAAGTCAGCAAGACTTGCCAGTGCGACCCCTGAAAGATGATTCTATTATGTACGTGCACATATTTTATACATATGCAGGTATTTAATAAAACTGAGATAAAATGCAAGGGATTCTGGAATTGATATGTTTGAGCTTATGCCATTTGGTAGCAAGTCAATCCCTGCACTCAGCAATACAAACAGGGCCATGCCAGACCACAAGACAGAACTGCCAATCAGGCATCCCCACCCCATGCTAGGAAAACCAGAATGCGACCATGATGAGAGCAAATCAAGCATCAAAGTATGTGTTATATATAGAAGATGTATATGAAATACTACGTTTCTAAAAGAGGTACACAAAGAAATATCATACCTCTTAAAAATAGGTGGAATGTAAGTCAGTATTAATTACAGTTAATTCCATTTGTGTTGGAGATCTTAGTAATAAAACACTACAGAATTTTTACATCAAAGCTGTATAAAAATTATCAGTCATCTTCCAAAGAGGGAAAAACACCTACACGTATACAACTTATACACACAAATGTTTACACATAGACACAATTAATCCATTTACTAAAAACTTTTTATAGTTTAGTTTGGGAAGGATACATTTTTATGCTTCAAAGTTCAACTTACTGTTTAAAACTGTGATATTCAATTTGAGAAGACACACAGAAATCAGATATTAGCAAACGGGCACTGTTGAAAATTAGTTAAAAACATGGCTAATACAATCACTGAATAACTTTTCCTGCAGGTTAGTTTTAGTATGAAAAGTTACATATGCAGAGAAGTACTGATGAGTTCAAAGTGTTTCATGAACAAAAGCCCACAATAATTCATTTTTAATCAAGGGACAACACTTCAAAGAATTTATTTACAAATACTTGCTAATAAATGAGTTTCTTCTTCAGTAATTATCATTTCCAGGATTCAAAAGGAATTTTAAAAATCCTAACTATCTGTTTATCTTGTTGGAGCGGCATGAAATTTAACTCTGGTTGGACAGACTACGTACGTATCTGGATGGCAGAGAGATACTCTTACCTTCACCACTTTAGTACAATGGCTAAGAGCACAGGCACTAGAGCCACACTACTGGTGTCCTACTTGGGCTGTGCAAACTTGGGCTACATAACCTCTCAGTATTTCAATGTCACCATGTGTAACATGAAATTAGCAGTATCAACCTCATAGGAATGTTTTGAGGACTTAAAACAAAAGTTGATACATGGGAAGAGCTTTTTGATCAGAACTAGCACATCAAAAGTGTCCAATACTTGCAGGGAATTACTACTGGTGTTTTCCTACAGTACTCATCTATATCCATAGGTGCTAAATACACACTGAAAGAATACTGTTTTGTGGTGGACTAAAATTTAACCTATATTTTGTATCTTTTTTTTATGTATGTATGCAGTATTGGGGATTGAACCCAAGGTCTCTGCACTGAGCTATATCCCCAGCCCTTTTTTTATTTTGAGAAAGATCTTTAGCGGCCAAGTTTGCTAGGCTGGGCCTAAACTTGTAATCCTCCTACCTCAACTAGAATTACAGACAGGCACTTCCATAGCCAACTTGTAAATTTTTTAACAGACATCATTAAAATGAGTATTTCATTAGCATTTTGATTTTTCATGTATAGGTTATAAAATTTATGACCCTTTATCAAGTATTACAGAACAAAACTTGATAGAGATATTTAAGTGGAAAAAACAAAACTATTGAATCAGAACTGAGAAAGGACTTCATCTCTACTATTTCATGATCATACTGGATTTCATTTAGAAAGAACACAAATTTTGGAATTGAGATACTTACTAGAGTTGCTTTTATTTACAATTGGATAACAATGTACTAACCTTTAAAAATTATTATTCTGCTACTGCTTTTCAACAAAAGAGAAATGTTGCAGAAACAGCAGTTTTATGAACACTGAGCCTCCTCGCCACAAATCTTTTCCAGCAGTCTCCCAAGGCTTAATCCCTCCCTCTACAAAAACACGTATTAATGGGTTCACATCAAATGTTATGAAGCTTCAGATACATGTCTCTTAATCATGGTTAGGTTTTTACAAAAGCAGCAGCAAGCAGTATCAAACTATCAGTTGTTTTCTAAGTGTCCCAAATTAAACAGCGTGTTTCTTAATTTGGCTAAACGGTAACTTGCTCACAAAGAAAGCTATAACAGGCTAAGGCAGTGGTTTCCAAACTGAGCTCTCCAGAGCACCGAAGCTTTATGGGCCTCAAATTCTCTTTTCCCTTATTCTAATCAGAATGATTATTTTATTATTTTTTTTAATAATAAAAGAATTCCAAAGTAATTGGGGAGCTCCTGTATTTGTCCCAAGTTCTCTTTTGCATACTAGGCTTGGTCATGTTTAGAATGGTAAAACCATACCACTTTATATTGAATAAAACTAATTATAAGTAGTTTGGGTTGCAGAAAATATTTCCTCATGACATCTCTCATGTGACTTCCAATATGAAGAGCCCAATGGACTACCACTTTGCTTGTTTACAGGACTGACACAGCAGTAAGACTATAACAAGGCAGTTTCCTAGATATCAAAAGATGTATTTTAAAATCTTAACTCTTATACCTCCTTAGTATGAGATTTTGGACAAGTCATTCACTCTCTGATTTTAACTTTATACTTCTATCCCACCTACTTACTAGGTTTTGGTGGCAATAAATGGTAGAAACCAAATAAAACATTTATCATAGTCATACTGATATGTTCTCTCAACTACGCATGTGTGTTATTATCCTGTTTAGAATTTCTTACCTTAAAAAAGTTAGTTTTTAATGAAAGAAAAGAGAAGGTTTGCTAACCTCGCTGCTCTGATTGAGTTCAGGCCAAGTCTGGTTTAGTGATGGCATTGATGGAGACTTGCTTGGGGGAGCTTCAGCCGGAGAGCCTGGATAACCTACCTCACCTGGCTGATCTCCAACTCCTGCAATTGAAAAACAGAGACATTAACTATTAACAACGTATTTAGACTGGAATATTTACTTACACAAAAAAGCAAACACAATTTTCATAAACAATAATTCATAATCTGAATTCCTTTCCTCATGCTTCCAAAGTAAGTGTTTGGGTAATACCTTGAAAAAAAAATTTTTTTTTAAATTTACATAAGCTTAGGGATTCTACTACTTGCTACTGGAGCTTCCAAATGCACCAAGACTTGTGATGTGCCAGAGTAAATAAACATTCGTTTAAATCAGTTTTTTCCCAAACACAAATACATTTCATCAAATAAAATTCCCAAATTCCCTTGAGCAAGATGTAAATTCAATGAACCTGTGTGAAATGTGTGCCAGGGGATGAAACCCAGCGCCTTGCGCATGCTAAGTACAAATTCTACCACTGAGCTTGTACCATGGCCACAAAACTTTAACTTTCATCAATATGCTCAGTGGCATTTACAGATATAAATGAGACAGGCACAAATCCATGTTACTATTTCAAAATGAATTTAAAGTATGTCAAGGTATCACATTCTATGTTTAATTATATTTAAGACTTAGAAAGAACTTCAATGATAACTAAATCTGCATTAAGCTTTCCAGATTTTATATGGCTTTGAATACAATTCCAACCAATATGGGGGTATATAATCTGTTTAGAACTTAAATAAAAAATGATTCTAGTATCTGTCACTGTTTATTTGACCATGGGCAGGTTGAAAACAGCACCTGAATTTCTCCATCAAAAAGAAACCTGCCACTAAATGTTACAGTTACATCAGATTTCTAAAAAGATAGTTATAACCTAGCAATGTACAGCTTTTAATCTATTAGTCATAAATCTTTCAAGTTTTAGTGCCTAACAAAGAATATAATAGTAGACAGTTGTACTTATGAGTTTACCGAATAAGTTTCTTTTTGTGTTCTTTTTAAAGTTCATTCTTCCTCTACCGTCATTTGCTTTTTTAAACATTTTTTTTTAACTGGTACCAGGGAGCAAACTCATGACCATATGCTTGCAAGGCAGGTGTTTATGCCGCTGAGTTAAATCCCCAGTTTAGAAGTTCAATTAACTTTTTTTTTTTTTTAAGACGGCCTTGCTCTGTAACTCAGGTTGGCCTTGAACTCACTATGTAGCCTATGCTGGACTTGACTCATGGCAACATTCCTATCTCAGCCTGCCGAGTTGCTGGGATTGCAAGTTTGGGCTACCACCCTGGTTAAAGTAAAATTAACTACTAGCAGTTGGAAAAGTTATTGCGGCGCCCTTTTCTGTCCATGCCGCGTCCTAGTCCATCCACGCCTTGTGACAATCGCTTCTCCAGGAGAAGGACGCCGCATGTGGGAATTGGGCACGGGGATCTTGAAATGTTTTGTACTGATAATTGTAATTTGTGTAGTTCACATGTGTATGTTTTTATGTAATGCTCAATATGAAGTCGAGGGTGGAGACTCCAGGGGGGTTGCTGGAGGCCCTCTAGATAACCCCTTTGTGAGGACTGGTTGTGGGGTTTTGCCTTCTGTGAGTAGTATGAGAGAGTTTATACAGAGGCTTT